>CAIGQV010018201.1:7762249-7845164 GCA_903798115.1 Danio jaintianensis | reverse complement strand
CCACCCTAAAGGGCTGATAGCTCCACCCTAAAGGCAATCCATTTGACCAGAAGTAAAGAAAAGTTGTTTCGAGGGTGGAGGGAAGGTTGTGGTATTTGATTCAGGAATATGAGGGCAAATGAATTTGTACGTTTGTACATTGCATTAAATTTGTCTTATTCTACACATTATGCAGAAGCAAATGTGTAAAAGCATATGATTCCATGTCAAATTTGAGCTAAAATTTAATGTTATAAAGTTCTTGCGTTGACTACAAACTATTAATCAGGTACTAAAGAGCTTCATAGTTCAATTCTTCATGATAACTGAAGACAGAATTGCTTTTCAGTCATTCTTATTCACATTTATCCACATGAATTTTGTCACCAGGTCAGCATGCCCTTAATAAAAGGTAAGGGTATTATTATCATTAGTTTTCTTTAATCATCTCCATTCACTTTCTCCAAACAGACTCTTTCATCATTTTCGATCTCTCCCTTTGCTCTAATCTGCTTCGCTTCATCTCGTTTTGTTCCTTTTGTGCACGTCTCCACATTCCTCATACAAATGGCGTGAAAGAAGCGGCAAGGAGACGAGAAGCAAATGGAGTGTCTGAGTGGCCAAAGGGGAGCCAGGGAGGAGAGAAAGAATGAGGCCGAGCGTGTAAACTGAAACCACATCCTCTTCTCCAAATGCTCAGAGGTAATTACCAGCCGATTCCTGAGTTGCTCCCCACCCGTCTCTTTTCTCTCCCTTTACCCCCCGATCCAACCCCCCTACCAAGAACATTTCAACAAGTCTGGATAAGAAATGATATCCCTGGAAATGGAACAGAGGAAAAGCAGAATGGGAAAACGAGCGAGCGAGAGAGAAGAGAAGAAACTGTGTATTTTCAGCCAGAATGGAGAGAGCGGCAAAAGTTCAAGCTTCCTTGCTCTCCCTTTGAATGCTTCCCCTAAAAGCACATCAGCAAGTCTTTCTTTGAAGTGGATGAGTCAATAAAGCTACGTGAATTTGAATGAGAAAACAATCCTGATCCCACACTCACCGACTACTGACCCCATTATCTAAGAGACAATGCAGAACTCATGTATGAAAGTGAAAGGAGGGGGAATTTTTCTACATAAAAAGTCAATTGTTTAAGTCTGTGATGACAACCACTAAAAACCTAAGTGCACTTAATCTGGATTGTGTCATCAGGTTTAAAGAACACTGCACTTTTTTTGGAAATAGGTTCATTTTACAACTCCCCTAGAGCTGAACAGTTGAGGTTTAATTTTTGTTTTAATCCATTCAGCCAATCTCTGGTCTGGCGCGATCACTTTTAGCTTAGCTTAGCCTAAATCATTGAAAATCATTGGAGAATGAGACTGTCTTTGCAGTTTAGATCAGTATGATACAAAATATTCAAATCAATACTCAAGTTACTTCAAAAGTAATGTCAAATTCATCAAATAAATAGTCAGATAACATTACGTAAAATGTGTCATCTAGATATAGACTACATTTTCTTAGGTTTCCACCCAGGACTGACCATGACATCATGAGAAATTGTTCATAATAGGAGCTCCATGCAAACCAAGCAGACAGCATATGTTTCTACGCACTTAAAGAAGTACTCTGGGGCGATATCTTCATTTAGGGGCAGCACGGTGGCACAGTGGGTAGCACAATCGCCTCACAGCAAGAAGGTCGCTGGTTCGAGCCCTGGCTGGGTCAGTTGGCATTTCTGTGTGGAGTTTGCATGTTCTCCCCGTGTTCGCGTGGGTTTCCTCTGGGTGCGCTGGTTTCCCCCACAAGTCCAAAAATATGTGGTATAGGTGAATTGGGTAAGCTAAATTGTCCGTAGTGTATGAGTGTGTATGGATGTTTCCCAGTGATGGGTTGCAGCTGGAAGGGCATCCGCTTTGTAAAACACTTGCTGGATAAGTTAGAGGTTCATTCCGGTGTGGCGACCCCAGATTAATAAAGGGACTAAGCCGAAAAGAAAATGAATGATATCTTCATTTTTTTCCTCAGAATATGGTTCATTTCATAGTCTTTTCTTGTCCTCAGATTTTAAATTTAAATTTCTGTTTCTGTGAAGATTTACAGAAAGTTTTATGATAAGAAATTCAATTCACCTCAAGTTCTCCTTTCTTATTCCAGTTGTTCATTCACCTGCTTTTTTGAACTGTTTTCTCAATTTAATGTAAAGAAACTAAATATTTTTATTTTAACTGTTTCTTTCGTCAACATTTGTCAATTTGTGTCTGTAGATTTCAATTGCTATACATATTTTAAAGGCCATGTTCTCAAAATTTGCCATAAATTTCCATATTTTTCACTAGCGCATGTAAATAAACTAAACGTCCCATTTTTTTACATGTCAGTATTCTGAAAGTTTTACAGAGGGATATGGTTCTTACATAATATGCCACAATACATACAACATTTCAGTCTACAAAACAATTGTGATTATTATTATTTCTTTCATTTTTCTTGGCTGTTCACAGTATTTTCTAAATTATGAGCCATAACAATAGATTTCCAAAATCCCCTCTGTAAAACCTTTCTGATAGGGTGTTGAGAAAATAAAACTTTAATAATAAAAATTTTTTTTTAAATAAATTTAAAAAACACGAATTTTGAACCGGACAATTTTTTGGTTTAAAATGTATGCAGATAGGGGCTGCACGGTGGCACAGTGGGTAGCACGTTCGCCTCACAGCAAGAAGGTCGCTGGTTCGAGCCTCGGCTGGGTCAGTTGGCGTTTCTGTGTGGAGTTTGCATATTCTCCCCGTGTTTGCGTGGGTTTCCTCCGGGTGCTCCGGTTTCCCCCACAACTCCAAAAACATGCGCTATAGGTGAATTGGGTGTGAATGAGTGTGTATGGATGTTTCCCAGTGATGGGTTGCAGCTGGAAGGGCATCCGCTGCGTAAAAACATATGCTGGATAAGTTGCCGGTTCATTCCGCTGTGGCGACCCCGGATTAATAAAGCCGAAATGTCTGGCATGTCTGTGTGGAGTTTGCATGTTCTCCCCGTGTTGGCGTGGGATTCCTCCGGGTGCTCCGGTTTCCCCCACAGTAGGTGAATTGGGTAAGCTAAATTGGCCGTAGTGTGTGTGTGAATGTGTGTATGGATGTTTCCCAGTACTGGGTTGCAGCTGGAAGGGCATCCGCTGTGTAAAACATATGCTGGATAAGTTGGCGGTTCATTCTGCTGTGGTGACCCCTGATGAATGAGGGACTAAGCCGAAGGAAAATGAATGTATGCAGATATTTCATCCAATAATGCCTCACATCATATGCATATTAAAGCAAACCGAGTTAGAAAACATTTAAAACAAAAGCAATGTTTGGAACTGTTAATTTAAATAAACAGAAACGAGGAAGGTCTCTTCTATTTATTATTTTGTTTTACTGTATACATTTTTAAATTCATTTTGTTAGGTCCGGCCTTACAAATATCAAGATTTACATCCAAAAATTGCAGTTGACCTCTCATGTACTAACAATCTCACCGATAAGAAGGTTGGCTCCTTATATTAATCCTGTTCAACACGTTTTTTTTCACCATGAATTTACAAAGTAGCAAAGAATCACAATTCTTCATTTTAAAAATCTATCTGGCGCCATCTAGAGTACCCGCGCTCACGTCAGGAACTGTCCGCTCAACAGTTCGCATTTCCACTCGAGCACATTTGAGGGAAACACCGATCTAACATGGCGAACCACCTTCGCTTTGTCGCTCGGACTGTCATGGTGCAAAATGGCAATGTCGACGCTGCTTATGGAGCTCTGAGCAGGTACTAATCAGATCTCTAGTGACTTCGAGGGCTCTATATAAGACACGCCGTTTAAATCCCGTTAGTTACGCGATATAATAATCGATTTGACAATATCAGTGATGTACATCCACTACTCATGCTCTGTGCTCAGTAGGTCATTTAGTTGATGCAACACTATATTTTAAGGGAAACAAAAATAATGTCCTTTGTACCAATTAGTAACTTTATTAATAATTTTTTAGTGATATAACGCGTAATAGGTAAGTGGTTAAAAGGATAAATGTAATAATTATTACCTGGTCAGTTGTATGTTGCATGCTGTGTGTTCTATTATACATATCCTAATATTAACGTTATATTATATTATTATCTTAAGATTTTAAAATGTTTTTTAGGTCTTTATTATGTTTTAATATGATAATTTGGGCTGGATTTATGTTATATCATATGATAATGCGGGGCCTCACTGTGGCGCAGTGGGTAGCACAATCGCCTCACAGCAAGAAGGTCGCTGGTTCGAGCCTCGGCTGGGTCAGTTGGCATTTCTGTGTGGAGTTTGCATGTTCTCCCCGTGTTCGCGTGGGTTTCCTCCGGGTGCTCCGGTTTCCCCCACAGGTCCAAAGACATGCAGTATAGGTGAATTGGGTAAGCTAAATTGTCCGTAGTGTATGTGTGTGAATGAGAGTGTATGGATGTTTCCCAGTGATGGGTTGCAGCTGGAAGGGCATCCGCTGCGTAAAAAACATATGCTGGATAAGTTGGCGGTTCATTCCACTGTGGTGACCCCAGATTAATAAAGGGACTAAGCCGAAAAGAAAATGAATGAATGAATAAATATGATAATGCATCATGTAATATAATTTATTAGTATATATTTTATTATACTTTCAGTTTTATTTTACGTTCATATGTCCAATATATAATATTAGCCTTTTATCTGATTTCAGTCATAGCTAGTCTTTTTTTCTAATTGCTATTTAGTTGGAGTTTTTCTTCTAATATTTATGTGGAGTTTTAGCTTTATTTCAATGCTCGAAAATTAAAATGTCGCCTGTTCTTATATACAACTAGAAAAATCTAACAGAAAACAATATTTATAAAATATCTAAATAATTCTCCAGTTTCAGATTTGGGTATGTGGAGGACGAAACCTGCAAAAATAATCAATAAATAAATACGCACTTAAATAAATAAATACACAAATTCCTGCAGAAATAAAACTATAAATAAACAAATAAATAAATATATTGGGGGAATAAGAAAATGCTAAACTGAAAGTTGACCCCCATATATATATATATATGTAATTAAATTTAAATACGTGTTTATTTATTTATTGTTTTTGCAGGTTTCGTCCTCCATACTTAGGATGCTCATATTTCCATATTAAGTGTTTAGTGTGAGCTCTGAGGAAATATGTCAAACAATAGTGGAAATGAATAAATCTTAAGTAAAACTTCACCACAGCACAAACCAAAAAATGCATAAAGCACAAATATGATAGTAACAACAACTTGAGGTAAATGAAATTTAGAAATGTTCTTTCCTAATGAGATTCTTTCTTATGTAAAAGCCCTGAAAATAATGAAAACAAAAAGTTACAAATTACAGGAAATTTATTTTCATTTATTATATCATATTTAGTTATTTATTAGTTTATTTAATGTTATCGTTTATGTATGTAATGTGTTCCTAATTTGCACCTGTTCATTTTTGTAATGCCAAGTTGTTGTACATTACTATTTGTTCAATTGTTTCCATAGAGGGTGCAGTTGAGTAGGTTGTAGTCTGATTGAGGTTGTAATTGATTTCATTTCAATTCATTCATATCATTTCATTCATGCCAATTCATTTAATTTCATTCATTCATTTTCGGCTTAGTCCCTTTATTAATCAGGGGTCGCCACAACGAAATGAACTGCCAACTTATCCAGCATATGTTTTACGCAGCGGATGCCTTTCCAGCCACAACCCAACATTGGGAAACACCCATACACTCCCATTCACACACATACACTACGGCCAATTTAGCTTATTCAATTCACCTATAGCGCATGTCTTTGGACACTGGAGCACCCGGAGGAAACCCATGCGAACACGGGGAGAACATGCAAACTCCACACAAAAATGCCAACTGACCCAGCCGGGGCTCGAACCAGCGACCTTCTTGCTGTGAGGCGATCGTGCTACCCACTGCCCCACCGTGATGCCTTGAAACGTTCTCGTGTCCATAAAATAACAGTAAAGTACTTCAAATTTACACACTGCAAAAATGCAGGGTTCCACCAAGTCATTCTTGTTGTCCCAACACAAATCATTTAATTACTTAACAAATTTAAGTGGATCGAACATAAAACAATTAAGTTCTCCCCAAAAAAATCTCAATAATTGTGTTGTTTCAGCTCTTTTTGAAAAAGTAGTTTGAACAAGCAGCAAAATAAGTTTTTTGAGTGCAGATATTGCAGTCGACTCTTCACATCATGCTCTGTTTCTCTTCTTTTTCCTTTAGAGTTCTGTCCACTGATGGAATCATTGAATCTGTGAAGCGCAGGAGATATTTTGAGAAGCCCTGTCGCAAGCAAATCAGAAAGAACCACGAGAACTGTAAGAGAATCTACAACACTGAGATGTCCCGCAAGATTGCTTTCATAGCAAAGGCGCAAAGAGAAGACCCGTGGCTTGGATGTTAAGGTGAAATAAACTGACTGTTGATGTTGAAACATGGAGGAGTCGTACACAGTGATCTACTGCTTACGAACATGAACATTTGACTCATTTTTATTTTGGATGTTAAGATATTGTTGTTTGAACATGTTGACTGCAAACCGTTGGATGTTGTTGATAATAAATAGCTGAGAAACGTTTTTGTTGATTCGCAGTAAATGTTGTTGTTTTTTTGGCAATAGGAATCACAGGGTTCCCACAGCTCATGGAATTTCTGAAATATCATGGAATTTTAAAAAGTCTGATCCAGACAATGAAGATCAGAGAATTTTACTTTTTTTTTAATTTTTTTTATCCAAGTCATGTGTGGAATTTTAAAATTAGCTTCTCCTTTATTTATTTTTAAACAGTTTTTTTAAGTCACTTTGTTTGTGTTTCGCCTATTATTGTTATTTTATTGCTATTCTATTCCTTTCCCACTTGTTAACCTGTAATCAAATGCAGTCACCAGGCTGTACCTGTTAAAATACTGTATATTGCATATTTTTGTCTGCTCAACCAGTCCCTCCTGGATTTTGTGGGAAAGTCTCTGATTAGTACAGCCTATAATGACTGATTTTGTGGCAACCTTCCTCAAAATTTGTGTTTTGCTGTGAAGATTTACACAAATGTACACCTCTAATTTATTCCTTTATCATAACTATTTTGACTTGAAGAATCCTTGAAATCTATTATAAGATATACATAAGTTATAAAGAGGAAACACTGAGAGAAACAAGGAAAGTGTTTACTTAACTGTATAAAGCCTACAACATCATATTTGATGAAGGACTGATTGAAAAATATTGATTGAAATAAACCAAACTTAGTCTTTTCAACAATAGTTTTAGAAAAATCATGTTAATGTTACATTTTAGCGATTGATACGAATGTAGCCTTGTTCTATAGCAATGGTCTCAAACTCAATTCCTGAGGGCCGCAGCTCTGCATAGTTTAGCTCCAACCACCTCCAGCTCACACCTGCTTAATAGTTTCTAGTAGTCTTGAACACCTTGACTAGTTGGATCAGCTGTGTTTGATTAGAGTTGGAGCAAAATTGTGCAGAGCTGCGGCCCTACAGGAACCCAGTTTGAGACCTATGTTCTATAGGCTTTGTTTTTTGAATTGCTTTGCAATAATGTCACATGACGCATCTAAAGCGCGTCACACACCTGAGGAAAAGCACAGTGCGGTATCCATGACAACTCAAAGTATCAGTTGAGCACTTCTATTCACAAGTATAATATTATTTGATGCAGACAATGCAGATCACACTAAAGGAATTTGAACATGCGTTGAACATTTGTCACAGCTGACCAAAATCTGAAGAAAATAGAGATAATAGAAAAAAATTGCAAGCTCCTTTAAATTTTGCACCATGTACTCGATTTTTGCACTAAATTAAGTGATCGCAGGATAACGGAGTACACTTAAAATATTTATTCATTCATTTTTCGGCTTAGTCCCTTTATTAATCTGGTGGCGCCACAGCGGAATGAACCGCCAACTTATCCAGCATATGTTTTACGCAGCGGATGCCCTTCCAGCTGCAACCCATCACTGGGAAACATCCATACACACTTATTCACACACATACACTACGGACAATTTAGCTTACCCAATTAACCTATAGCACATGTCTTTGGACTGTGGGGATACCGGAGCATCCGGAGGAAACCCACGCGAACACGGGGAGAACATGCAAACTCCACACAGAAATGCCAACTGACCCAGCCGAGGCTCGAACCAGCAACCTTCTTGCTGTGAGGCGATTGTGCTACCCACTGTGCCACTGCGTTGCCCCCTCTTAAAATATTATGTTTGCTCTTTGTTTAAACTAATTTAAAATGTGCGGAAAACACAATTCTAGAGGTTTTTTTGGGGGGTGGGGGTTAACTTGTTTTATGTTCAATCCACTTGAATTAGTAAAAGCTGATAACTTAATTCTTTTATGTTGCCCAACACAAATCAATTGTGTGGAACCCTGCACTTTTTTCACACTGTGCTAGAGGCACTGCTCAACACAACAGCTGACTGTTCTTCATTATAGATCATTTATCAAAATCAGCTTTTCAGCTTTTTAGTCAGTGAAAAACAGGGAATTTTACAATTGGCTTAGAGTGGGAAACCTGGAATTAGTTTACTTTCTAAACCTTTCAGAGGCTGCACATTATGCAATGCTTAAACCAGTTCAAACTAGGTTTTAATACATTCAAAGCAGCCATGAAGTGGGAGCAGATTAGGCATAGTCACATAATAATCTTATCTTTTCTCAATGTTAGCATTTTGGAAATGCAAAAGTGGAATATCTTATCTTGAGAAATATGAGACTTGTTTATCAGTGATATCCATTCATTCTTTTTGACTGTCTACATTTAGAAAGACTTATGAAATATTAGACCACAGTTGATGGTGAAGTGGTGTAATCTGTGGCTTTAAAAGAGAGACTACACTAGACTTAGTCAAACATATACTATGTAACACATGACTAACAAGGCCTTGAGCAAACAGCAGTGAAATGAAGCCGACCTGCTCTGACTGGTTATTCACTAACAAGCTGGAAGTCGATTTAAATGCTAATAGTTAAAACATCCAACTATGGGTTCAAACCTAGTGGCTTCAGTTCATCCTATATGAATGCTTGCACCCGGAAAAATGGGTTATATGGATGTTCAATGGTTCATTTTGATTTAGTTTTCATTTTATTTTCTGAAAATTATGCACAACAAACTTCCATTTTCTAAAACAGGTGGTGTCATTTTGTGTGTGTGTGTGTGTGTTTGTGTGTGATCTTATAGAGATGTTTTACTCAAGATGCATTCAAAGGAGCTACCAAAGATTAGCATAACCAGTGTCCATCAAAGTACTCTGAAACTGTAGCTTGATAATCTGCAAGTTCAAGAAAAGTAGCAAATCTACTGTCAAATGTAGCTAGCTTCGCAACAAGTTACTTCCTAAAGGTAGCTTGTTACGTTGAAGCAACAGTTTCACAAAAAAATTGTGGAATTGGAGGAATTGTTTATTCAAAAGCATGAATAAACATTAATTTTAAGTAAAATATTTGGTACTTAAAAAGCAGGGCAATACATTTGTGATGTCAAAGCTGAATGTTTTATCACACATAGTTTTCAAATTTCTATAATTCAGAATAATTAACTTAGATTAAGCACATTGTAGCATATTCTCCCCAAAAAGTTATTCAAATTTTATTTGTCACATACAGAGTCGTACGCACTATGATATGCAGTGAAATGCTTACAATGCTTAAATATGACCCATTTTGGTAAGACATTTTATTAAAGTCCTCACACACAGCATTCCTAGGGTTAATTGCCAACTTTTAGAATACTTTATGGATTGAATTTCAATTGTTGTTACTTGTTGCAGTTTCACTAAATAGAATGTAGCTGTTGTCAAGCTCCTCCACTACTTGCTGGAAAAAGTAGCAGCTGAAAAAAAAGCTACATTGTATCATAAGTAGCTGAGCTAGTGTTAAGCTTTTGAAACTGGTAGCTAAGCTTGTAGCTAGCTACTCTCCAACACTGTTTGTCTTTTATGCCAAATTAGCAGGGTTTGGGAAAGTTACTTTGGAAAGTAATACAATACAATATTGAGTTACACTCCTAAAAAGTAAATAGTTGCGTTACATAGTTACTTTTTATGGTAAGTAATGTGTTATGTTACTTTTGGGTTACTTAGGGGGTTACTTACTTAATGTTATCATGAATAATGAACTTCTGAGCCCAGAGCTCTACATGCCATATATATGGATTAATGACAGTTTAAAGTAATGTGTTTGCTGCTTTTGTACTTTTTGTCTTATTAGTGAAGTACAAACCATTTTTAAGTACAATTCTTTTTCCTCCATGTGTTCAAAATAATGAACGCATTCTCTCATCTCAATTTTAATTCAGCAGTTTACTTTTTAAAAGCTAATTAATTCAACAAAAAGTAACTCAAATATTATTACTTCATTTTTTTTCTTCATCTAAGTTCCTTTGAATAATTAGCACTTGTTCTGTGTATTGCCTCTTGAATTGCTGAATGCCTCCTCAATTGTTAAATTCAAGTTTATTTGTATAGCGCTTTTTACAATAATTATTGTTTCAAAGCAGCTTTACAGAAGGTGCACATTATTGCATTGAATGAATATTGCATAAATGAAAATAGGAGTTATTTAAACAAACATAGAAACAAACATATAAAGCATATAAGTATTTCTAACAAAATGCCTGGTGCATTAAGACAGGAGGAGTGTGTCCTACAGGTGGTTTGTCAAGCCCACTCACCTGCATGGAGAACATTCATGCATCATACCGTTATGCGATGCATTGTGTGTATGCTTTACTAAAAAGATAGGTCTTTAATCTAGTTTTGAACTGAGAGAGTGGGTCTGAGCCTCAGACATTAGTAGGAAGGCTATTCCAGAGTTTAGGGGCCATAAATAAGAAGGCTCGACCTCCTTTAGTGGACTTTGCTATTCTGGGTACTACCAGAAGCTCTGAGTTTTGAGATCTTAAAAAGCGGGTTGGATTGTAGAGACAGAAGCTAGGTTAGACAAACACGAGCTAGATTATTTAAAGCTTTATAGGTTTATAGTCGCTTTGGACAAAAGCATCTGCTAAATGACTATGTAAGTAAAGATCATACTCTATGAATACATTTTCCTACTGTAAATATATCAAAAGTCAATTTGTGATTAGTGATGTGCATTCCTAAGCACTTAATTTGCACTTAACCCTTAAAGCACCTCACTTTAAAGGCAATTTTCTCAGTATTTAGATTTTTTTTTTACCTTCAGATTGCATATTTAAGATAATAAACCGTAGCATTATTGCCCACAACCTTCTTTGTCTCCTTGCACCACTCGCAGCTCAGCTTGCCTACAGAACAGTATCATCCTACCATGACTCAATGCTATGACTCAACCTCCAGAAACCTGACTGCAGTCACAATAGAGATTGAGCATGCGAAATTCTGTTGGACGGCGCTGTGAGAAGGGGTGGGATGAAACAAGATGACATGACATTGAGAAAACGAGCGATTGCTCCACATTTAAAATTTCTGTACAGAGGAGTCACGATTTGATCTTCAATTGGTCTCAAGCATTGACGTGATGTGAAACCAAGTTCACCAAGCTTTTCTTTTTTTAAATTTAGTTATAGAACTTTTTGTGAAAACATAATAGTGTACAACATGCATATTTGTTAACAAAATGTTAATTCACCAAACTTTTGAATAAGTTTATAAACAAATGAAAAACCCCCCCGAATTTTATGCTTTTATACACATATAAACATTGCATTACAGTGTTCAGATTTGGTCACAGAAGCTCTAACATGCTTGCTTGGCATGTGAGAACCAATGAGGTCAAATCTTGTGCATAACATGGGACATTTGTGCGTCCCACAGACTTTTTTCAGAAGTACGTATGGCTGCATTTCGTCTTTAATACGAATGCTACAGGGTGGTGTGACACCGTTCCTTTTCGAGCTTACCAGCTGACCGCTTACCTCCCTACAGACGGCTTTCCCGCTGTTACCAGTTTGACCAGTAGCTCACCATGTATGTCAGTAGACTTGAGATGCAGAGTTGACCTTGATGACTTGGTTTAAGTCCAAAGCAGATGAGACAAAAACAAAAGCCAAAAAATAAAATAAACAAGTAAATAACTGGGTGAGAATGTGGTAAAATCTGAAAACGTGGTAAAAATCAGGTGAGGGCTTTTCTTTATAGATTGCTTTTTACAACTGTCGGTTGGGTTTAGGGAAGTGGGTGGGCGGGTCAATCAGTGCTTTTGAAAACACTATTGGTTGGGTTTAGGGAAGGAGAAGGGTTGGTCAGTTGATCGGTCAGTCAGTCAGTTGACAGCGGCCTCTGGTGGATTTACGCGAGAACAGCAGGCGCGAATGGCACTCGCGAGAGATATTTGAGATCTCAAAAAGCATACACAGCGGCCTCTGGTGGATTCACGAAAACAAAAACTGCAAAAAACGTATCTCCAGGGACGTATTTGGCGCTCTCCACAAATGTATATAGAGGTACGTTTTCAGAATGAGCTTGGGTTGACCAATGAGGTTAGTTCTCAAGCGTCAAACTGGTTAATTAGTTCATTTTTATGCTTTTTATGAATATAGTTGAATGGTTTGAGTTTTCAGTGAATAAACTTTTAACGGAGGGACAGGCATTTCTCAGATTCGGTTAAAATGATATCTTCATTTGTGTTCTGAAGGTGAACAAAACACTCGGAAAGGGTTGGAAAGGCACAAGGGTGAGTAAATGATGACCATTTTGAGTTTGGGATGTACAAAGTCTTTAAAGTCCTCATGACCCAGAAGCTGCTACCGTTTGTTTTTTTGGTATTGTGACGCAGTTCCTAGAGAAATGGAATATTAAATGAGAAAAAGTGGGCGTGGTTTGTTTTTTCTACTGTGAGCTGATTGGATGTAGTAAAGTAGGCATTTCATTCAGAAAGATCGGGAAATGGGTTTTAGAAGAATTATTACAACCTAACAGACACCTCCTCCTCACCATTTCTGTTTGTTGTCAAAACTGACAGTTGGAGAGGCGTGGTTAAGTATGTTAACCACGCCCAATACCTCAGACAGATATAATCTGAGAATATAACTGAAAAAAAAACATGAAGTGCATTTTCAGATTTTAATTTTAAGGCCAATTTTTTTTACTTAATGACATGCACAGGGGAAAATAGGTTACCTTTTGTTCTCATGGAACATCTATCATGCTGTAAAATGCTTATCTGTAAGTAAATTATGTAGTAATTTATTTTTAAGCAAACCTTTCCTTATTTCTTACAATTCTTCAGCCTGTAAAAAAACACATTTCAGTCACATTTTCAGTCAGTTAGACTTCAGAAAAGCTGAACAGTGCAGTATTTGTGAACTGAAAAGATCTCTGCAGTGGTATTTTGACTGAGCTCAAGGCCTCTGATATATGTGTGTCATGTGGGGGATGGGTCTCTCTCTTGAGGGTAATTAGGCTCAATGTATAGCTAAGCATGAATGGGGCCTCAGCCATAACCAGTTGAAGTGTTGTGTTTTTCTTGGAGTTTAACTTGTGAAAAATTGTAGACGTGCCGCTTCAGGAGCTGAACAATGTCATTCACAATAGCTATTTATTCCCTCCGGAGTCTTTTATTTAGAGTCAGCGTTTAAATTATTTCCTATTTTTAAACATAGTCATTGTACCAAAGGGCTCTGTTTGTTTTATTGGTATAATTGTGCATGTTAAACAATGCACAGAAAAAGATGTCAGGCTGTGTAGTCATGTGACTGTGCCATAGGGTTCACAATATTCATCCTTTACATGTATGTAAAGTGGGGGTTGGGCTGCTGGGTTACAGAGTCCATATAGCTGAGGATGTATGGGGCCTCTCCTGCATGCAAACATACTAGTGAAAAGCAAAAACAAGTTTTACTTATGCTGTATTATATGCTCTATTATTGTAAATCTCTAATGGAGAAAATTATAAATTATTAAACCTTTAATTATAATAATAATAATACAATTATATTAGTTCATTCATTCATTTTCCTTCGGCTTAGTCGTCATTTCAGAGGTCGCCACAGCGGAATGAACTGCCATTATATTATTTAAAGAATTATAATTGTATTATTTAGATTAAATTTTGAATTTAGGTGAAATAATTATTAAATAATTAGTTTTTTTGGTGTAAATAAATATTAAATGTAATCCTAATGTCTATAGTAATCACTATTAATCGCATCCAAAATATAGATTTTATATATATATATATATATATATATATATGTGTGTGTGTGTGTGTGTGTGTGTGTGTGTGTGTGTGTGTGTGTGTACTATGCATATTTATTATGTATATATAAATACACACATGCATGCATATATTTGAGAAAAATTATATTTAGAAATAACATGTATAATAAAAATTATATATAAATTGAAATCTCTATGTAATTATTTGTTTTGTATAGTTTTGTTTCTATGTATGCGTGTGTATCACATAAAGTAGTGATTTCCAAATTTACTTTGACTTGTTTTTCATTGCAGAAAATATGAACACAAAATATTTCATGTTTTGTCTGGTCAACTTCATTTCATTTGTACTGTGCCAAAATGAAGCCCTATGTTAACAGTGTCCAGAAGCGCTATCGACTTCTCTGGGCTCTGAGGCATCTGGGATGGACCATTACACAGTGGAAACATAGATTAAGTAGTATTTCAGGTATTTTATTGGGAGAAATGGATGCTGTGTGCTCCGGACCAAAGAAGAAAAGGATCATCTAGACTGTTACCAGCAACAAGTCCAAAAACCAGGGTCATGGTATGGGGATGTGTCAGTGCCCTTGGCAGTGAAGCATTTACCATTTAAGTGGTAAATGTTTTACTGTTCCAACTTTTTTTTTAATGTGTTGCAAGAACCAAAATTGGAATACGTGTTTATTTTGGAAAATAAAAACTATAAAAATCATGAGGAACACATTAAATAATGTTTGTTGTATTTTCTACAATGAAATACAAGTCAAAAGTAAATTTAGAAATCGCTACTTCCTTTTTTATTTGCGTTTTCCATACTGTCCCAACTTTTTTCTGATTTGGGGTTGTATATTTATTAAAGATTTTAACCGAAATCATCTTAATTAATAAATTAGTAAATACAATCCTTCAACTACATTAAAATTAAAGGATAAAAATACATTTTAAAAATGACTAATTTTAGAATAGTAAAAAAACACTGGACCAGTGAGTAAATTACACTGGTCAATATCAGAAAAGAATTAGGGGAAAAAAACTTGATCAAGAACAAATCAATTGATCTTCTAAGTTTGTTCCATATCAGGTTTCCATCTTGTTGTCCTTGGTTTTGTTTTAGCACCAATACATGATGATGCTCATGGCGTGAATGAGGGCAAGCTGATCTTGAGAATGTAGAGCATGGTTAACAACATGTGACCTATATATTCTGCTGTGTATGTCGACTCTTGACCTGCAGGTGGGCAACAAAGCTCAAGTCTGTGACCTTCGACGGCTGACACAGTTTAAAGATTGACCAAACGGGTTTGTGAGGGTGAGATGTCAAACCATTTGTGCGTATATGCTACTTAAAGGGACAGTTCACCCTAAAATGAAAACTTCCTCATCATTTAGAACCATTTGAGTGTGAGTAAATGATGAGAAAATCTTTATTTATTGGTGAACTGTCACTAAAATTAATGAATTTCTTTCTTCCGTTGAACACAAAAGAAGATGTTCTGAAAAATGTTGGAAAAAAGCAAGCATTGACATCCATAGAAGGAACAAAACATACTATGGAAGTCAATGGCTGTTTTTTTCCACCATTCTTCAGTATGTCTTACTTTGTGTTCAACAGAAGAAAGAAACTCAAACAGGTTTAAATGATGACAGAATTTTTATTTTTGGGTGAACTGTCCTTTTAAGAGGCACTTTATCCCCAACTGAAAATGAAGACTTAAAGGGACACTCCACTTTTTGTTGTGTCTGGCGGGAGTAATTTTAGCTTAGCATAGCATAGACCATTGAATCAGATTAGACCGTTAGCATCTCACTCAAAAATGACTAAAGAGTTTCAATAATTTTTCTATTTAAAGTCTTCTGTAAAAGTCTTTCCCGCTAACATTTGAGCACTGTTAAGTGCGTTCTTAAACAGCGCTGATTTGCCATTGTGTTCACGTGCTCAACAGAAATGACTGTGATTGGCTGTGAAGGTCATCAGTTCACCGAACTCACCGCTGTTTACTGAGTGTAACCACAGATACAAGAATACTGGAGCTGCAAAGATCAGCTGGTTTGTCTATAAGCTGACATACGAGCGATCCGCTGATGAATTGTGGCTTTAAAACGCTCCAGTGTTCCTGTATCTGTGGTTACGCTCAGGCTGCGTCTGAAATCGGCTACTACTCATTAGGTACTGCATTTGAATTTGAATTTACTACTTGACCGCTAGAAAAGTACTTTCTATACAGTATGAATGTGAGTAGTATGAATGGAACTCAGACGTACTACATCCGGCATTTTGTCAGGAACCTACCCGCGTCAGTTGCGTCGCTTCACTCCCATTCATGAATTCTCTCGCGGTGCATCATGGGATGGCGTAGCGTGCATTGGATGCACACTTCAGAATCTTACCGGAAGTAGTAGGTCATCCGGGTACTTTTTCTTGCATACTGTTTCTTGAATTCTATGAATTCGGACATACTACTCGGCTCGCATACTGGTTTTAGCGTACTATATAGTATGGAAGTATGCGGTTTCGGATGCAGCCTTAGTAAACAGCGGTGAGTTTGGTAAACTGATGACCTTCACGGCCAATCATTTCTGTTGAGCATGTGAACACAATGACAAATCAGCGCTCAAATGTTAGCAGGAAATGGACGTTTTTAAAATTTCAGTATTGATTGGTACCGAATTCCAGTATCGTGACAACCCTAATATAATTTACTTTAATTTGAAAAAAAAAAACATAAAACATTTATTTATTTCACACATAGGCCTTTAGTAGTGAGCGCACTTTACTGTTGCTTTTGGCTCATTATTATCTGCCCAGAAAGACTCATAATTATTCCTGACAGTGTCCTTTTGATCATAATAACCGTGAAACGAAGCCCAGAATTCAGAGCGAATGTATCATTGTGGACTATATTGCCTGGTAGTTTGACTGACCACAGGGAGCAGAATCATCAGCTCATTTGTTTTGAGTGAAACTGAGCCAAAAGCACTTGTTGTCCCCAGCTGACCTTCTCTTTTATGTAAGTTACGAACATTTATAGTTCTGCTATCAGCTGGAAAACAAAACAACAGTTCACCAAAACAAACTGTGGTAGTGACAGTTTGAAACGTTGAGGTCGAAGGACAGCGTGTGGGTTATGCAATGCGTTTCAATGGGGCTGGGGTTTTTTTTTTTTTTTTTTAAAGAAAAAGTCATTTTTGGGACACAATTAGGATAATCTTGTATTATTTTATGATATACATAATGTAGTTTTGTAAATATATAATTATTTAGATTCTGTTAAATATTTATTCACATTCATTTACTTTTCTATATTTTTTTGGGTTTATAGTATCATTATTAAATTCTAATTTTAATGTTTTAGATCTGTTTTCTTATACGCCTATTAAGTTGTTATTTCAGTTACTATAGTACATCAAGTTAAAGTAAATATCAGTGAGAAACAATGTCTTGGAAACTATACCTATAACATCTGTGTGGGGTTCACTTAACACACCCCACACAGACCCTTCCATACCCCTCAATGCACACCATCAATATGTAGCATTCACTGCACTTTAACAAATCCATACTTGAGATAATACTGCCTACAACTATGTGTACACCTATTCATTGTACATATCGCTGTCAACTTTACATTGTCGTTGTACTTGCACTGTCTGTATTTTGCACTGTCGTTGTACTTGCACTGTCTGCATTTTGCACTGTCTTTGTATTTTATCTGTATTTTGTACTGTCTGGAGCCAGCACCTAAGCCTTTCACTCATCATAGCACACGTGCTGCTGATGATGTGACAATAAAAGTGATTTGATTTGATTTGATCAGTTATGCTAACCACTGAGCCACCGTGCCGCCCCATAAAACAATTAAGTTGTCCAAAAAAAACCCTCAAGAATTGTGTTATTTCAGCTCATTTTAAATAAGTAGTTTTATGGCAAACTTAATTTTTTGAATGTCGAAAAACATGCCAGAATTGATCTGGTGCTGATTATTTTCTAATAATTCAAGAAAGCGGAGTTAACTATTCCACTATGGTTACCTCATCAAAAGACATTAATCAGATGTTGCTGTATTTCAAGACATTTGTCAGATTTTTGTTCTCAATCCGCTGCTGTGTGAGACTACTTTCTTACACAATCACACAAAGCTTCTCTTTTGTTTTGGTGTGATTTTTGTCAGCTGTAGGATGTGAAGTAACTGAAATCACAGGGCGTAGTGATATGAAACTGCAATGCGGTTAAAACCTGCCTTCAACTACGTAAGCTGTGTGTTTAGCCTATCTAAAAAAATCATCACACACCTCAGAATGCTCATCAGCCAATCATTCAACAGCCTATAAAACAGCAACAACCATGAATCTGGTTTACGGTGAATTTAGAGCAACTAAAGGGGTTTAAGAAACTCTGTTGTGCTTAAAATCCGCATGAACTGAAAGCTGTGACCATTTTTTTCCGTATTGTGACGCAGTTCATAGAGAAACAGAATATTAGATGAGAAAACAGTGGGCGTGGCTTGTTTTTTCTACTGCGAGCTGATTGGATGTAGTAAATTAGGCATTTCATTCAGAAAGATCGGGAAAATGGTTTTGGGAGAGTTATTACAACCTAACAGACACCTCCTGCTCACCATTTCTGTTTTTTTGTCAAAACTGACAGATGGAGGGGCGTGGCTAAGTATGTTAACCACGCCCAATACCCCAGACAGACGTAATCTGAGAATTTAACTGAAAATGAAAATAAACAGGAAGTGCGTTTTCAGATTTTCATTTTAGATTACAAGGGCAAACATTTTTTCTTCTTAATGACATGCACAGATGAATTGTTCACCATAAAACTAGCAATCTGAGCTAACCAAATGACATGATTAGTTTTTTATTTCATTTGTAGCCTACTTTAACAAGGCATTTTAGCTGTTGTAAATCTGTGAACACTGCTTTATTTTGAATAAACTTTTAATAAATACATATTTTAACAAAGTACACATTTCTAGAACATTTAATACTTATAAATAATTTCTAAAATATTTGTAATGTCATCTCAAATTTAAAGCAGCAGTGAAAGTAAACGTGTTATGCTCCCCCCCCCCCCCAAAACTGTCCCGTGTACAATCTCTTCCTAACGTGGAACAATGAGCACCATCTGTAAAATGTGACTCAATGCGTAGTATCTGCCTTTACACACGAGTGCCACGTGCGGGGAGGGGGGTGTGCAAACAGATAGGATCGACCAATCACGTCGCATACGCACGTGGATTGGTTGCTATGCCGTCCAATCAGCGTCTCGCCTTTGATCTGGCAGCCAATGGGAGCGCGGCCTGCGTTGGCTTTTGTTCAGCACGTGTAGCTGTTCACATGTCGTCCCTCGCTGTAAAGTGACGTGAGTGGAGAAAGGAAGAGGATAGAAGTCACTCAGAAAATTCACTCAGGACAATAGCGCGTGCGATCAAGACAATCTTCGTAAGCAATACACTTCGGAAAACCACTTTTAGACAGTTGAACAACGCTTCAGGTCGTGTGAGTGGCGCTGGGCACGAGATTGTTGTGGTACCGACCCAGAAACGACACAGCATCAAGGTAAGGGAATGCTTGCGGTTTTTTGCAAGTAAAAACATAACAAATTCCTCTGTTATACAACCAAAAAGGCTCCAAGTGTTATCATCGAGCTGAATTATCCGTTTGTTTTGATAGCTATGTTCATTATTGTTATAATATCGCAATATAATCGCGATTAAAATGTATATTTCATAATTTAATTTAGCTTTTCTTTTTCAACTTGATACTAGTGAATGTGGATTTCGTTGTGGATTTTACAGTATAATTTTTGGATTATTATTCACGTGTACATGTGGAACATTTATTACTGCTTATTAATTTAGCGTGATCAGATGTATAGATAATTTAACGACACACCCACATATAGTGCAAGAGGTTAGTCAATAAACACAAATCAAATGTTAACTAAATAAGTGTTCTCTAAATGTTTAATTTATATATCATACTTGTGTTAATTTTCGCTCCTTTTAAATGATCTTTTAAAAAAAAAACCTTCCATGCTGTCCATCTGGTGGAAGTTAATGTGTCTTAATGGCACCGCCTAGCTGTTTATTTTTATGAGGCACATGCCGTTGAGTGTGTGTGTTTTTTTTCAACTTGTATATTATGAAACCGTACTCCGTATTTATAGACGTCCATCGAAACTGCACTGTAGGCGTTATATAGCCATGTTCATATTATATTCATGTACTTCTCAAAAGCCCTTTAGGTATATAGCTCCACTGTTTTTTGAGGCGCAGTCCAAATGTGGTATTGTGGCTTTTCACCTAGTGAAAGGAACATGGCGTGCTTCAAATCGGAGTAATTATGGTATCGCCGTGATCTCTCTTTTGGTTTTGGAAAGTATCCCGCGTTCCTTCGTCTGTTTTAAGCACGCTTTCCATTGCCAATTGTTTGTTGAGTGCTTAAACCTCTCTTGTTTCCTTGACTGAAAGAAACTGGATGTTTCTGTACTTTTTTTTTTTTTTTTACCTCAACAATACTTTTTTTTTTTTTCTGCAAGTCCAGTCAGGCCAGAAGCTCAGCTTTCTGCTTTCATGCTAACATATATACATGTGTGTATGTACACAGTAATTACAAGTGTTTAACATTTTTGCCCACTTTTTCCTTCAGGGATGCACCTAATATTACAGTACAGACTGTTAGAATGTTACAGAAGATTTTGTCTTGCATAATATTCTTGTAATTCATAAAAACACACACCAGGGTAAAGTAGTTAGGATAAAGCATATTAGAATGATTTCAGAAGGACCACATGACACTAGGGCTGGCCTGATAAACAATATTATATAGAATCGCTATAAAATTTATGTCGATAACAATGATAAGCTCTGGACTTTTTTTTTTAGCTCTATTTTGTTCTAGAACCAACCACACAGCAGAAATGTGCAACGATGGGAATCTAGAAGTGTGTCGATATTAGAGATGCACCGAATTTTCGGCCGCTAAATATTATTGGCCACCAAAAACGGGTTATGCTGTTTAATGGACCCTCTATTTTTTGTGGCTTCAGTCATTGTTGGGATACTCTTTTAAACCTGGAAGCATTAACAACTGATATCAAAATATATATTGTTATTGTTCCATTCATTCATTCATTTTCTTTTCGGCTTAGTCCCTTTATTAATCTGGGGTCGCCACAGTGGAATGAACCACCAACTTATCCAGCATATGTTTTACGCAGCGGATGCCCTTCCAGCTGCAACCCATCACTGGGAAAGTTATTGTTCCATATGGAAAATAATTACAAAATAAAAATTTTTAAATAAATACAACAATATTAATTGTGACAATATTAATTGTGACTTGTAATTACTGTGTACGGTCGCCCACTGAAGCTAAGCAGGGCTGCGCCTGGTCAGTACCTGGATGGGAGACCACATGGGAAAGCTAGGTTGCTGCCGAAGTGGTGTTAGTGAGGCCAGCAGGGGGCGCTCAACCTGCGGTCTGTGTGGGTCCTAACGCCCCAGTATATTGATGGGGACTCTATACTGCTCATTGAGCGCTGTCTTTCGAATGAGACGTTAAACCAAGGTCCTGACTCTCTGTGGTCATTAAAAATCCCAGGATGTTCTTCGAAAAAGAGTAGGGGTTTAACCCCGGCATCCTGGCCAAATCTGCCCTCTGTCCATCATGGCTTCCTAACCATCCCCATATGATAATTGGTTTCTTCACTCTGTCTCCTCTCCACCAATCAGCTGGTGTGTGGTGTGTGGTCTGGCGCAATATGGCTGCCGTCGCGTCATCCAGGTGGATGCTGCACACTGGTGGTGGATGAGGAGATCCCCCCCATTGTGTAAAGCGCTTTGAGTGTCTAAAAAAGCGCTATATAAATGTAAGGAATTATTATTAATATCTAGAATGCTAAATTCTAAACATTATATGTATGCATGTATATATTTCATTTATATGAGACCACTATATATTCTGTTTTGCTCACAAATGGCTCACAGATTTGACTTGTTTATAATTTATAAACTACAGCATTCAGTTCCTCCATGTTTGCAGTTTTGACAAGGATTTGCAAGCACAGATTAGTGTTGTCAACTGGCCCTTTCCTCTATTGTTGTGCTCTTTGTTTACATTCTCTCAGACATATTTCAGGTTGCTTTGACAGAAATCACTTGCTGTGATCGTTTCAGTTTTAAACAATGTGGCACCTCACACATGTATATCTGTTTTCTCCCACCTCAGTAATGCTATCACCGGGGAGTCCTTCCAAATGGCAAACACAAGATTCCCTCTCCTCCACCCCGAGTCTCATGTACAGCGAGAGTGAGCAGACGGAGGATGAATCAGAGGTCTTCTCCTCTGAGAGCGAGGCGGCAGGAGTTCCAAAACCACTCTCCTTGGTCAACAGGAGCTCGCCCAATTCAGATTCTCGCCTCAGCTTTATGAACCAGAGGAGCAATAACATTGTAAATGGGCAGACCTCAGCCCCATCTGAGAGGATTCCTACAGAAGGAGACCTGAGGTTTGCGCGCAAAGTGAGTCTTAAAATTCGTTTTCTCTGTGATGTTTTCATGCACTGTGATTTGGATAAGTGTCAGGCTTACTCATAGATTTTTTTTCAGTTATGAAATGTTGAATTCTGCAGTCATTTATTACATTTGTTCATCTTGAGAAAACAAGAGACGATGATGTTAATAAAATCTGAGAGATTTCTGTTGCACAGTTCATCCAAAACTAGTTTATGAGGCTTCAGAATAGTCATAAAAATATTTAAAGAACTGAAATCCATATGAATCAGGTTGTTTAAAGGCTTCTGATGAAAAAAAGATGGCTTTTTGTTCTGATGAATCGATTCATTTAGCATTTTATTATTTATACACAAACATAAACGGATGTGGAACCATGCCTACTTGATTCAAGAATGAATCTCATTGGTTGTCATGTGTCAGTCAAGAATGTTTGAGTTTCCCTGACCAAATTTGTCTGCTGGATAAATATGTATATGTAACTAAACCAGTATATGATTAAGAGTAAATGGCTTAATGTTTCTTCTGTTAAAGACAAAATAAGATATTTTGAAGAATGTTGGAAACCTGTAACCATTGACTTCCACAGTATTTGTTTTTCCTACTATGGAAGACAATAGTTAACGGCTTCTAACATTCTTCAAAATATCTTCTTTTGTGTTCAACAGAATAAAGAAACTTATAAACTCATAAAGGTTTGGAACCACTTGAGATTAGTTAATTACCTTTTTTTTTTGTGAACTTTCTAAAGATGAACAAATATCATATTTACTTGCGCTCAAGTCATTAAATGAGGGCAATTTTTATAGTTTTTTTTTTTGTTTGTTTATTTTTTACCCTGAGGAAAAGTAGTTTCTAATTTCTCTCAGCCATACACATAAGCAGTATGTTTTTGTTGTTGTTGTTGTTGCTGTTCCTTTAAGAGGCGCCTCTTTGAATGTGAAATCCACACCATGTGAAAATCTCTCGCACACCAGCATGTGAGTTTGCTGTCATGTCAAATATAGCTTGTAACCGGTGCTCTTCAATATAAGCCTCTTTCAAAGAGTGTGACAGATGCGTACGTGCTCAATACCGATTGAACCACTGATTTAAACCATCATAATTTTTGTTCAAACTAGTCGGATTTAGCATGACATTACATGACAAACATCTGATGACCTAGTAGGTATCACTGACGTCTAACTGTAGGGTGATCATGTTGTTCTGCGTGCAAGTGTTTAATACCACAAAGCTTTGGAAATTCTGCGTGAGTCATTTCTGTTCTGAATGCTACAATGTTTTTGTCATGCAATCTCAGGCTCTTTTATTTGGAACAATCAGGAGTTTGAATATTCATGGTGTGGTGCTCTGTATTTTTTGAAGTGGCTCTGTATTTTTAAATCCAGCTGTGAGGATTTTTATAAATATCTGTTAAAATGTGTCTTGCAGTGCTCAGAGCTGAATGGGTACATCAGGCCTCTGATAGAGCTGTTGAATGGGTTGAAAACCGGACGATATGAGAAAGGTAATGAATGGGGGGAAATAAATTAATGCACAAAATTTAATTAAATGTGACAGAAAATGCATTCTATTGGACTATCCCGCTTTTAATGACTGCTTTTTTTATGAAATGAACTCAATCATGGAGGTAGCAAAGTATAATCATCAGCAAAGTATAATCAGCAAAGTTCAGCAAAAGAAATGTCTTTTACAATATTTATCATATATCAATTCTATCAAATTTTTGTATAAATTTAATTGTTTATTTATGAAATGTTTTTGCCATGAGAATAGCCATTGTTGCTCACATAACATTAAATAAAAATATGATATGATTAAATGTGACATACTGTACATAAACTACTCAAACTTATGCTCACTATTAACCCAGCAAGCATTTTTGGTTTATAAAGACTTCTAATAGACATAACTGTTTGGCTAAAACAAGGCTAAAATTGGTCTGTGAGTGAAAATCTAATAGATATCTAAAATCAGACTAGTCATCAAATAGAACGGAATGAATGACTACGCGTGTGAAGTCTAATCTGTATTGATGACTAATCTAGTTTTGGTCTATTGTTAGATGCCTGTTGTTTTCGTATATAAACGTCTATGTTTGGATGTCTTTTTAAACATTAAAAAATGCCTGCTGGGAAGTAGCTTAATCGTTTTCATTATAAATTTTCCTTGAGCATCAAATTAGCATATTATAATGAATTCTGAAGGCTCATGTGACTTCTTTTGTATATTGACATCTAATAGACGTCTATGTTTGGATGTCCATTTTATGTTTTTTTAACAAAAACAAATGCCTACTGGGAAGTAGCTTAGTTGTTTTCAATATAAATGTTTCTTGCGCATCAAATTAGCATATTATAATGATTTCTGAAGGATCACGTGACACTGAAGTGGAGTAGTGATGACAAATATTCAGCTTTTACCATATATTTATTTAAAATAAATAAAGCCTTGATGTACATGAGAGAATTAATAACACATATCCACCCCAAACATTTGAACAGTAGAATATATAATTTTACAAGTAATTATAGTAATAATTAATTAATTCATTTTTTTTTTTTTTGGGCAGGTTTGAGCTCATTTCAGCAGAGTGTTGCCATGGATCGACTGCGAAGGATTGTGGGTGTTCTACAAAAACCTGATCTTGGGTATTTTTCAATTTTGTTCTTTGCACTTTCACCACTGAGGCGATCCTCATTATTGTATCCAATACATACGATGCATTTCTAAATGATATTTCTTTGCGTACATGCATAGGGAGAAGTATATGGGCACTCTTCTGCAGCTGGAGATGATGCTGAAGGTCTGGTTTCCTCAAATTAGGCCTCTGCATCGTGACGGCACCTCTTCACTCCACAGTCTTATGGCTAATCTGCCGCCACGCTGGAATCAGGATCAGTTACATATTCCTGTCAAGGTAAGCTCCTCAAATGCCTGTCTAGAATAGAAGCGCAAAAGGACCCCTTTAATACCCACTTTAGCTAATTAAATGCCCTTTTTTTTTGGCAGCATGTATTTGTTGATTCATGAGTGACTACCACTTGTTAAGGCATCAAGATGATTAACAATTTTTTAAAATAAAACTAAACAAGCTTAAAAAAAAGTGTTAAAATGACTTTTATTGACAATTTATTTTTTGTTTAATTAAAAAAACATGATTCTTCCAGTCCCTGTAAAACATTAATGTAAGTAGGGAGTAGCATAACTTTGATTTCTAGACCTTGGCAAAATGTGTTTTATTAACATTTTAACATTTCACCATAATTTCTTTTCTTAAGTCCATTTTACACCATAGAAAATAATAATTAGACTCAGGATCAAAATCGTTCCCATTGAAACAAATGTAAACTGTAATATTTCATCCCAGTGCAACTGAAGCAGAAAGTATCATGTTCTTTTTTTTTTTTTTTTTTTTGTAGGTTTCCAGTTTGTTAGCAAGGATTCAATAGTTAAACAAATTTGTACAAAAAGGTATATATTTATTAGTGCTGTCAAATGATGATGGATTGCGATTAATTGCATCCAAGATAAGTTTGTATTTACATAATCTATAGGCTTGTACTGTGTATATATGTATAAATACACATACACTGAAAAAAAAAAACATTTCTGCAAAATTGTTGCAAACTATTTAATATGGGCTGAATTTAAACAAACAAATTACATTTAGTAATGTTTAACTTAATTTGCTTGTTTAAATTCAGCCCATATAATTTGTTTACAACCACTTAACTTAAATTTAGTAAATCCAAGGAATCATCTTTGAATCATTCTTTTCTGTGTACATGCTGTACATAAAATAAAATAAAAAAATATATATATATAGTAGTCATATATAGTCAATATAGTCATATATTTTTATACACAAAAATATTCACAGTATGCACAAATATATTTAGTAAATATGAACTTTAATTTTGGATGGGATTGATTGTTTGACAACACTAATTTTTATATATATTTTGTCCCTTTTATTTGTCCGGTTTGACCTGTATATAAAATAATCACTTAATAATCACACTTTTGAGCACTGCAGGCCAAATGAATTATGTAATTATAATTATGTGGGTGTGTTGTATGGATATTACAGGTTTGTTTGATGTAACACTGCACAAACTATACCAATGCATCATACAAAAAAAATCAGTTTAGCTTTTTAGTATTCTGAGAATGATAGATTTTTTTATTAAAAAAACAACAACAGTGGCACTATGTAAACAAACTATATTTAATAGTTATATAATTATATTTATATATAAAGGGTTAAAATCCTTAAAATTAATTACATTTTTGGTAGTTTTCATTTGAAAAATAAAATTATATTATTCTATGATAAAGATTTTGTGTGGGTCTTTGCATTGATCCTCAATGCATTAATTACCTACATTAGCAGATAACATTTTAAATATGAATTTTGATCGCTTCCTTCATGTTGTTATGAAACTCTGTGTATTGTTGACGTAACGCTAGAACAGGCTTTTGTCTGTGCTGTCTTGAATTTAGTACTTGCTTTTATTCTCATGCACTGACTCGTTCACTAAACTGGTTCACGTTCTCCCTCACTGATGGCTCCAGTGCTGATTCAGCATGCAAACCGCAGCCAACGTGAGCCAAACTAGAGCCAATGTGTTAAAAAAAAAAACTAGCCTGACAGACGCTCACTAACAGCTTAAAATTGGCTCACAGCTGACTGTCAGTGTCACTGTCCTTTTAACACCATTTCTTTGTAGAAAGTTTTTTTTTTTGTTACATTTTAAAATCAGAATGCCTATAGTGTTTGATTTAAAGTATCAAAGTATTTGTAATGCGTATATGTAAATAGCTGGAACATTTTTGTGGCCTTTGAGTATTATTATGGACAGTGAGGGGCCTTGGAGTGAAAAAATGTTGAAATACTACAGGTAAAAAGCCTTTTCATGCACCTGTCAATTTTGAAACGTTTTGGCTTTCATAGTGTTTTTCAGTCCTTCAGGCATTCAAAATACACATTTTAAGCATTTAATTAATCACACTGTCAGTTTGTTTATATATTTCATATATACAATACATATTTTAAAGGCTATTTTCTTATTCTTTTTTAAAATCATAACTTAAGTGAATCTAATGCAAATGTTGCAGTTTTATTCATCTCTATATTCTGAAGGTTTTTATAAAGGGATACTCTATATAGATTATCTGATTTTATATATATCATTTGTGACCCTGGACTACAAAACCAGTCATAAGTGTATTTTTTTTTTTTTTGCTAGTAGACTGACTATCTGCATCTATTGGCTTTTGACATATTCTTGAAAATGTTAGAAAAATATTTTCCCAATAAGATGATCATTTTGGGCAGCTCCAGAACATATGAGCCAGTGATGCTGGCTCTAGCCCACACCGATCACATTTGGGGATTTATTTATTTTTTTATAAAATGAGTAAATGGACAATTCAAATACACCATTTGACTAATGTATGTACAGTATATAACTATATACAATATTGTGTGTATATCTATATTGTTAACAATATGTGCTGTTAAATAAGTGTATGTGTATAAAAATGGTTTCTTTTTTTTCTCACTACCTGCAGTGTCTTACTCTGAATTGCATCATATCTTTCCTTTTTCAGAAACGCAGATTGAGTTGGTCCGACTCCGACTCGCAAGGATCTTCAAGCAGCAAACGTTTCCTAGAGGACGACCGAGGGACGAGTCCCAGCGACACCAGCTCATGGCTCAGCAGCTCCGAGACCACATCAAGCGAACTCGAAGACGACAGCGCGATCTGCACACACAAAAAAACCGAAAAGACATCCGAATCCAAACTCGTCGAAAACGCCCATCTGCTCATTAAGGAAAAGACAATCTCCGTAAAGGAAACCCTTGGGACTGCACTAGGAAGACCACTTCCGCTTGTAATACCGCCGTCGGCCACATGTGGCAGCGTTTTGGGCACGCAGGACTGTTTGGTGTCCTCCACAACTCCCACTTCTGACTTGACGGACAGTGGGAATGAATCCGTAAAAGCAGAAGGGCCAAAAAAACTGGTTATTCGTAAATCGCATCGCACAGAAACGTTACGCACATAACAGTTTGTCGTAAAAATGTTCGTTTTTCTCCAGCCTATTGATATTGGGAACTTTTTTTTTTTTTTTTTTTCCAGAACGCTTTTATTCAGTTAGCCGGACTTTACATTCTGCCAACATACATGCTTTCATATAAACAACACAGCATAGCAATTTGTCTTATACGCTTACGAACGTTTTCAAAGGTCAGAAAAGTGTCTTAAGATACACAAAATAGAGACAGCTACGAAACACTGCTGCACTGCCTTTCATAATGACACAGGCTTCCAACAATATCTGCCACTTTACAAACTTGGGACATCAGATTTCAACAGGAGAACGGTTTAATAGAAACATCCAGACAAGCACGACTGCGATCGCAATCTACCTTAATGTCCTTCGACTTGAACTGAGAACCATTTTTTAACATCGGATGAAATAGAAGTGCATTCTAGCGGGCGGATGTTTTATTTTATTTTTATTTATTGCGTCATTACTTGAAGATACTGAAATCACTTAAGCAGCCTTAAAACGAACGACCTTTTGAAAAGGCCATATAAGGTGGGCCGTGGGTTGTTATGATAGCTCAGTGTTGTATATTTATTTACGAGACTAAGAGGATAGTCCCGGGAATGGCGGATGGGAAGCATTGTAAAAAGTATTCTGTAATTACAAGAGCAAATTATCAGTTTATAAAAATAAACGTTTGCCAAAAATTTTTTTGCACATTTTGTTCTTGCGCTTCCATGTTGTTGTTTTATTATTATTATAGTTAATTTTGTCACTGAAATCTAGTAGATTGCACAGCTAGCTTGTACCTACCCTAAAAACGTTTTGTTTTGTTTTTTCATTCAGAATTTGGACATTTTGTAATTTTTAATCATTCTCTAAAAGTAACTAAGTGAACTATTAGTACGCAGAGTGTCACACACTGTAAAGATCACACTGAGGAAGACTAGACTTATTTGTAGAATATATTCTGACATTAGAGATGCAGTATTTGGTAGTAGCTTCATGAGGATTGAGAAAGAACCGTGTTGGTATGTTGACTGGGAGCATCATGTTGTCACTGTCATGTTAAAAAATACACATGTAAGTATATTGGTGGAATCGTAATAGAGATTGTGCTATAAGGGAAAAGCGCCTATGAAGATATGTATTGTGATTTAACATTCAATGACACCAAATGGCTTCATGCGATTGTGGAGGTAGCATTTTGAAGATTTAATATTACTCTTACTATTATTTGTTTCAGAAAAGTCGGCCATTGTAGCACAATTCTTATTCTGTATTCATTTTCAAGCCCATTTTTCTCTTGTACGTCATCTGTTATTTTATAAAAGTTTGTCAAGGTTGCTGAAATGTTTTTCAACATGCTCCACTTTTTGATATTAAATGTTGCAAAATTTCTTATATTTTCATTTGTCCTTGTTTTTTTTGTTTGTTATTTCTCTTTCTTTTAGGTCTCGGGTATGGCATTTGTCATAATAAATAAATACATATAAAGTAGTAGAGTTTTTGCTATTTTAAAATAATAATTATTAATGTATTTTAAAATTATTTACTAGTGGAAACTTTAGCAGCCGTTACTCCACTTTGCAGTATTACATGGTCCTTTGTTTTATATATATACGTATGTATGTATGTGTGTGTGTGTATGTATGTATGTATGTATGTATGTATGTATATGTTTGGTGGATATTTTGAGTTTGTTTTTTTTGTTGTATATAGATTAAAAGGGGAAAAAAAACATTTTATAACATAAAGGCCTTCAATATTACATCATTACTAATGTTCTTGTAGAATTAATGCATTAACTGTACAACTGTAAACAAGTATTTATATAATTTAATTGAATTTCATCTTATTTTACCCATTAATTATAACATTGAAATATATCAAATGTTTGTTTTATTAACTATTAATATAACTTGCATGTCAATAGGATAACGAGTACACTAGTCTGCTTCTCACTAGTGTTCTCTGTCCGTGACAGACCCCTATTGGTTGCCTGCTGGTTTCATGTTTTGAGATATATATATACATTTCATATTTATTCAAATTAGATCAAATTTTATGTTCCTGCACCCTGTGACTTTAAGACATTTTTTCTTGTCATTGTGATTATCGACCACAAAAGAGTAAACAAGCAGGAAAATGGTTTAGTACTAAAGAAAGAAAGGAGAAACAAAAAGAAAGACGTAAAGAAAATGCGAGGTTCTGTTATTCATTTTTGTTGTGCTGTTAATGTAAAATTGGGTCTAATTTCTAATGGAGTCTCGAAATCCAGTCATGTTGCAGTTTCCTCACATGAACCTGTGAGCGGCAGCAGCGCGACCACAAGACCTGGAAAATGGCGGCTGGCAGTGCAGGCGTTAGCGGCCACAACAGTGGCTCATCGCCGCGTTTGGAGTCCACTTTGGACCGTCGCTTTCAGACTGTATCCAACACCATGGAATCCATTCAGGGACTATCAACCTGGTGCATCGAGAACAAGAAATATCACAGCGTGATCGTGAAATACTGGATCAAGTGGCTGCGTAAATGTGAGTATTTAGCATGTTAGCCGGCTAATTTGAGCTGAGCGTTGATATAACTCTTGTTGACCTGTTCAAATCTGCGTCACCTGGGGTTCGAAACTGGACGCTTGTGGTATTTGTGCGGAAAAACTACCACACAAGTTATTGTGAGAGTCTAGTTTATCTTCTTTAGTGCACTAGACAACTGTTGTGGATTGTTAGCAAACTGCTAATCTGTCCCCCGTCGGGTCAGGACATAGATCGTGTTTGAAAACCTGGTAAACTTGCTTTCTAGTTACGTTAGCATTCAGAGGTAGTAGGTAGCATCGTCAATATTAAAGTAGAGGAGGTGGGGGTCTTTGGGATTTTGGGGAACAATATTGGGAGTTCTGGGTTTTTTGGGGTCAGCAGCATTTTTGGGCACGCTGGTGTTCAGGGTAAGCACTGCTTTTGGGTGAAGTATGGGGAGTTCTGAGTAAGTTCTGATGTATTTTAGAAGTTGTAGGCGCATTTTGAGTCAGCAAAGTGTTTTGGGTGTTTGTTTAGGGTCAGCTTTTTTGGACAAACTGGATCAACTTGGCTGAATACTATTTTTGTGTCAAATATATGGAGTTGGGACAGGTGCTTTCTAGGGGTCATGGTCACAATTTGACTTGGCAACCTTTTTGGGTTGTAAAGTGTTTTGGGCTAACTGGGTTAACTAAATGTACCTTTTTAACTAAATGTAAGAATTTTTGGATCAATTCAGGTATATTTAGGAGTCTTAGGCACATGTGATTTGAGTCAGTAACATATTTGGGGTGCATTTTTTGAGCAAATAGCGATGTTTAGGATGAATCACATTTTTGACCTAAATTTCTGGCGTCAATAATGGGGAGTTCTGGGTCAGGTGAATTTTAGATTGAGGTAAAATTGGTTTTATAGTCACACATTCAGACTTTCTCCTTAATAATGTAATTTCAGACAAGTATTCTTTGCTAATTCTAAGTATTGAAATCATATTAGCAGCCAATGACCATCAAGGTACACCATTGTTTACAGCCAATTAAATAGTGCGAATGTTGTTTTGAAGTCATGCTTGCTTGCTATTTCAGACCGAGTATTCAAAGTAACATGGTAAACAGTATGGTGACCATGTTACAAAATGTCCCTGTCCAAAAATGTATGAATGTGTGAACATAAAACCAACTTTACCTCAATGAATGTTATGTCTTTTAGGCACCAGTGAAGTCAGCAAAGTTTTGGGGTTAATAGCATTTTGGGTGTTTAGGATGAGCAACATTTCTGGACTTAACATGGGCAGTTCTGTCTCAGTTGTGTTTTTTCCTTGGGCATGATTCCAGTTTGTAATGTTTGTACAGGGTGAGCAGCATTTTGTGGGAAAATACGGGAACTCTGAGTTCTGGGTCAGGTGTATTTTAGGTGTTTTGGGCACATTTGAAGTCAGCATTATTTTTACGGATTACAAGATGTTTGGTGTTGGTTGGTAGCATTTTATTGCAGAATGGCGTGTTCCATGTCACCCATGATAAGGGTGTGAGACTTGTTTCCAATTAGATGTGTTTTTAAGGAAATGGAAAGATTATTTGGGTTTACAGTCTTATGGCTAAATGGGTGTTTTGGAGTCAGCAGCATTTTTAGGCAGGATTGAGGTGTTTGAGGTAAAAAGGAGTGTTTGGTGTTGGCAGCAATTTGGAGCTAAATGGGGTTTTCCTGTCAGCTACTCCTAGAATGTGATAGACACTTTCAAAACACCAGTGATATAAAGGGGTGTATTTGGGGTCTGGCGGAATTTTGGTTTTTATTTTTTATTTTTTTATTTCAGACACAGCCAATGTGTCACTGCTTATTGGAACATAAAAAATAAAATTATTTTATGTTCCAATTTCATTAAGTGTGCTATTAAGCTATTGGGCTGTTTATTTGATAATTGGAAATCAGTCAAGTTTACATTGCTTGCGGCAGTCATCATATGGGAGAAAGTGTTTTGTAGTTGAGTTTTTTTTGTTTTGTTGTTGTTGTTGTTGTTTTTTGGTTTTATAACAATGCTGTCTGAAATGCTTTTTGTTTTAACCTGATAATTTTTAGGATGACCAGTTGCTTAATATTTTGTATTTGTAGAGGCTTTCAGATAAGAACGTTTTCTCAATAAAATCAATGATGAAAAGGGATTTTTATTTTTTTTTGTTCATTAAAATCCTTTTGTAGACAATACTTGAGTCATTGTAGGATTGTTGTGTGCATGGGGCAGAGTTTTTTGTTTTTAAAAATGTTGTTTTTATTGTCATATGAGAATCAGTCTCAAATTTCAGTGACTTAGCCAATATCACATTTCGGCCAGTGTTTTGATTGTCTGTTTTGGAGACGCATACACAAATGTCATGCCGGAGAGAAGCGTTAATTAAATGTCTCCGTTTTGACCAGTGATTTTATACATTTGATGTTTGATAATCGATTAATCAATCAGAACATGATTCATGCCACCTCAGAGTCTCTTTAACTGCTGATAAATATACCTGCTTTCCACTTTTGTGTTCGTCTGTGCCACCCCTGTAGTGAAAATTTATTTTGTTAATATGGACTTTATTTGATCAGTAGTCTACTAGTCTTTTAAATTTATTTGTTTTAATATTTTTATTTATTAAAAATCTTATAAATATACACTTTTGAATTGGACGTAAGTTGAACTTGTTTTAAATAAATCCATTACAAAATAAAAAAAAAAACACTGTAAGGGGTAAAGTATAAGCAGGCTTAATTTTGCTCCAAAATCTTTGACTGTGCTCCTAAATGTTTTCGATTATGAGTAGAAATAAAAGTAAGCATAGAGCCCTGCATTATTTATTTATATATATATATATATATATATATATATATGTATATATATATATGTATGTGTGTGTGTATGTGTATGTGTTTTTTTGCTGTTACCTTGGCTGGTCTTGAAAAATGTGAAAGTAAAACAGCCAATAGGTGGCGGCAAGTCCTTTTTTAAAAAAATGAGGATTTGATTAAATAAAGCCATGTGCTATAGGTGAATTGGGTAAGCTAAATTGTCCATAGAGTATGTGTGTGAATGAGAGTATATGGGTGTTTCCCAGTGATGGGTTGCAGCTGGAAGGGCATCCGTTGCGTAAAACATATGCTGGATAAGTTGGTGGTTCATTCCGCTGTGGCGACCCCAGATTAATAAAGGGACTAAGCCGTAAAGAAAATGAATGAATTTCATATTGTGTCAGTGCAAACATTGTTAAAACTGCAAATATATTATATAGTGAATGCACAAGCAATAGTTAAAATAAAGAGAAAAACGAAGTATTTTACACATTATTTTTAATATTTATTTTATACGCCTCCATATAAAATAAAACGTGAACAGCAAGGCTACAGTTCCTTCGTCAAAAAAACAGTAAAAACACTGTAGTATTCAGAAATATTTTTAAGTCCATTTTAAATGGGCTGTGATAAATTCCCATCCTTTATTATCACATTACTCTAGCAATATGCTTACACTACTTATTAATGTTAAAAACGTTGATGCTGCTTAATATTTATGTTGTGTGTGTGCATTTGTGTATATCATAATAATTGGTTCCTTTTGTGGATCTTCTTACTGTTTATTTTAAGCTTTTATGTCATCGCAGACAAACTGCATAGCAATATCTGTTCAAAGTCTAATTATACAGATTTATCCTCTTGTTTCTTGTGTTTTGTTTTATTTTGCCATTATTAAATTGGAATTCCGTTGCATCAGATTTTCTTGTCGCGATTAATTGCTTTTATGAAGGTAATATATACAATATTATCACAATATTGACCTAAGTTGGCAAAAAGATGACTTTAAGTATATTTGTTATTAATGTACCTGCTAGTGTATTGCTTTATTGTACATACATGTTCAGAGTAAATAAATGTTTCAAACAAATCAAGCTGCAAAAGGATAATAAAGTACAATAGGTAACACTTTATAATAAAATCTCATTAGCAAACGTTAGTGAATGCATTAAAACCAACAGAGAATTAACAATATTATAGATATATGGTAAGGTTAGTTAAAAATACAACTGCATTTTATTAGTTATTAACTCTATTTAATAAAACTATTATGACTTTTGAATTTAATGCATGTTTATTAGGCATTAGCTAAGAAATTACCATCAGCAAAGATTGATAAATGCTTTTGTATTTGTCATTGCATTGACTTTACTTCAATTAACTGATGTTAACAAATAGAACTTTATGAACAAAAGGTGTATAAATGGTAAATTTCAATGTCGTAGGTCAGATTAACATGTGGCAATGTGAATGTTTGATAATAACTTGCCTATTAAGTCTTAAAGGGGACCTCTTATACAAAAATCACTTTTGTAAGGGGTTTAAACACAGTTGTGTGGCAAATGTCTGTGAATATAACCAGCTTCGTATGGTAAAAATTTATTAATTGTATTTTTTATAATCACACTTGATAAAAACAGTCTGCAGAAACACTTTGACATTCTCCCGTTGTACTAGTCATCAGAGGTCGAAAGCCCCGCCCATTAGTGATGATCTCTTCCTCATTAGCATAGGATGTTATAGTCTTGTTTTTGAATCTGCCACTATACTGACAAATAGGCGTTTATAGTTCCGCTCTCTTTTGAAAAGAGCACAATCTCATTTGAATTTAAAGCGACAGTCACCAAAATGGCACAATTAGGATCAAAGCCTAAAAGGGGCAGCTTCAAAGAGTTCTACAATATTATTTGTTTCTTTTGAGCTGAATCTTCACATACACACTCTATATAAGACATAATAGGTCCCATTTAAAGCATTTAGAGCAGTGATGAACAACCACTGCCAATACAGCAATCTGAATATTATTAAATAATTATTCACAGTGTTTTAAAGTGCCCATGATTTTAATATTAAGCGCATTATCATGATTTATTAAATCTCGACATATGTCTAGTTGCAGATATTTGAGAGTTTAATAATTCTATTTACTTACTGTTTACTGTTAAGATTGTTATTTAAAGATATGTGTAATTAATGGCATTTAATAGAAATAAACCAAAAAGAATTAGTTTTTGATAAAATAGTGGATTTATGTAGTATATTATTATATCGGATTGTTTATTTAAAGGAATGAAGGACGGATCAGTTGCCGAGCAGTGTTATTTGTGACTGGACTGATTCCATCAAGATAAATTGCCCACACATTGGGATTATACATTTGTCATCCATCTGTTTAGAGATCTGCAGAGAACAAACATTACTTTAATACAAGTTTCGATCTCTTTGGATTGCTTGATGCGTTATCGATCCAGTTAAAAGTGTCTTGTTTTCTGAATATAATTTGTTTCTGCGGTTATAAAGAGAATATGTTTTTTTAGCGCTGCTGCAGCTAATCAATGATGGAAATGGTTATTACAATGCAGTTATTATTGTGCTTTGCATGGAGCTGTTGCTTCTTTCATTTGTAAACAAAAACAGTTGGCCAAAGAGTGAATTTTTGAGTAGTAAAGAGAAATGAATTGTATTAACACTGTAGTAAATGGTTCAAAAGGGCCATGAGCATGTAATTGTATGTTGTCAGCATGCATTCAGGTAGGACCAATTTTATCAGATGTACAGAAATCTTGTCAGTCAGTCAGGTAGTCAATCAATCAATCTTGGACTGTCACAGTAATCAATATATCGACTTATCGTACAATACTTGGACATGACCTCAATAATTTTTGCTGTTGCAGTATTTACAAATTCACAAATAGCATTAAAGCCATTTTACAATGACATTTACGTTCTACCTTCACCGGTGTCATAATTGCATCCTGATCTTACAAGAAAATGTAAGTATTTTACGTTTTGTCAGTTAAGTGGCTAATTTGTACAAGTTCAGTCGTATGAAAATGTACGATTTTAAAAAGGAGGCGTGGCACCCAACCCCACCCCAGAACCCAACCGTCATTGGGTGATGAGCAAATCGTACTGAATTGTATGAATTAGATCGTACGAATTCATACAAATTAGCCACTAAATCAAAAAGTTACGAATTGCAGTGAGATTGCGTTGGACATTTAACTAATAGGACGTTTACCCTTTTAACATCAAATGATAGAATCTAAATAAGTTTAAGAATGCTAAGTATTTAAAGCGTTTGACTATTATTATGCTGTTATATAATCATGGCATAAAATGATCTCAAAATGACAATAATATTGCTTATCGCAACAATTTCTGTGACAATATATCACACAACAAAAATTCCCTACTGTGACAAATCAATCAGTTCATGATAAGATGTAGACCAGTGTTTGTGGATGTTAAAATTAAAAAAAGAATGCGTGTCTTTATGTGAAATAAGTTTGATCCTACATTCAGGATTATTTCGCCTCATTTTCTACATCGTTCACATTTCGTATATGTATCACTCTGAAATTTCTAAAAGCAAAGTAATAAAATAAATCTGAACATTTTAAAAGATATTCATTTGGCTTAGTCCCTTTATTAATCAGGGGTCGCCACAGCAGAATGAACCACCAGCTTATCCAGCATATGTCTTACGCAGCAGATGCCCTTCCAGCTGCAACCCATCACTGGGAAACACCCATACACTCTCATTCACACACATACTCTACGGACAATTTAGCTTACCCAATTCACCTATAGCGCATGTCTTTGGACTGTGGGGGGAACCGGAGCACCCGGAGGAAACCCACGCCAACATGGGGGGAAAATGCAAACTCCACACAGAAATTCCAACTGACCCAGCCGAGGCTTGAACCAGCGACCTTCTTGCAGTGACACGACAGCGCTACCCATTGCGCCACCGCGCCGCCTTTAAAAGATATTTAACTTTTTTTTATTTATTTTTTTTTTTTTTATGGAGCCAACAAGTCTTGTTATGAACAAGAAATGTTATCTGTAGCAATTCAATACATCGTGATGATGTGAACATTCACAATATTGCGGGCACTTCAAAATACCGTGAATAATTATTTATTATTAGTGCTGGGCAAAGATTAATCGCGATTAATCGTATCCAAAATAAACGCTTTTGACATCATATATGTGTGTGTACTGTGTATATTTATTATATATAAATACACACATGCATGCATATATTTAAAACAATGTTTATATTTAGATATAAAATATATATGTATGGTGCAAATTATATATGAATTTAAATATCTGTGTAACAAAATTGTTTTGTTTTTATGTATGTGTGTCTATCACGTATACATAGTAAATGTATATAATACACACCTATTATGTCAAACAAACTTTTATTTCTGATGTGATTAATCTTTGCCCAACTCTATTTATTATAATTTATTATTTAAGCTTTTTTGAGTGCTTTCAGATTGTTTTTGCAGTGGTGTTCATAACAGCGCCAAATGACTGGAGAATGAATTGATTAATTAGTAGTTTAATTTAATTTAAGTATATTAATTAAATGTAAATATTTTCACATGTTAAACCGGCTATTTTCATGCTGAATTATTAAATGAAATTCTGGAGTTTTTGTTTGCTTCAATAGTTAACATTAGTTAATTTAACTAAACTGACAAAAGCTTTAATTGTTCTTAGTTGATTTTAATTTCTTAGTTAATACCTAATAGCGTTTTAAAGATGTAATTGAAATCTGATTAAAAGTTGTATTCGTTTTATTAAATGGAGTTAACACTAATAAAATTAGCTGTATGTTTTTAAACCAATATTAACAAAGTATTTGTAATAAATCAGGGTTTTTTTTTCAATGTTGATTTTAATCCACTAATATATACTAATGAGACTTTATTGTAAAGAGTTGTCTATTGTACTTTTTAAAATCCGTTTGCAGTTTAGTTTAATTGAAACATGTTAATTCTAAACATGTATAAAGCAATACACTACATTTTTTGAAACCTTTTTAAAGTAATATTTTTTGCAACTTGGGTCAATGTAGTGATGATAATACAATATACTGCGATTTAAAAGCTTCAACAATTAATCACAACAAGAACATTTGATACCGTCATAAGCCTAGTACACACTGAAAGTTTTAGAAATGTCAAATGCTTTTATATAGGTGATCAAACTTAAGCATGTTTTGTTTTCACATCACCATTTTCAATCAGTTTAATATTGCAGCATGAAAGCCATGTTATGTTGTGTTGTTGCTTAGGCTTGGCTCAATCATTTTAATAGTTATTAGAGAGGTCAGATGCAGACAGTGATTTGTTTTGGTATTATATATATATATATATATATATAAAGCATTTAAAAAAGAAAGATATTCTTGCTTGCTGATGCTTTCACCAACATCCTGCATCCCTAATATGCTAATGTTCATACGAACTCTTTCCATGTTTTTTCCTGCTTCCTGCAGAGCATTTTTTGATATGGACCGTTTTCACAAGACTGTTATGACGCATTTAACGGTCATCATAATCTTAAATCCTTGAAAGTTTTTAATATTTAGATTTTGAAAAAAATGTATTAACATTTATATGCATTTATGAATGTATTATATCATCTTTGCATCAAATTACAAAAAACTTATATCCTTATGCGAGGTGTGTGTAATGCAGGGTTTATGGGGCTGAGAGTAAATTTGACGTTATTCTTTCCTTTGGCTGCCGTCATCAATAGGGCTGCACGATTAATCGAAAAAAGATCGTGAACTCTATTCGACCCTACACACGATCTTAATTCAGCTTTTCTACGATTCAGCTAATTATATTTTCAAGGTCACGAGAGAAGCATAAAGGCTGCCGCACAAGTCCACACATTGTTTTATATATGTTGCTCAGCAACATGGACACCTCCAAATGGTGTTAAAAGTATCAAATACTGTATTTATAAGGTATAATTCACCCAAAAATGTCATTTCTGTCTTAATGTAATGATGTATGTACACACGTGAGCTGACCGCGAGCTGTTTGTTTACTACAGAGAGGACGCGTGCGTGCACGCCGTTAATGATGACTTTAGTGAACAGAACCAGCATAGGCTCTGAATAACAGATAATAAAGTTGTAAATAACGTTCAGTTTATTACACAGGAAGATCGTTTGGGAGCCATGCAGGAAGTATGCTTTGGATGTATGTTTTTTTGTTTTTTTCCTCAGAGTGACGGAGGCCATGACATGAGCCGCACTCGGCAGTAAAAGTGAAACTGGTGCACACATCACTTAAATGATCATATCACATTTTAGAGTTATGATTAAGACAAGCATTTGATATGTTTTTTTTTTTTCATAGCGAACACAAAGCGTTGTGCATGAAAACAAATGTTTACTGGGTCAGTATAACTACTCTAGCCTATATAATGTTGAATATAATGCAGGAGGGAACCTGATAATTACAAATGTTTCATTTTATTTTATTTTTTTTTATAATTATTTTTTCGGGGTTTTCACCTTTAATGGACAGGACAGTAGAGAGTATTGACAGGAAAGTGTGGGGAGCAGAGAGAGGGGAAGGATCGGCATAGGACCTCTAGGCGGGAATCGAACTCGGGTCGCCGTGAGCACCGGAGTGCATGTGTCGACGCACTAACCACTACACCATTGGCGCCGACACAAATGTTTCATTTTACCAGTGAAAAAAATGGTCTAATAATGTTGTCAATGACAAATGACAAGCATATGTCTCAAACATAGTAATTCAACTTCAGAATTTTAAATAGTTGTATTCTGATGTTATCACTTTACTGTGAGTTAAAAACCAGGATATTTAAAGTCCACCTTTCAAAGTCTATACAAAATTTAGCATTTTAACCAACAGTAGACCTACACATAGGCCTAATATTATTATTGTTGTTTTACCATATGTTACAGAATTAACAATAATAATAGCCTACTTATATTAACCTTTATTTTACATCTACAGAATCGTGAGAAAATCGTGATCTTGATTTTAAGCAAAATAAATCGTGATTCTCATTTTAGCCAGAAGCGTGCAGCCCTAGTCATCAGTCTCACATAATTTTTTTTCTTTTTCTGAAAGTCTTGATAACACCATTGTGGAGTAATTATTTCAACAAATAGGATTGTAAAAAAAGTATTTGTTGTACTCTCCCATTCACTCCGCTCTCAAGTTTACCCTGCTATGACGCCTTCCGCTACTGAGAAACCTGGAAATGTGAAAAGGGTCCATTGTGTACATACCGAAGAGCAATATATTTGATTTACATTAAGTTTGTCAGTTTTTTCCATTGTTGTAAGTGCGTTCTTTACTATTCCATTGTGCCACACACAAACAGAGTTGATACATTCGTTGCCAGATTACTGTGCAAAAAACAAACTGATTTTGCATGTCATTAATTTTACAGAATATACTCAGGCTCGCCACATACATTATTATTATTTTTATTTTTTTGACATCAGGTTTTTTTGCAATAATTAAAAAGCTTTTTTAATTGCAATAACAACAGGCAATTACAATGAAAATACAACTGATAAAAGTATAGTACAAACAATACAGATATTACTTTTTGCAGCAAGAGAAATATGACAATTTGAAAGGTATAACAATGGTATAGCAAAGAGAAAGACGGTGAGAAAAAAAAAAAAATCGCCGCATACATTGAACTATATCAAATATGACTTCATTACACTTAGGAATGTTCGACAAACATCTCCCAAGATATTGTGGTCACAGTCGGCGGTTTGCGGATTGGTTGGCAGTCTGGTTGGTGGCAGATGTAATATCTGTTTATTAATTTTTACGAAAAATTGTCAAATGATTTTAATTTATTACATTTTAAGAATTTAATCACCTGTATGTTATGGTTGTCACGATACTGAAATTCGGTACCAATCGATACTGAAATTTAAAAAACGTCCATTTCCTGCTAACATTTGAGCAGTGTTGAGCGCGTTCTTAAACAGCGCTGATTTACCACGTGCTCAACAGAAATGACTGGCCGTGAAGGTCATCAGTTCACCGAACTCACCGCTGTTTACTGAGTGTAAACACAGATACAGGGACACTGGAGTGTTTTAAAGTCGCGATTCATCAGCGGATCGCTCATATGTCAGCTTATAGACAAACCAGCTGATCAACGTGACTTCGAAACGCTCCAGCTTATATGCAAAGTAAAACAGCTAGTGTTATTGTGAATTTAGATGTGCAACTGCGACTGTGTTTTATTAAGAACTTTATTTACTTTATTTACTTAATTACTTTTTTACTGTGGTAGTGGTCCTGATGTATTTTATTGTGTATTAAAACGTTTAAAAAGAGGCTGTTACAGTTTTTAATTTCTCATAGATCTTACATCTTACATTTGGGGGCAGTCGTGGCCTGGTGGTTAGAGTGTTGGACTCGTGATCCGAAGGTTGCTGGTTCGATACTCGGTACCAGCGGGAATTGGGGGTGGGGGGAGTGAATGACCAGCACTCTCCACCACCCTCAATACCACGACTGAGGTGAGTCCCTTGAGCAAGGCACCATTCCCCCCAGCTCCCCGGGCGCCGCAGCATGGCTGCCCACTGCTCCGGGTGTGTGTTCACGGTATGTGTGTGTTCACTAACTGTGTGTGTGCACTTGGATGGGTTAAATGCAGAGCACAAATTCCAAGTATGGGACACCATACTTGGCCACACTACACTTCACTTCACTTCACTTCACTTCATGTGCAGCACTAACGAATCAGGTGTTGGTGCCACTACCTGTAGGATTTGGGTGCGCCATTGCCAGTGGGTAAAGTCTACGGATGCTCACATCAATATAGCAGCATTTTCCGTGACCCTGTACAACAATAATTAATATTTTTTCATTTAATGTGAGGGGCAGGTTTAGGGTAGGGGTAGGTGTTAATAAAATACAATTTAATTGGTAATTTAATAAATAATATGAATACTACTCCGTATAAGTACTGTTTTTACATTACTGTGATGGTTGGGGTAGGCGGTAGACATTAATAAAATACAATTTAATAGGTAATCTAATAAATAATATAAATAATACTCCTTAACTTCTGCCCATAACTGTAGCCTTTCTAGCAACAACCGCTCACAATTGTTCAGTTGCCCTGCATATCTTTGAACCTCCCCTGTTTAAAGACATTAATGTACATTTTAAATAAAATCTGGACACTTGTAGACTTCAGTTTTCCCATCCACCACCCACTGCAGTCGGGCTTATTTGTTGTGGTTTCACAAGTATCCCTGGGGCTCTTTTGAGACCTAAAGCGAGCATGCTAGGACCTGTCGCTTTCCTCTGTCACTTAATCAGCACTCAGTCAGTGTGTTCAAGAGCAAAGATTTTAGATAGTCGTAAAGGGATTCTGTTCAAGACCAGACAAGTGAAAATATACAGTTGAAGTCAGAATTATTAGCCCTCCTGAATTATTAGCCCCCTTGTATGTTTTTCCCAAAATTTCTGTTTAACGGAAAGAAGATTTTTTTCAAAACGTTTAAACACAATAGTTTTAATAACTGATTTCTTTTATCTTTGCCATTATGACAGTACGTAATATTTTACTAGATATTTTTCCAAGATACTAGTATTCAGCTTAAAGTTCAACTAGGTTAATTAGGTTATTTAGGAAACTTAGGTTAATTAGGCAAATCATTGTATAACGATGGTTTGTTCTGTAGACAATTGAAAAAAATATATTGCTTAAAGGGGGTTAATAATATTGAAATTGAATATAGGTTAAATTTAAAACTGCTTTTATTCTAACCGAAATAAAACAAATAAGACTTTCTCTAGAAAAAAAAATATTATAGGAAATACTGTGAAAAATTCCTTGCTCTGTTAAACATCATTTAAGAAATAATTGAAAAAGCAAAAAAATCCCTAAGGGCTAATAATTTTGACTTCAACTGTATCTTTAAATATATCTGTACAACAACTTTTGCAGTATACAAAGAAGAAAAAAATATTGTTGAGATGTTATATCGATGCGTTGCGAATTGAGAAATGATTCGGAAATTCTGATTGCATTGCGATTCTCTCTTGAATCAATTCTGAGCGTAGTTTTTACCACCAGATGGCGCTGTACGCTTTACAGACAGCCACAATCTGCCAGTCCTTACACACACTACTTGAGCGTAAAACAGTCGTTAATAAAGTTAATGATTTAATGAAAACGTTTAAGCGAATTACAAGAGTGTTCAAGGTGAGCTGTATTTACATTAATCTCATGGAATAAAAACTGTGGTACACGTACATTTGACCACTTACAGTACACGACCAAATGCACAAGTGCTTTTCTTCATGCTCCCTAAGAGTGTATGATTAAAAACAAGCCTGGATCACAATATGCTGTTAAAAACTAAGCTCCGAATCGATTCCAGAGAAAATCACAAGACATTGATTGATCTGTGTGAGTTTGTTTGCAAAGTGTTTAAAGGGGCCCTATCATATTGCTAAAATGAGCATAATTGGAGTAATGCAATGCGTTTATGCTTTTTAACGCTCACAGTTTCCTAAGGATGTTACGATAAACCTGTTGCAAATCAGTTTGATTATATGATGATTCAAATTGGTTGAGATACCAAACAAATAGGGATACTTATGACTGGATAGGAGATTATATGATGAATCCTCAAGGTATGGTTGGGCGATATTGCTGAAAAGATTATCATGAATTGTTTATCAGTCGATAAAGACAGACAACAAATAGCTTTGCTGGTGTGCATGACCTCATATAAAGCAGTGTTTAGCACTTTAAAAGTTGTGGTGCTTCTCGTCTGGTGTGTGACACCCTTCAAATCTTTAAAATGCTTTCTTTACAGCAGTAACCAAGTAAACACTATATCATTGCTATTTATAAGCGCCACCTGCTGGTAGAGAGGGAATTTGCATCTCTTTTAGCTTGTCTACGGTTTCTGTCTGCTCCCAAAAAATATTTTTGCTGCTTGTTCAAACTACTTATTTAAAATCAGCTGAAACAACAAAATCCTTGAGATTTTTGGCGGACAACTTAATTGTTTTTTGTTCAATCCACTTGAATTTGTCAAGTTAACTTAATCGATTTGTGTTGGGACAACTATAGGTAGTAGGCCAGTAGTTTCACAAAACTAAAATCAGAACTAAATAGTTTTTGCTTTAAAAAATATTGTCTAATTTAGATTTTAAAAAATGTGCATACATGTATGCTGCATCTTTAAGGTTGCTTCTAATTTTAAACGGAAAGAGCTCAAGCAAAGACTTTGATTATATGAAAAGATTTCTTTAATTTGTGTTACTTTTTGTGTGTTACTAATTGACATCCGTCTTTCGGATGAGACGTTAAACCGAGGTCCTGACTCTCTGTGGTCATTAAAAATCCCATGGCACTTCTCGTAAAGAGTAGGGGTGTAACCCCGGTGTCCTGGCCAAATCCCTCCATAGGGCCTTACCCATCATGGCCTCCCAATCATCCCCATCCAACGAATTGGCTGTATCACTGTCTCTCCACTCTACCAATAGCTGGTGTGTGGTGAGCGCACTGGCGCCGTTGTCCTGTGGCTGCCGTCGCATCATCCAAGTGGATGCTGCACACTGGTGGTGGTGTGGGGAGACCCCCCCTCATGATTGTGAAGCGCTTTGGGTGTATGACCATACACAATAAATGCGCTATATAAATGCACATTACATTACATTACTTTTTTATTTGGGGTTTATTTTGAAATTGATTTAGTTTTGTTGTGTTTAGTCCTGTCACAATAATCAATATATCGACTTATCGTGCAATAGTTGGACATGACCTCAATAATTTTTGGTGTTGCAATAAATATTTACAAATTCACAAATAACATTAAAGCCATTTTGCAATTACATTTACATTCTACCTCACTGGTGTCATACTTTAGAATTGGACAATTAATAGTGTATATATAAAAGGACATCAAAGGACATTAACATCAATCTTTTTAACTTGTACCTTTTTAACTGCAGATCAATGATAAAATAAATGCAAAATAGCCTACTGTAACGTCTGCAATTATAAAAAAATAAATAAATGCAACATATATGAACACATACAGACCCTTACAGTCTCCGATATGTTACCAATTACAGAAAAACTACACACAGCATACATTCAGTCCTTATTTGGGTTAAAAAAACACAACATATAGCCCACAGTGAGTGCAAACCTCTCATCTGTATCTTTAATCTTCACCAGCACATGTAACCTCTTGTTAGAAAGTAATTCCTTCATTCCGAGTTCATAATAGTCCAAAAGGTGATGATAATAGTTAAACATGGCAGTTTGTTCATGTTTTAGGTTGCTGAAAGATTCATTTGCTCCTTTGTTTTTTTGCGCATTTGTCAGTTTCTGAAAGGATCGGATGTCAGAAGCACTTCAATAATCAGGCGCACGTTATTATCATCAGCTCAAGAATTTTGTTATTTCAAATACAGAGCATGCGAGCTCTCTCTGAAAGTGAAACCACTCCCGCTTTAGACGCCCTTGTAAACAACTATGGGGCACAGGGTAAATTCTGCTCTTCTTCTTGGCTTTGTGGCTGCTCATTAAGACCACGACAAGGTTTGTTTAAGCTCGGGTCTATGGCTCGTTATTATGTGTATATATTACGAGTGTAATGTCTCGGCTGTGTATTTAAAAATGGCGCTTTCTTTGTTTTCATTCTCCTGCTTGTGCAAGAGCTAGTGACGTATCTCTGTAAACCAATAGCGTTCAGCTGCATGTCTTGCTCCGCCTTTTGGTACCCTTTTGTTGTGCTAGGTACCCTTTGGAAAGGGTACCCAAAAAGTGGTACGGTTCGCTCTTTGGTAGCTTTTGACAGTGGAAACGGCCATAAAAGCATACCATACCGTACCGTACCACTCAGATTGAAAACATTACATCATAATGGCCTGTTTTCACTCTGTTTAAAAAGTAAGAAACTTGAATTTAATTTTGTTGTGTATTGTTATTCATTTATACCCCACCTTTCTTAACATGCTGATTTTATAATTTTTTTACGAAGCTAAACATTCTGAAACGTGTGGTGTGCTCAGATTGGTCAGCTTTCCAGCGCATTGTGATTGGCCAAATACCTCAATTGTGTGAAAGAAATGTCTTACCTTTCATAAAAAATATCTCTTTGGATAAGAAAAACATGAAATTTCATCATATGATCCTTTAACAGCATTAATTATACGTAATTATATTATAAACATAGATTAATGTTTTTTTTTTTTCATTCATAAACTCTTTTGCACACTTGTGACTTTTCGTCATAACAGTGTGTAAATAAGATGGCAATTTAGACAACTTTAACATTTTAAACTGGTGTTGTCATGAGTGAACAGCTGACAGCTTAACAGAATCACAGTTTGAATAAAAGTTGTATTTTTCAGGTCAGGTCAGACTTCAAATTAAAAACTGTAAAAAATGCATTGACTGACAGTGATAATCTAGCTATAGTAATGACAGAAAAATATCAGAATACATTTGTGTATTAGGTTTTGATGTATAAAAGGATATTAAGGGTGTGTTCACACTTGCCTTTCATGGTTGGGTTTGAACTCAAGCAATTGCTCTGTTGGTGCATTTACTTTGAGCAACTAGAATGTTGTCATCAAAACTTGGATGCAAACAGCTGAAAAGAGGAACACAGACTAATGACAGGATGTAAATTAAGCAGAATGTGAAATTCTGGGTTGGCGATTATAGCTTGAAAATGATATTTGCGATGATGATATTTATGACAAAATAGAAAAAAAGATGTAACATTTCATTGCTGTTTCCAGCTGGTAGGCAGCATCATTTTTAGTTAGATTGATCAACACCGCTTTGAAATGCTCCAGTGTTCGTGTACAATACAATGGTCAATCCGCTGTGCTTAAGAACACGCTTAAATGTTTGTGGGAAATGGAGGTTTTTAAAATCTCTGTACTTATTGGTATTGAATTCGATACTTTGGACAACCCTACATCTGTGTCTCCCAATGGAGCCGTGCTGGAGTCTGATTGTACTGTTTCAGTTAGTGTTGTCACGATAGTAAAATTCCTAACTTCGATACGATACCTTGAAAAATATCGATATTCGATACCATTTTTCGATACTGTGGAGAAAAGTAAATCCACAAAATTAAGAGTATAAAATTGAAAATTTTTGTTAAAAGATAAACAAGGCTATACGAGAATGTCTATTTTTACATCAACATGGTACATCATCGTAGTGCACTTGTTTAAAACAAAACATTGTTATTGTAACGTTCAAAAGACAATAAAGTGCCTTTTAAAATAAAGTAAAAAGAAAAAAATAAATCATACAATCTTTTGGATTTTCAAGTAAAATTAAACATTCCTGTTTTTTCCTGTTAGCAGTCCTTAAAAAATTCAAAAGGCACTAATTTACTATTAAAAACAAAGTCAGCGCCACCTTATCTTATATTCTGTTAAAAAGTGTTAAAATATTATTATTAATAATTATTATTAATAAATGTACCAGAGTTAACATGGACGTTTTTTTTATTAACTAACGTTAATATAAACAAAAATGTATAAATTCCTCAGCAGATCTAGTGCATATTATTTGTTATTGGCTGATAATACATTTCCATTTATATCGTAAACATTTTTTTGGCTACTAACTTGCATATAATCAACGCACATACATGGTGGCATGCTGAACTTGCAATTTCCTGTTTATAGGGCTCTGTGTGTGTTAGGGATGCTAACGGTTACTCGATGATCGATTAATTGTCGATAACCCTTTTAATCGATAGACTTTATTGATGACCGATGAAGCATGGACGTTTAAAAGATAAGTTGCTTTGCGCTCTGAGACACGCATCCACGACTTCACACATTACATAGTCAAGTGTGTGACTAAATTTTCAGTACCCAAGTTTTTGACTATTTTGTCTTGTTAGCTAAAACACCAATAACTTTTAGGGAGATTACATTCACTTTAGAGACTTAAATGGCAAAAAAGAAACAGCACATATATCAATAATTTACTCAGCTGTCTTGTTTAATGCATAAATGATATTGAAATTGGAGCAGTTACCAACCACTCTCAATTCCTTATAGAGGTTTTGTTCTTTCTGGTGCTTCGCTAAATTGGTTAGCGCATTTAGTTAGCACTGCTCTAGCGAGAGAGCGGTATCGATACTAACTAAAAGTAAAATCGTACCGTTTAAAATATTTCAGGATCAATATGTATCAAATTATCGATATTTTTGACAACACTCGTTTCAATAATACTTTGCTGTACGCCAGAGTGTTATTGTGTAACACAACGTAGTTTTATGTTAGAAAGTGAAGAGAAAGTTCTGTTTAGAAGTACCTGGGAACAACGTGCATATCCGAGAAAGAGCCAGTCGCAGAATTTTAGATATTTTGTGAGGTAAACATGGTTTTATTTTTGTTTCAGTTTGTTTACATCACATCTGTGTCTCCCACTGGATTTTGGATCTGAAGTCTTGCACTGAATAAGTCTGACTTCTTGTAACCAAACCACTTCCATACTACTGAAGTAGCTCCCTTTTTAGATTCTAAATTATCATTGAAATCTGATACGGTGCTATTTCTCTCAGACGGGTGTTGTTGCGCAGGCACTCAGGAGGTTGTATGCATTAGGATTGTGACATTTTGTTATCATGTAAAAATTTGTACCGGTGTTATTGTCGAATAAATGGTCATTCAAATAATGAAAAAGTTATCCTAAACAACATATGCAAAACCATGAAAAAATTAACGATTGGGCATAATATGAAACAGTAGAGCTTAATACACTCAGAAAATTGTTTGCTGCATGTTTAAGCTACTTATTTAAAATGAGTTGAAACAACACAATTGTTAAGGTTTTTTGGGGACAAATTAATTGATTTATGTTCAGTCCACTTAAATTTGTAAAAATATTAACTTAATTGATTTCTGGCTTCAGTTCATTGTTGGGATACTTTTTTAAATCTGAAAGTATTAACAACTGATATCGAAATATATATCGATATTGTTCAATATGGAAAATAATTAATTGAGATTGCATTTTTGCCATATCGCCCAGCCCTAATTTGGAATACAATTACCTCTGTGACTTAAAAAATGTGTTAATTTTACAATCTTGAATTGGTTTCTTTATTTATTTAGAGCGTCATAGTTTTAATCTTAGACAAGAATACAGTGAAATCTGCACCAAAATAAGGTTTATTACATGAAATTACATGTATATATTTTAATGTGAAAACAATTGGTATTTTTACACAATTGTAAATTTCACTTTTTTTATTTATTTTTAAAAAATTTTTTAGCAAATACACCTGAAGCTGTTATTATGCCGGTTGAAACACATTTCGATTCGTATTGGCATTTTCAGAAATTTCAGAAATCAGAGCAGGGCCTTGGTGATCCATAAGAGAGGCTGGACTGACCTCCCCCAGATTTGTGAATTAAATTTTTAATGTGAATAGTTTATAACAGTTTATTTTTATTTGTTTATTTTTAATGCTAACTCTGGGACAATGGCATTTTAAAGTACCTATAGGTGATGAAGCATCCATATAATGTTGGTTTGGTGAATGTTAAATAGAGCAGCATGTGCTAGATTTTAAAGAGACTGCAGCATGAAATTTTTGCCATTCTCTATAAATTATCCTGTGTTCGTTAGCATAAATTGTAACGCTTCATTATAGTTTAGCATTCTGCACTAAGATTAGACAAAGGTCTTGCTGTTGTAAATGCACCATTAAACTTATTGTTTTATAATGAAGTTAAACGGTTCCTCCTTCTTTCCCCAGCGGATGCATCACACCGACTCAATCTCTTCTATCTGGCGAATGATGTCATTCAGAACTGTAAAAGGAAGAATGCCATAGTCTACCGCACCACCTTCACTGATCTGATGCCAGAAGCGATGAACCTTATCAGGTGAGATTGCTTTCATCAGTGTGAACTTAACCTTATAGCACTCAAGCACAGGCAATGTCTCCACTGCAATGCCTATAGGCCACCTAATTTCTTAGTGGTCTCAGTTCTGGACAAATGTGTGAAAGAAAAGAAAAATATCTTTTCACACTACCATAGTAATTCTTGTGAAGAATTTTAGTCAGGGTTACACCATTTCAAAGTACTGAAATTGCACTCATCAGAGCTACAGATAATTTTTCTCTGGACTCTCTGACCTTAGCGCTGCACCATTGACCACAACATTCTTTTTAGATGACTTTCTTTTATAGACCACTTATGGTGCCAGTAGTGGAATTACATTAGCGTTGTTCAAATCATACCTGACCACTTTTTCTAACAGTAAATGCTGAGGTGTCACGACTGCCGCAAGTTTGGTATGGAGTACCACAAGGCTCAGTGCTAGGACCGAGCAAGCTCGCTGATATAATGATGATGCACAGCTCTGTATTGCTTTATGGTGCATTTATTTTCTGTTTCAAAACTTGGCATGACCCATGAATCAATCCAATATTTTTGTATTTTCACAGTTTAGTTGAATAATTGATTGATTATTGATAGACAAATGTCAAACGTAATCAAAGGAATGCATATGACTTCCAAATAAAATGATTTATAATATTAGTTGAATAATCCCTGTAAACATACATTTTTTATAATGGCATCACTGGTTGAAAACTTGCTTTTGTATGATGTGAAGGTGCTTTTAACTGTATATTATAAATCCTCTCTTATAAATGCTGTATTAAATATGACACATTGACATCAGACATTATGTTGCATTCATTGTGTGAAATGCTTTACACTGTGAATCTCTGTTAATGCCTGTGATTTACCGTTCAGAGCCACAAAGGATGCTAAAGTGAAAAAGTCAGTGGAGCGGATACTGTCCATTTGGGAAGAAAGAAACGTATATTCAGAGGAATTCATCATTCAACTGAGGAATAGTTTGGCTCGAAAAGAAGAACCAGTGAAAGGTGTGATTTTTACACATTAAGGGTGTTTTAAAACAGTTTGTGTTATTGTAATTTATGGAAAGAATTCTTAATGTCTTATAATAAAAGAATGATTTAAAAAAAAAAAAATCCTGACACGTCTTTTTTTTCAGTTCAACCAGCTCCAGTCAACTCTAAATCAGCCCTAAAATCTAAGATTGTTGCTGAATTTGTGGTAAATAATTGATATTCAGAATTTAATGGGCCATTTGGCTCAGGCAAAATGATTTTAAATGATCGTTTTTAATGATATGACTTCTAACATACTTGTTGTTATGTTTACCCATCAGCCCTCAACGTTTATTGAGCATTTGTCCAAGTACAGGAAGTCCATGGACGAGATTGAGCTCAAAGAGAAACAGTTAGCTGCAATGAGAGTGGATGTGTGCAGCACAGAGGCTCTGAAGAAACTGAAAGGTCTGTAAACAATAAATTTTAATATTTGGAATTTGTAATAAGTAGATCTGAATTCATTATTATATCAGTGTTTGTCTTCATGTTTTTTTTCTTGTTTTCTTTAGACAAAGCAGGAGGTAAAAGGTTTTCTAAGGACTTTGAAGATGGAAGCATGAAGCTGCAGGAGTTTGTTTCCTTTCTGGATGGAGAGGTTAAAAAAGGCCCTTCCTTGGTGGAAGCTCTGGAGAGCGCTGACATATTCTATGAGATGCAATATAAAGAGGTCAAGATTGTGGCTAAAGTGAGTATCGCAGATCAATTTGGTGTTATTCTTGCTAGCAATGATTTTAAGTGACACATTGACTACACCACAGCCTTTGTGCTAATAATAGCAAAAAAATTACATTTTAATTTGTGGTGTTTCTTGCAGAATATTACAAAATGTATGAATTTTCCACACTGTTAGTCTAGAAACAACGTACAGAAACCATCAAGTCATTTCAAATGAAATGGCTGAGTAGGAAATAAGTAAAATGTTGTTTTATTTATATTTCCAAAAAGCACTTTATGAAATCTAATTATTTCCGTTTGCTTCAATAAGAGCTCTCAATCTCTCCTCACTTACAGCAGGCCCAGGCTTTCTAGCAGACTCATGATTGCAGTGCACATATATATATAAAAAACTCTCCTTATATTTGAAAGCAGCGAAGAGCGCTTTCAGATGAAATGACAAAATACTTATTTCATGCTTTTAGTAGTTTCTGCTGCATTGTGCCACAATTGAATTTGTAAAAAAACAAATACTTTCTGACTATTCTGAATGTCCTGTCTGTGACAACCACGTTTGGTGATTTTTATAAAAATACATTACAATAAATAAAAACAATTCCACTTCTGGGATAACTTTGGTTGTGGCTGTTGGTTCTGCAAGGTTGACTGTTTTTTGTTGTTGTTGTTGTTGTGGTTGTGGTTATAGATTAAAATGAATTTAGTCCTGGGCTATGAGCATTAATCCCTTTTTATCCAATTATTGAAGAAGAAATTATTTTCACAATGTTAAAAAATGAACACAATGTCACAAATTCATTACTCATCAATGATAATGTTCATTAAAAGCATTCTAACCCCAGAAAACATACACACATACAGGAACGCCCTGTTTTTAATGTTATCAGACAACAAGTTTTATCTGGAGAGACTTTAAATGAAATATTTTATCAAAAGTAAACCTTAAAAAACGGTTTTAGGTTTTTATTTTGTATATTATTATTATTTATGTATTTTATCTTATGTATTGTTTATTGCTGTTGATGTATTTTTCTCTCTTCTAACCCCAGACATTTAAACAGTAATGTATATTTTTATTGCTCAAACCCTAATCTAAAATATTTATTGATATTCCAGTATTAATCATGTACCATTAATAAAATGTTGTTGGAACTAATTTTATATCATCTCTTCATATCATGTCTATCCAGGCCTATGAGACATTTGCGAACCGAGTTTCACACCTTAAGCGGAAGCTTGATGCACAGAAGACAATGATACCTGATCCAGATGACTCGCCCATCCCCTCCCCTATTGAAGACGCTCCTTCCCCCACAGGTTCCGAGTCCCCCTTCCATGCTTTGGAAAGAATTGGTACCCCTGACCCAGAGCTGGATGGGCAGGCAATGGAAGAGGACCTGATTGCTTTAGCTGATGCTCCTAGCCCCCTCTCATCTTCTGGAGGTTCCCCACCACCAAGTGTCTCTATGGGCGACAAAGATAATCGTGACATCGAAGATATGGAGCTCTCGGATGCAGAGGAGACAGAAACACCTGCCATTATTGGTACCATATAAGCTTTGCTAAACTATCTTTGATTTCTTTCATTGGTAAAATCATTCATTTAATTGTTTTCCTCTTTGCAGTAGAGGAATGTGAGGCCCAAACTGTTGTGTCCAAAGAGTCCTCTGTCACTCCAAATGTCACAGAGTCCCTGCCAACAAGTGAAGTCACACAGACAAAGGAGATTGCAACACCAGCAGTTACAGTTCCTCAGTTAGTTCCTCAGTCCTCAGTTCCAGCAGTAACAACAACAACTACAGCTACAGCAGCAACAACCACACCCACCACACCTACCACACAGTCACTTCCAGTGAACCTTGCTGGTGTTGATCTGGGCAAGATCAGTTCCATCCTCAGCACACTCACAAATGTTATGAAGAACTCAGGTGAGATATTGTTGTTTAATTTGTACAGCATGTTATACACAGGTTGAAATGACCTATTTAATTAGAGGCTGGTCATAATTAAGAGATACAAGTTTGAATGTTGCCTTTGGTGTCTTGCTTCCATTGTCCAACCACTTTCCTGGATGCTTTTAGGAATCTGTCAATGAAGCGTTGCAAAACCTTAAAAAGTCAAATAAAAGCTCATACCGCATGATTGCATATCATGTAAGGTTGTGGAAAAAAATTACTTTTGTATGCAACTTCATGCATTTAAGCAATGTTGTTCCCTTTGCAGCTGTTGGAGTTAGTCCTGTATCTCGATCTTCCCCGAGTGTACCTGCCGCTCCAACCCCAGCTCAGAAGACTCCCACTACTCCTGCCCCCCCAGCCAACCCTTTGACCAGCATTCTCTCAAGGGTGGACATCAACACCAACACTCTGCTCAGTGCTCTGTCCAAAACACAAAGCCTTGGGGGTTTTCATGGTGAGAACTGAAAAAGCAAGATTATCTGAGGAATCAAAAGTTTGGATAGGAAATTCATAAACAATAAGGGTTGTTTTAAGTCAACATGAAATTCAAATGCATGCTACTTTTGAATAGAATACATTATTCTGAATAGGGGTGGGAGAAAAAGAATCAATTAAATTAAGCAGTCTTTCTCTAGTGATTCTGAATCGATTGTCAGAAGTTCAGAATGGATTTTGTATTCAAGATTGTGATGGTGCAGACCTATGCGGGTGTGAACTAAAAACAGATCTTGTCCGGTGTCCACTGTTCGAATTGATGCCGTGCCTCAAAGCAAAATCTTGAGTTGTCATTTAGAACTACTAAATTAGAATTAGAGAACAAAAATAGAGTTAGAACTAAAGAATGCAGACAGGGTGGCGTTAACGTGATGCATGGCATCTGAAAAAACAGACTGTGAATAAAAGCGTTGTAATTGAATGAAGCATTGTGTAGTACTGTTTTAAAGCTAGTTCTGTGTGGCTCTGAACTAAAAGTAATTCTGATATAATTTTCAAATATAATTTTTATATAAAGATTTTGGCTTTGAAGACATTTTCTTTTTTTAAAGGTTATAAATAAACCACCAAAAAACCACCAAAAAGTTCTTTGGAATAAGAACTGTTTGTTCTATATAATTGCTTTTTATAATCTGGTGTTTTAATGTTACATTCAGAGCTTGTTCATTCTGAATATAAATTTAATAAAGTAAATTATTTTTAGGATGGCAGTAGTGTCATACATAGATTCCAATTGTAAACAAAACCATAGAAACTCTGATTCTGGGTAAAGCTGGTAAGATGTATTTGGACAGCCGAAGAAATGTAGGTGAAGAATAGTTTTGGAATCCAATCATGACTCCCAGAATTCGGATCAGATTGTGAAGTTCCAAAAGTCTCCTACCATTAATTCTGAGGAAACATGTTTGACTTTTTAATCTTTCATTAAAATGTAATAACTGCTCCACCTTTGCAACAACTTTCTTCTCAGACTGTCATAAAACTGGTGAGCATTAATTTGATAAAGTTTATGAGAAGTAACAGTGGGTCTGAAAAATAAATAAAGCAAGTGACCTCTAGACACTTGGACACATCACAATATTCTTAAGGGTGAACTTGACCTCTGTGTACCAAATGTTGATGTCTGGTAGTTTGCGTTTCAGGAGCAGAGTAGTCCTCCACATTCAAATACAAACTCAAATTCAGCTGTATATTTATTCCGCGAGTACCTGTCTAGTTTTTTTAAAAGACAATGAAAATACTTTCATTATATTTCAAATTTTCAAATTGTTGAAGTTAAATGAGTTAAGAATGTAGTTTCATGTTGACTTAAAACTATATATTATATAAACGTTTGCCTAGTTTTGGCTGAATCAGCTGATGGTATTTAGAAAAAAGAGATGTTTAGGCAATGTGTGTATTTTTTTAAACAAATCTGCTGACCCTTGCGCCCCTACCCCTATCTTTCTCTTTCTGCAATTCCCTTACAGGTCTGTCCTCTTTGTTAAACAACCCAGCTGCAAAGACCCCCGCAAATTCAAATTCTGAAAAGCAATCCCCGACCACGCCTCTTACAGAAGAATCTCATACACCTCCTAAAGTCATACCTACTCCAACTAGTGTCCCATTGACTAGGGACACCACTTCTCAAGGATATGTTGCTCCTTCGACTTTGCAGTCTAATATGATGAATGAGAAAGTAAATCCTAGCTCTTCTTTCAACCCTACTCTGGACTCCAAGATTGATACCTTTCTCCAAGGACACCCAGGACTGAAAGGCTTTAATTTGGGCTTTCCTTCTGTTTTGCCATGGCCGAAGGGAACTGTTGATAGTCCTTCAGCAAGTGCAGAGAATCTTGGTGGAACCCCTGTAAGAGATGAAGCTGGAGCTACACCAACACAAGATGAAATTATGGATGATCCCAGATCAGAGCCATTCCCATATCAGCAGGGACAAACAGCATCCACAGACTCTAAATCAACTTGCCAACTTCCATCTTGGCAGGAACAAACTGCTCACACAGATGCACAAGTTCCAGAAGTTCACCAGACGATCACATCAATAAAAGACTCTGTACCCTCTCTTGCTGAGGCAGAAGCTCAGCGCCATCAGCGCATGGAAGCAATACGTTCCTCTTTAATGTCCAGTAACCAACAACCTTCAAGAGAGAGTCTAGAAGCCACTGAAAGATCCAGTATGCTGCTTCAAGATATGAGACAAAACCCTCTAATCCGTAATGTGGGACCAAATCCTAAACTAGTGGAAGGTGGTAGCTATGCCTATCAAGATGGCCAAGAGAGGCAAGTGTTGGCCAGCTCTGACACATATGGTGGAGACCCATACCTTTCCAAAGAACAAAGACAGAATCTAACTCCACCTACTTTTTTCACCACACCTCTCCCACCTATCCCAAAGCTTCCACCTCCACCCAAAGAGTTCATGGCTCCAGCTTCTTCTTTGAGGGCAAATGCACCACACACCACCAGGGATTTGCCAGGACCTTTTGGTGATGCTGAACGACGTGGTGTCGATAGCTCATATATCCCAACAAAGTCTGATTATGAACAATTGTCTCATGAGGTTCCAAGGGAGGAGCCTTTTCATCCACATGGGGACAGGGTTGCTCACTCTGCCCATGCACCACACCATGCTTCCAAAATCCCACCGAATGGTCCTATGGACTATAACCATCAACATCCACCAAGGGCATCACTGCAACACCCTCCAAGTATACCCCATCACCACATTGGTGGTCCTCCTCCAGTAATGAGTTATCATGAAGCCCAAAGTCCTCCTCGACCTTTGCCTGAAGATCCATACACTGACACATACTATGACCATCCACAACGTAGCCCCTCTTCCCCTCATTATGACATGCACTCAGTTTCCTCTCGTGCACAAGAGTATTACCCTGAAGAACTTGCCCCTCCCTACCCAGAGCGCAGGGTTCCTCCTCACATGGAGCACAGGCCTCCACCACCACACCATATTCGTCCACCACACCCTGGACACTATCCTCCCCCTAGGCCCATTCGACGACCACCACCGGTTCACCATGAACCGCCCTTTCCAAGAGGCAAGCGACCTGGCCCACCTTTTGGTGGGCCTCCCAGAGTCAGGGGCCCATTTTATCCACCCAAAAGACCTTTCTTGCCTCCACATTACTGAAGCGTCTCATGTGATTCTTATGCTCGGGTGTTAAGTGCATGTCAGAGTGAGTAAAGAAGTGCTGATGGGTTGTCAGTAAGATCAAGGTTGCTCTGGACAATGACGCAAAGGGGAAAGTGTCAAACACCCTTACAGAATTACAATAGAGAAGAGCAAGTTTATTTAAGTAACCAAGGGGATGCAATCAGATCACTAGAAACTCTCGAGCAAGATCTGTTCTTTTCCAACATGAAGACATGTAAACCGTGAGCAGTTGTGCGGCCAGATGAAGTCAAGGAGCTCTGGAGCAGGGAAATGGAAAGAATGTCTGACAAGGAATGCTGGGGAATGAGATGGAATCTGAAGGCAGACGAAACAAGAGGTGGTTATTCTATTTCATTTCATTAATTCTTTAACTTCTATAGATTTTGTATCTAGTTCAATGGAAAATATAGTAGAAAGGTTAATACAAAATGTCCTTTCCCTTAGTTAGTATGTTAACGCACGCATCTCGCGAATGTCTTTGGGAAAGAAATGTTTTTTTTGTTGGATGAACATTTAATTAAGGTTGATATGTAATATTTTTTTACTTCCAAAGTTAAGTTCCACCTATGATCAAGTTATATTGTTATGCAAAGCTGATAGTTTTGATTCACCACATCTTATTTTGTACATTTAAATGTACCGCTAATAGTTAGTTCAGCTTCATTATAGTCTTTCTTGGACAAACCAGCAGCATAGAGAAGAAGTATTCTTTACCACTTTGAGGTAAGATGCTGAGTTGTACAGCGACTATTAGTTTTTACCAACAGTGGAAGAAGATGCAGAAGAAATGAAGCTGTCCGGCAGAATCATCATGGCCTCCCTCAGTTCCTGGAGGCTTTTACTGTACTGACTTAAATAAAGATGTGTTTGGAAAAAAAAGTGTGGGGGGTGTGAATTCTCAACCATGATGTATTTTGAGTCTTTTCATCTCAGTTGCTTCAGTGACTGATTTCTTTGCTCTTCCCGGTTTCGCGCACACTTTTATGTTTAACAATAAAATGTTTTTAACAATAAAACATGCACAGATAATTTGTTGTAGCTGAATGGCTGCAACTCGTCTTGACTAAATACAAGGAAAGTCTGTTCGTTTACTTGAAATATTTGCAGCACCTCTGGGCAGCTTTTTCGGGGATCCAAGACTTTACTGACTTGAATGGGAAACCCTGAAACTCAGGCTCGCCACTTTTCAAATCCGCAACAATCTTCTCACATAGCATTAAAAAAAGTGAATTTTTCAGTTTGAATCAGCTAGTGCACTTTTGAGCGTGTCTTAGTTCAAGTTTAATCCTCATAGTTTCTTTGCTAACCAGAGCTTCTCACAGCAGTTTTATTTAGAATGCGGGACTTGACATACATTCACGTCATGTTGTTATTACCATAACCTTGAGATAACACGTGAGGTTAAATGCTTTTTTTTGGCAACAGCCAATGCCTAAAGGAGCTAAATTATAAGTCAGGTGGGCTGCTATGATGCAAGTTCAGAAAATTTTCATTTCAAGTTTAATTATGAGTTGTACTGTAAAGCAAATCCTTTTTACAAGCCAAAATCTCATATTGTGATGTGACATGTCGTGCACCATATTTAATTGTTCTAGAACCAAAATCAGAGATGTTTAATCTCATGTAATTAATATAAGTTAAGTTGCGTTTGTAGATTTAGCTTATTTTAATTGACTATATAATAGTATAATATCTAAATTTATATAGTCATTTTGTGCTACATTTTTACCACTTTTACTCAAAATATTCCGTAATCCATTCCAGCTCTACTTTGACGGCTTTCTACAAGTGATTCTTTCACATACTCTAGTCTGATTAGCAGAGTATTTACTTAAAGGGATAATTCACCTAAAGATTTTAAATTCTGTCCTCATTTCCTCAACCTGTTCTATACCTATTTCTTTCTTCTGCTGAACACAAAACAACACATTTTGAAGAATGTTGAAAACCAGTAGCCATTGAGTTCATAGTATATTTTCCCTATATAGTGGATATCGATGGCTACTGGTTTCCAGCATTCATTACATTTTTTGTTGTTTGTGTTCAAGAGAACAACTTGAGGGTGAGTACATTTTCAGTTGTGGGTGAACTATCCTTTGGAAAACTACAAACTCTTACATACATAACTCTAAATGATCACATCTTGTCTAATTTTGGAGCACTATTTACTTATTTCTTTGCATTTTTACCTCAATCTAGGCCTACTAACTTTGCTGTAATAACCAGTTAATAACCAGCATCGTTTCACGTTTTTATGTTGCTCAAACTCAAGGATCAGCTGTGTCTGACTGCAATTGGCACAAGTGGATGTTCATAGAGTCAACCTCTTGAATCAGATCAGGGTTTAAAATTAAGAGTTTTGTTATTATTGATAAACAGCAGCAAAAAAATGTAATCAAATAACAAATCGGTCTCCTTTAGCCTGTAAATGGTGCAGCTAGGTGTTTGCTGGCTAATAGTCCAAAGTTATGTAAGAACAAAATATTTAAGAAATGCTGGCACACTTATGCACACACACAAAATAATCCAGGAGCTTTAAACTGGTCTTAAAATTGCCTTTTGTCTTTTATCTAAAAAGAGAAGGAAGCAAAGGCTAAAATTATTTTACCATCTAAAATGTGCAATAATGAAAATAGACAAAAGGATAATAAGGACATTTAAGATCCTTGCACTCAAAGATCAAAGTTCTGAAAGAGGGATTTTGCAGCAGTGCCATTGAAGATTTTTTTTTTGTTACCAATTTTGGTTCTCCACTGAACTTTTCAGTGAAATGATCTTAAAGGACATTAAAATAACTTAATCTTATCTTAAAGAACATTAAAAGAAAAAGAAAAAAACTCTAAAGAACATTCCATTGTGAAGAACCTTTGGTGCAATAGAAAGGTTCCATAAATGTTAAAAGATCTTTATGGAACTATCAATGCCAGTAAAGAACCTGTATTTTTTTTTAAAAAGTGGGAACTTTTCTATTGCACAAAAGGTAAATGGCTCCTTTAGATGTAAAAAAATAAAAGTTACCCAAAATCATTCTATAACAGCCTGTATGTGGCCCAAAATAATAATGATTAAATTAATAATAAAAAACAATTAAAGGGATAGTTCACCCAAAAATGAAAATTTACTCACTAAAGTGGTTCCAAACTTTTATGATTTTAGTTTTTCTTCTGTTGAGAAAGCAGCCATTTACATCAATATAGGAACAAAAAACTTTTTAAACAACATTCTTTAGTATCTCCTCCTTTGTGTTCAACAGAAGGAAACTTGGAACAGGTGGAGGATGAGTTTTTTGGGTGAACTATCCCTTTAATGATAAAGGTGGAAAAACAGAGTTGCCCTTAAACTCTAAACAGTGCTCGACTAAAACGTTTAGGTCAGTCTACGGTTCAAAAACTACAAATATAATAGTATATAAAACGTGACCACTTGTTGGCAGTTGTAGTTAACTTAACAAACAGGGTATTTACAAAAGGCCGTCAGGAGGGGGAGACAATTCTAAATGTCGCTCTTTTACAACAAACCTAGGTCAGGGGTGTCCAAATTCGGATCTTGGAGGGCAACTGTCCAGCATATTTTACCTCAACCGTAATTAAACACACCTGAATCTAATCAAAGACTTGCTAGGCTTGCTATAGTTACTTTCCTGTAGTGAGATAGGGTTAGTTTGGACACCCCTGGCCAATATAATGCATTATTTTGTTCGTTTTAGTGATGTGTAAACAATAAAAATGAGAGAGAGAAAATTTTCGGTGCTAAGAAAACAGTTCTTGATAGTTTCACACCAGGGGTTTTTAACCTCTCGTTCAACGCACCTGCTTTAGAGAAGTAGATCTGGTCTCAGTCTGTCATGGACACGAGCAGATGTGCATGAAGACAAGAGCTTTTAATACCTCTAGATAGATGCAGCAAAACATAACCCAAATTCTATTAAATAAATATAAATCTAGCAAAATAGTTCCCACCAACACCGTCGTGTCATTTTAATAACTTGGGTACTCGGTATTAATAACTCAGGGTTAACAATTAAAAAATGTTGTAACAAAAAAAAAAAAGATGTAAAAAAAAAAATTAATCGATCTTATAAGTAAAATTTAGTTTTAAATGAAGGTTTATTCAAGTAAATCCAACCAATAGTTCGTATTAGACATTTTACAGACGTAATAGGGATTTAATTAGGGGTGATATGTCATAGGCTAATAATAGTAAAAATGATAAATTAACCCATTCCTTAATATTTAAAATGGAATATTATTTTTCTACAGGATGTTACTTAAATCGAATCCTATTAAGTGCATTTTATCACCATTCAGAACTTCTTTTTTTTCGGCAGAATAATTGGCAAAGATTTTTTTTTTTTTTTTCCAATGTCTGATGTATTGGTAAAATTTTGTGGGGGTGAAAATAAAAAACGCCTCTTTTGAGGGGAAAGCTCTCAGGATGTATTTTAATATATTTTTTAAAAGTCGCTGAACATGAAAATACTATTTAAAAATATTAAGTAATTATTTTTAAATAGTTTAAAAGTAATTAATAAATTATGCATGCATACAGCATCATTTTATGTAATCGCATTAGATAGATAAAAGCGTCTGCCAAATGCATAGATTTAAGTGTAGTTATTATTGTCATAGATAATAGTCTATAATTAGGATAATTGAAAATAATTATTTCGACGTGCCTTACAATTGTTTAATGTGGCTTAATGATATACCATAAAATTTTACAAGACCCAAAATAGGCTTAATAGTGATTTTATTAAGTCAGTCTGCTCTGTTTAATTTACGTAACGCGGCTGATTTAAATAGGAGTCATACGGCCACGCCCCCGTCCGCGAAGAGCGCGTGCACCGTTCAGGGTCAGAACAGTGGAGCATTTGCTCAGCGCTCATTTGCTCATGTTAAACTTTCCATAGCAGCATGTACTGCGTGGGATTCAATGCTGAAAATGATTTGCGTTCGTCTGAGCCAGTTCAAATTAATTATGTATGAATTTTTAAAAAATGCTATATATGCTGTATATAATGAAAAAAAGATTCTTTTTTTTTTCTTAAGGTAAGTGTTGGTAAACAATTTATATGGGCTGAATTTAAACAAACAATTTAAAATTAGTAATGTTCAACTCAATTAGTTTGTTTAAATCCATCCCATTTAAATTGTTTTCAACCACTTACCTTTAAAAAAATTAAATGCAATGAATCATTTTTTTCAGTGTATATAGACCAGAGTTTTTATTTTGATTTATTAGATTTGTTAGGTTTAGATTTGAGTAAAATGTTCAAATTAGTTTTGTTCTATAAAGGTCTAATAACATTTATTCTAAATTTAAAATAGAAAATAAAAATTGGTCAGAATAATGTTTTTATTTTTTTTGTGATTGAAAATAAGTGTTATTAATAATAAATAATATCAAATATTAATCTTCTGAAGTGAAAACATTGATACTAGGCATGGGATGATTTCAAGGTTTACCGCGGTTTGGAAAAGTCAAGGTTTTAAAACCGCCAAAGTTTTCTGTTATACTGTTCCTAGGGTTTTTTTGTTTGTTTGTTTGTTTTATTTTTTTTATTTATTTATTTTTTTTACATGTTTTTCACAACTATTTTATTTAGTTTTTAGGGCAACTGTACATCAGGCAGAAAAGGAACCTCCACATCAAAAGTTCAAAATATTTTATATGTTTCTTAATATAAAATATATTGTGTTCAATGGGGGGAAAAAAGTATAAAAGACGTTTAAAAAGAACTTATTTTGGAGCAGTAATCACAATACAGTGATACCGTGAAACCGTGCTATTTTTATCCAAGGTTATCATACCCTCAGAATCTTATACCGGCCCATGCCTAATTGATACTGTGTTGTCTAAAACTTATTATAAATATCTCTTTTATTATATTATTAATTATTATAAATGTAACATGGCACGTTTTTCTGTTATTTTTTGCAATTAATAAAACTGTAAATGACAACATTTGTGTTTTAAATTTGGGAGACATTTAAATTGTTTTATTCAAATAAAGAACTACAAATTGTAGAATTTAAAACTGAACTAAAACTACAGAAGTATGCAAACGATGCTGTATAAAATGTTAATGTTGAGCTTCCTATTAATGTTTTACAACTTATCTCCCCTTCCCCCCTCCTCCTGTCATTTCTTCCCTCTTTGTCTCTCACCCCAATCATTCTTTTGTTTTATTTTTCTCCCTCTGTCCATCCTCAATGTATGCAGATCCTCGGCTGAAGGACTTTGTCTGCCCGGCAACAGAGTGCTTGAGGGGGACGTCCAATGCCCTTGTATCCCATCCGCTTGCAAATTAAGGTAAAGGATGTGCTGTTGCACAAAGCTCACTCACTGTGTATTTATTCTGCTTTTGTATTTGGAAGAACTGTCTGGAAGATCATATAACCAAGTGTGGCACAAGTCAGAGCAGCATTTCAGAATTATAAATGCACAAGCTATTAATCATTTTCTTGAGCATTAGGAAGAATAATGCTTTTTTTAAAGTCTTGTAATGGAGGTTACCCGGATGATGTAAACAACATGGTTAAACCCTTTATTTGTTGTTTCAGGCCTTGTAAGGTTAGAGCTCTGCCTCCCTCTACTGGCTCAAACTTATTCTAAAGAGATAAATCACCCAAAACATGAACATTTGCTTTTTACTCATCTTCAGGTCTTCCAAGAATGACTTTTTTTCTTTGGTAGAGAATTAAAGATTTTTACCATGCTCCTCTGTGATTTGTAGAGTAAATCAATGGCAACCAGCACTTTGAAAGATCAAAAAAAATATACAGGCACAACAAAATTAATACCTGTAGCTCCTGAGAATATTGAGTGAATAAAAGGTAATAATGTTTTTTTTCCACTTCATAAGAATGCTGTAAGAAATCACATGATCAATAAGTCATGCCAGCGTTTGTATTTTAATTACAACTTACTAAATCAAGGTTATCATGTTTCTAACATTTTTAAAGTTATACAAGCTGTTTTAAGACATTTTAATGCAATTTAAGTTCAAATGACTCCTAAGGTTAATTCAACTTCAAATTTTAGCAAACGGTATTTTATTACAGTTCATGTGTTCATTTTATTCGGCCTTTATATAGCTTATTTCTGCTTTTTTGCTTTCAAAGTTCCAGTAGACATTGAATTGCATTTGTGGATCACCAAATAATAACCATTTCAGCTACAAATCTTTTTTTTTTTTATCTTCTTAAGAGAAAAGTGACCTTTTCTATTGTTATTATCAGATTAACTATCTCTAGATTATTTTCTTATTGGTCTTATTTTTTTCTGTGCATCTCACAATAAAGATAATAATATTTTGAATGCCTAAATTTAGACAAAATCAAACATTTTCAAGAACATTTTCCTATATACTGATTATATAATCAGTAAGCTACACTGTAAACACAAAAACAAAAGTTGACTCAACTTAAAATTTTAAGACAACAAACTTCAGGACATTTTTGAGTTTACTCAACTTAAATCTAGTCAAGTGAAGTAATTGGGTTGAAAGATGAGTCGACTCAAATGTCCTGAAGTTTGTTGCCTTAATTTTAAGTTGTCAACTTTGTTTTTGTTTTTTTTACAGTGTATGACAACATGTTTTCATGTTATTAATCACATACTAAACTTAATCATGTTTAACTTTTTAAGCTATACAAGCTGTTTTAAGTCAGTTTATTCATTCATTCATTTTCTTTTTGGCTTAGTCCCTTTATTAATCTGGGGTCGCCACAGCCGAATGAACCGCCAACTTATCCAGCACATGTTTTACGCAGCGGATGCCCTTCCAGCTGCAACCCATCACTGGGAAACATCCATACACACTCATACACTACGGCCAATTTAGTTTACCCAATTCACCTGTACCGCATGTCTTTGGACTTGTGGGGGAAACCGGAGCACCCGGAGGAAACCCACGCCAACACGGGGAGAACATGCAAACTCCACACAGAAATGCCAACTGACCCAGCTGAGGCTTGAACCAGCGACTTTCTTGCTGTGAGGCGATCGTGCTACCCACTGCGCCACCGTGACGCCCTTAAGTCAGTTTAATATCATTTAATTTAAAATGACTTAAGGTTACACTTTAAAAAACGATGTTTGCTGTTTGATCAAACTACTTTTTTTAAATGAGCTGCTACAACACAATTCTTGTGTTTTTTGGGATAACTTAATTGTTTTATGTTCAATCCACTTAAATTTGTAAAAAAATAAAATAAAAAAATAAAAATAAGTTAACGTAATTCCTTCATGTTGTCTCAACTCGATTGTGTGGAACCCAGCATTTTTTACAGTGTATGACATGGTTAATTTTTTCCTCCAATTGAATATTTAACACAACCATGTCTTTTTTTTTTTTACAGTTAGTCTCTAACCCAGAACTGACAAATCAGGTTACCGTTCGAAGTAATGTAAAGGTCAGGGAATATCAGTAGGTGACCTTTATGCCAGTTCACTTGAAGCCAGTGAAAGCAGCTGATGTAATATCACGTTTCATACCTCACAAGGCCTTGCGCAGTTTCTTAATGCTAGCCATTAATATACAATAAGCTAATCACAGTCATCCAATTATCTTGCTACTTGTTTAAAAAAAAATCTTCCTTGATCTGTCACAGACGTTGACAGGTTTGCAGACAAGATTTTGACTTAAATGGACAGTACTGAAATAACCAGCAGATGTCGTCGTTAATTCAACTATCTGTATAACCAGTTGAGTCATCCGTGATTGTAAGTGCGTAAATGAGTCGTGCTTTGAGTCACAGTGTAGAGTTTATGTTTTTTGTGGGGCTTTCTTTGCTTTGAAGTGAGGTTGTAACAAAGATGAGATGGTAAGTCAAACGGATTTTGGGTCAAGGGTAAAAGCAGCACTTGCGGATTTAGGGGCTTGTGGCAGATGGTTGCCAATCCCAGGAAATTAACGCAAGTACACTAGCTATAGTCTTTGATTTAGTTTACCCTAAAAGCCAGACAACCAAATCTATCTATGTTCACTGACAATTAAACAGTCACACGTGCACTTGATATCTTTGAGGATGTAAATAGTGCACTTGGTGTGGGATGTGATCTTTAACATCGCATAAAGGTTTATTTTATTGTCTACATTTTGTTTTTTTTTGTACGAAACCGAAAGGAATTGATTTGCCCGCAAGGCTATAGGTCGCGTACTAAGAAAGCGAAATTGCTCGACCACATATAGTGGGGAAATCGTGTAGTTTATGTGGGCGTTCATTTGTGAGGAAACATGATTTGGCTCAGTGTAGTTTCAGCACCGTGGTCAGAGCTCGACGAGAACAAAAGGCGGATTAGCGTCCTTGATATCAGGGACCGTCTGAATGTTACATGCAGACTCGAAAAACGAACAAGCAAAGAAAGCAGTAGGAAAGCTTTTCTCAGGATAAAATCTGTCGTTTTTTTCCAGCAAATACTTTCTAAGTAAGAGAACAAGATTAAATATTATAATCTCATGGTTCTTCTTGGGTAAAAAAAAATGAACGACAATGCTTCATTGCTATTAATATTCTTTTTGTACATAATAGAGATTATTCAATAAGGTGGTTTATGGATGCATCTTATTATAATGCTAATATAACTGTTACTTTTTGTAAACCGTAGACAGATTTTTTATTACAATATTTCTATATATTATATTTCATCTGGTTAATGTTCCTTCACGGAGATATAGTAGGCAATAACAGTGATATAATTATTACTTTTTTAAATCAAGAATAAAAATAGGTTGTTTCAGTTTATTAACATGCAACAATATTTTATTAACAGGAATATAATTACGAGCTTTATTTATCAATAAAAAAAGATATACTATTTTTATCGTTTATATTTCTTCTGGCTTAGGGTTCTTCAGAATTTTTTTTTTCATTCATTCATTCATTCATTTTCTTTCGGCTTAGTGTCTGTTTCAGAGGTCGCCACAGCGGATTGAACCGCCAACAATTTCGGCATATGTTGTATGCAGCGGATGCCCTTAATTCCCCCCGCAATCCAGTACTGGGAAACACCCATACACACTCATTCACTCATACACTATGGCCAATTTAGTTTATTCAATTCACCTTCATGTCTTTGGACTGTGGACCCACGTGAACACCCAGAAAAAATGTTTCATTGATATTAATATAATTAATTAATTAATGTTAGTGAACAATAGAACCAGATTACACATTTGGCTCCTATTAAATCTGAGAGTGTTTGATGTTGATTCACTGTATGCGTATGGAAAATTTGTCAAACTCAATCTTTGACAACACTTTCTCCAATAAAACGCAATCGAAAAATCACTATTCAGTAGTATTTAGCTTTGATTTAAAATAAATGCGCTTATATGGATATGCGTCAATGCAATATTAAAATAAATGTATCATAAAACGTGAGTCTCATGATATAAAGATGCGATGACGAACAATAAACATTACGTTTCCTTGTTTTACTTCCATAGTATCAGTGCAAAATGACGAACAATAAACATCGCCTTTCCTTGTTTTACCTCCATAGTATCAGTGCAAAATGAAAAGGACAGCTGTTCGTATTTGACAGCCTCCCCCCCCCCCAAAAAGAAGTAGCGGCTGTACGCTTTGTGAGAGGAAAATATCGACGCTCCCTTAATCCGAGTAAGCATCACGGTTTCCACACCCCGAGGGAGGACAGGAGATGGACAGGAGGGGGACACCGGCTTTCGACGTCAAAAGCTACGGGTTATACGGAGTGTCAACACCGTGAATACCGCCGACAGAAATACACAGCATCTTCTTCCCTTTGCCTCTGCATCAAAACGTGAGTGAAATGCATTTGACTCGCATCTGTGCTCGTATTGATTCATGCATGCGTTCTAGTCAACAGGAGATATTTGAGAGGGCACGGGGAGACAAAAAAACCCCAAGGCGATTCAAGGGTGACAGATGCACGGATTTAGTTGAACGCACAGCGGTTCGCGTCCAAGCCGTTCGCTCTCCATCGGCTCCCTTTATCCGCGCACGTAGAATAAATAGCACACCATATTCTACAACCAGGCTGAAAGACAGCAAATAAACAAACATCCCCATGGGATTAACAAAAGAGAGAGATAGATAGAGAGAGAGGGAAGGCAACGAGAGCAAATGTCGCCCTTGCACACATAACGGAGAGCTCGGAAGATCTGATTAAACTTCTTTTCGATTTGAAGGCGTGAAGTTGCATGTGCAGTTGCATGTTTTTGTTCTCTCCCATGTATGTGCGTATGTGCAGTTAGTGTCGTGACAAAGAGCCACATACGCCTGAGCCTCCACTGTGGATTAAACAAAGAAGCAATGGGGGATATACGTCAATATTTATATGCATTGCTTTTTATTGCGTTCACTTATGATGCGTTCTGTTGCCAGAGCTCGTAACACAAGTTTCTTTGTTCTAATATTGCATTTTAATAATCTCTTACAGAGTGTTCTTATCCTATGTAATAGCTTAAAATATAAATATTTATGGAATTTAAATGCACCGTATCAACTATAAATATAGGCTATTTATAGATATAAAACATTTTGTAGAAATGCTATTTATGGTTGGGTATATACGCTGGAGATCTGCTGTGAAGTTTGACATTTCAACGCTTGCAAGGCACTGTACTGAAATCTTTATTGTTCTTCCTAATATTATACCATTAATTCAGCTTAAACCAATCAGCGACTCCATCCACAATGTGTTTAGTCAATTAATTTAGTTTGTGCTGTTTATAAATTGTATTATTGTAAAGAAACGTAAGGGGTCCTATTGTGTGAGAATGTTTGCCATTCAGACATCGGAGATTGTAATTCTGGCGAGCTGGACGGCGATTGGTGGTCCTCTTTGCATTCATTTGCATATTAAATTGTGATCTGGTCTTGCGTTCTTGGGAAGTATAGCAACTATACTTGTTTTGATTCACTCTAAATGAGGAAGTGAAAATGTTCAATTAAGTCAAATGTTTTCAATGTTAGAATAAATATAGTGAATGTTAGACATTTTAACGAACAGAAATGGCAACAGTAGCCTATAGCTGTATAACTTGATCGTTATCATAGGTACATTGACAAAACAAACAATGCCCTGTTAACCTTTTTAGCTACATTTCACATACAAACAAAAATGTTTGTTTATATGGTCTACGAAGAATTGTATTATGTGTGGGACATTTCAGTGATAGCATGACAGAGCTGTATTGACATCTTTATTATCCTCCTCTATGTTAAACAATTAATTCAGCAACACTTTCTCGCTTCAGTTTGCATATTAAATTGTGACTGGCCTTTCGTTCTAAAAGGGATAGTTCACCCAAAAATATGTTCACCATTTTCATTCGTCTTTGGTTCTTAAGTCTATATTAAGTAGCTGTTGCTTTAAAGTGAAGGAGAAAATCCATTTTATTTCAATATTCGGTTGAGAAAGAAGCCTAGAAAGTTCCAAGATTGTGGGGATTCTGGAATGTTCATTTTTAGATAGTTTTAATAAACAAAAATGGCTTGTTTGATAACTAAAACAGCACTTTATGTCATATGGTAGGCTACATTGAAGAAACTTAAATACTCTCATTTATTTTTCACAAAAGATTATTTATTTGCAAGGTATTTCAGTTCAAGTGTGGCTAGCCGTGCTGTGAACCAAATTACCAAATTCCTTTAATAAAATACCCTCATGAAAGTCTTTAACACATATCTTTGGCTGCTTTACAAGCACCTCAGGTCCTTTTACAAACACAAATCTTGTTAATGGGAGTTATTATGAAGTGTTAGCGAGGATAGCTTTTTTTTTTTAAGCGCTATCTGTTCTTCTACTCAGAGCTGTCACGGTTCAGACCTTTCCATCGGGACTTGTGTTTAACATCGCGACTCTTCCCCCACCGCTGAGCCGCTCTCCAGTGCTGAAACCCCGGGCGCAGCTGTCGCTCCGTCCCCTTAGGAAACTGTCCTAATGAAGGAGGCCGACGCCATCAAGCTCTTTATTGGCCAGATCCCACGGAATCTGGAGGAGAAGGACCTGAAGCCCATCTTTGAGCAGTTCGGAAAGATCTACGAGCTTACGGTGATCAAGGACAAGTACACGGGAATGCACAAAGGTAATTAAACGAGATTGACGCAGCTCTATTGAGCGGACAGTCTCAAGGGGAGATGGGAGACTAATGGTGCTAGATGAGTTTCCTTTTCATATCTTAAGAGAAACGTCTCTAGTGAGGTCTTGCTCTTAGAGCGTCGCGTAGACTCTTTAACCTTTAGTTTTGCCACAGCATCTTTAGTTTTATGAGAAAATCAAATCTATGGCGAGAAAACATTGTTCAACATTTCTTAGTCACACTTGTCATGTCCGTAAAACACTGCTTGATATTCATGGTCTGTCTGGGTCTGCTTCATTTTTTATACATCCCACGTTGTATTCTTGTTCCCTCTTCAGGATGTGCCTTCTTGACATACTGTGCGAGGGAGTCAGCCTTGAAGGCCCAGAATGCACTGCACGAGCAGAAGACATTGCCAGGGGTGAGTTGTCGCTGTTAATAAAACCAACGCAGAGACGGGCTGGGTGAAAAATAGATTTAGTAAGCCAGACAAACATTTCCAGTTTGCCTATATATAGTAGATCGCGCATATAGGATGCATCTTTTAAATCCAATCGGACAGATGAGCAAGAATGTGTTTCTAAAAATGGAAACAACACATTATATGGTTCAGGAAACAGGATCTGTGGAAATGTGTGTTGACTGAACAGACTTTAATTAGGTATGTAGGAGGGCACAATCCTTGAAGGCATCCGCGATCTTGTCGCTCTCTGAAGTCGTTGATTAGCTGTTAGGCCATCTGCCGCGCCAGCGCCATGACGGCAACCTGTAAATTCAAAACCTCTTGTCTTTTCATCACTTTTATGTTTTCATCTCTAAATCGCCTGCTTTTTTCAGATTCTCCAGATGCATGGGGTCATTACGAGCCGAATGCTGTGTGTGACGTCAGTGTGTTGAACTGGGGGATGAGATCATTTGGTCTGTTTTGCAATTAATACTATACGCTCAGTGCTCTCGTGGTGATGTTTTTTTTTTCTTTTTCTTTTTTCTTCCTATTGATTACACTTGGAGCAACCAAACCCACAGGGAATCTTTCGCTTCCCCTCAAATTCTATTTAAGCGGGTTTAATTTGCGCTAGAGGAAGCTCTGAGAGAGAGAAATGTCGTAAAAAGCGGAGACACGATGTGGACTAAGCGGCCAAACAGAAGCTTCTGGTGCATCTGAACAGCCAACTGTGGTCCCACCAGACGTAGGCTAATGAAGGGATATATGGCTTTATTGCTCCTTATGTCACGTAGTATAACATTGAAGCCTGCTTGAGTAATGTTCGAAATCGAAGTGCAAGCAAAGTAAACCACGTTCTGTTTTAGTTTTAGATAGATATCTGATGATATATATATATATCGTAAAATCAAAATACAAAGTCTTTCGTTTCATATTTGCTCTATCCTTTATTTCGTGGTGCCACGTGGTGCAAGGTAATACTTTTTCATAATTTATTTGAGCGCAATATTATATTCCACTACAGGGAAGCAGACAGAAACGTGAGTAACAGCATCATGAAAAAGTTTCAATCTTGAAAGTACAGTGTTAACATTTTACATTATATTTAGCTATATTTTATATATTTTTTGTATGTTGGATCATTCGTTTTTGAGAAGCTTTTTATGTTTTATTAATATTTATTAAGTATTTCTACATTTTATTCAACATTTGCCCTGAAGTTCTAAATACAATGAGACATATGATTACATATGATCGAGTAAATTAAATCAGTATATACTTTAGAATGTAAAAAAAAGAAATAGTCCATTACATGTGGTCAATATATATATATAATTATTAAACTATTAATTAATTGAATTTACAGAAATGGTACTATATATCATTCTCAGGTAATGAGAAGACCTACTTTTAGGTGATCATTGTTTGTGAGCATCTGTTTAGATGTTTTTTACTTATGGTGAGTGACGTTATGCGCATGTGTGCTCGAGTAACTCCAGAACAAATCCCATTATTAGCATGACAGTAGTCTGACCTTTGCGACCTCTCCAGGCGTAGATCAGCGGGTTCCCTCGGCTTTAAATCCTCTGTCCTTCTTCTCTGCCCCTCCATCCTTCTTTTAGTCTACCCCTCCTTACCTAAGCCTGGTAAGACGGTGTTCAAACCTCCCCCATGAGGTAGAACGGGAACCACGTTATTAAGTACAACAGCCCCCCTCTCTTAAAGAGAAATCTCTCTCTTCCTCTTTCTCTTTCTTTCTTTTTTTCTCACACACGCAGACAGCCCAGCTGTGTGGCATTATTACCAGCTCATGGCACCTGCCATTCAGAACAAGCCCCACCCCCAGCCTGTCAATCATCACGAATCGCTCCGGCAACGCTGCGTGATGTGTGTTTAGAGTACGTGTGCGGGTGAGATAGGAATTGTAACAACGATGAGGGGAGAAAGACAGATAAGATAAGACAGAAATTGGCTCAGAACCTTCATTTCTCACCTTTTCTTTTTTCCCTCTCAGGCTTTGTTCACACTACACCCAATTCAAATCTGCTTTTCAGATTTGATCTTTAAGACTGTCTGTTTGCATTGTCATTTTGTGAGTGATGAAAACATATCTGCTTATTCAAAATAACGAGGAAAGGAATAGCTCACCCAAAAATGACAGTCCTGTCATCATTCACTCAGCTCCATGCTGTTTCAAATCTGTAGGACTTTGACTAGTGTGAAACACAAAAGATAGATATGTAGAAAAATGGATTCTATTGACTTTCAGTGTGTAGATGAAGAAAACATAAGGTAATGCTTTTTTGCAGTGTTATTTTTTCAGTATTATTATAGGTTTTGTTAATATAAATTTCTTTTTAGATCATAGGTTTATTTGTTTAGATTTTATTTAGGTTTTTCATATGTCTCTTAAACTTATAGTTGTATTTCAGTTGTAATCATTATTGCAGTTATTGTTAGTTGTTCTTGTAAAAAATATTTAATCTTTATTAGCTTTAGGTTTAGTTGTAATTTTAGTTAACAATTGTGACACTGTTTCATACCATGGTCAAAACGTGGTGTAATCGTTCTGTAAAGTATCTTCTTTTGTGTTTTGTTCAGAAGTTATCCTTCTAATGTTCTTTATTTCTACAGCAGTTGTTATAGTAACACGTTTATTGCTTGCTTCTACAACAACCAAGAACAGCTGTCAAAATAAGCCTCTGCTCATGTACATTTTACCATACTAATCATATGATATGAAGTGAATTTTATTAACAAAAAAATTGAGCCTAAAACTGCTCTTGTAAAAGTGAATATACACTAAAAAAAAGATTAATTGGATTTACAATTTTTTTTAAGGTAAGTGGTTGCAAACAATGTATATGGGCTGAATTTAAACAAACAAATTAAATTTAGTAATGTTCAACGTAATTAGTTTGTTTAAATTCAGCCCATATAAATTGTTTGCAACCACTTACCTTAAAAAAGAAATTGTAAATCCAATTAACCTTTTTTAGTGTATGTGGTGAATCCAAAAACAGAAAGCAGAATGTGTAATTTAAAGACTATTGGCCACACTACTGCACTTTAATAGATCACTACATACTCCTATTCCATCCTGGATGTTAATTATAAATATTCAAATGACTAAATGAACTGTCAAATGTTAGAGTTCCAAACTGGCGTATTTGTTTCAGGCTTAAAATAGTTAAATTCCATGCATTTATTTAAACAAAAGAAAGCTGAAAAAATAAGAGTTCAATATTCACATTTTGGTACTGTCAAAAGTGAATAAAAGATCAGCTGAGAGCGATGATTTGAAGGGAAGAGGTGAAGGAAGACAAGGGAGGAGGGGTGAACAGATGGCATGGCTGGAGTGGCACCTGGCCTTATGTTTAATTTCAGGTGAGAGGCACGCCGTGATTGTAGACAGAGGAGGAGAATGGAGACCTGGAGTCCTCTTTCTGCTTTTCAATCCCATACTCTCCTCCTTCTCCTCCTCCTCCTCTTATCTTTCCCCATCTCTCGCTCTTTGCTTATCGTTGCCATCCCAACGTGTTTGCTTAGCTCTGTTTATCACATGGGCCCCACTTGCATGGGCAAAACAAACGGCAGGTGTCTTCCAAGATACTTCACACATACACACACACACATACATGCTTTTGGCCTCCATTCGCTCACTGGCCACATCTCAACCATATTCCCATCGGCCTTCTCTTAGTATTAAAAAAAAACACAGCAGCTAGTGCACACAGTTGGTGTGTTGGCGATTTTATGATCAAATGTGACTCAGCTAGATCCTATCTGACTTCAGTTAAGATAAATATCAGCTCTCACGTTGGTTTTATTGTGGTTTTAATTTATTTTATTTGCGGTTTCAGGAATCCTTTTCCTGCCTTAGCCACAAAAATTGTCACAAGAAAGTATGAAGTATGGCGTTTGCACTAATAATGTTTCTTCTACTAATAAAATCTTGATTTAAAAGCATCAAATTATAGCTGATCTCTATCAGAGTAGTTTTCGTGTTTATTGTTGGTGGCGGAATGGCAGTTTGCGTGCCCATATTTTGGCATTTTTGCGTTTGGGACGAGTTGTTGTGCATCTGAACGCATGCATTTAAAAGAGCGTCTGTTGTGTCTTTGTTGTGGGGGAGGGGAGGGCAGGTGTTATCAGAGAGGGGGGATGGAGTGTGTGAGAGCGAGTGTCTGGATGTTTGTTTGTAGTTTAAGTACAATGTGCTCATTCTGATTTCCGTCAGGATATGTTTGGCGCAACTAGGTGGACGTATGTCACAATACTGTAAGTGCATGTTTTTTACTAATACGTTGCTAGATATATAGGCAAGGCGAGTTTATTTATATAGCACATTTCATACACAATGGTAATTCAAAGTGCTTTACATAAACAAGAATAAAAGAAACAACAAATAAAAACAACAAAGAATAAAAATTATTAAGAAAAACAAACTAAAATGCGTTAAAACAGATTTTAAATATATATATATATATAATATATAATACATGTATAGATATATATGTAGTATACTACACTTAACTCATGTATATGCGAGTCGAACGCATACGAAATGTACTTTTATGAATATCCAAGTGTTTTTTTCTTTTTTTTTTTAAATGTAAAACTAGCATTACTATACTTTCCATAACCAGTAATCAAATCAGACTCACACTAAAGTCTGATGCTTTAAATGCGAAATTACACGCGCTCGCATGTTTCCTTTCCACAACTGTGAGATTGAGTATATTTGACTTGGTGTCAGTGTCTATACTCATATCCAGACAGGATGAGTCCATTGTTTGCTTGAATTGGAGGGTTAGAGGGTTCGAGAGCACCAAAGAGGGAGAGAGGTGAAAGTAGGTCTAATTAAAGAGAAATTGGACGGATATGTGAAAAGAGGGGAAGATGAGGGGGCGAACTGGGGGGAAGGGGGGAAATGAAAGAAAATTTGACATAATGAGCCACGGGTAGTGTTGGGGGGGAGGGGCCACTGCTGAAAGGGGAGGCGGCGAACGTCCACGAGCTTAAGGACAGACATCTGCTAGCAAGAGTGTGTGCGTGCGCATGTGTGTGTGGCCTTTGACGATTACACACTCCATGAGAGCAGAACTTAATCTGATGGACATGTATCCACCGCTCACAACAGATTTTTTCACACCATCGACACATAAAATAAACTCGCTAATGGGCATTTTCTAGCTTTTAAATGGAAGTTAGCTGCAAATATGCTCCTTTTCATCCACAGAGGCTCAGACATTCATTCTAATAAAGTCACGAACAGCAGATCCTCTCGGGTCCGTCCTACTTCCTCTCTTGATTCGGTTGGTTTTTGTCGTCTGCAACAAATCATGCAATCTTAAGAGCTTGTTTGCTGGCGGTAATCCGTCTTCTTTTCTGAATGTTTCCCCAGATCAATACTGTTGCTCAGAAAAACCCATAAAGGTACTAAATGATGAATATGGCGTTTGCAGATTTCCTGATGAGTAATAAGCATGTATCGAATTTTCAATTTGAAGTGTCTGTGATGATTTTTTAAAGCATAAATATACTATACTTGTTTTTTTACCAAGCACAATTGCACAGTGTTTATAATAAAGAACAAATTCAGAGTCAAATACCATCACCAAGCAGAAAATATTTATGGATTCCATTTTAACTACACAGTTATCAACCCTAACCTTCGCTAGTTCATTTTTACTAACAGAGAACTTCGTTGATCCAATCTATAAGCACTCAGAAATATATTTTTGCTTCTTGTTCAAACTACTTATGTAAGAGGAGCTGAAACAACACAATTCGTAAGTATTTTTTGGGACAACATAATTGTTTTATGTTCAGTTCACTTAAATTTGTACAAACAATTAAGTTAACTTAATCGATTTGTGTTGGGACAACATGAAGGAATTGTGTGGAACCCAACATTTTTTACAATGAAGAGTAGCAAACAAAAATACGCACTATTTGTTTTGTCGAAATCCATTGTTTGCCTTTTCCACTTGGCATTTGGTTCCCATGGACCAAAATTAGCAGCACCCCGATCTCAAACAATGGGATGGCATCATCATCAGTGTTGACTGCATGTTCACAGTGTTAGACATTGCAAGCATCACTCACATGAGGTCTGTTTGCTTGGCAAAAATGAGATTGTTTGAAAGCGTTACATTTAGAATTTGATATGCATAGTGAGCTAGCAAGCCCAATCAAGCCACATCTCTGTTTTCAATGTGGTGCCATATTCACACATGCAAACCCCCTCCACCCTTCTCCATCCATCTTTCTCTATTTAAGCAGGCGTTGACGCTGACAGTTTAAAGTCAGTCTTACCATTGTAATTGCTTAAGGTCTAGTGATTGGCGCATTTGAAACATGCTTAATTGATTAGAGATTATTGATTAGTTCAAGAATGAAGATTTGAGGGGGTTTAATCACCCAGACAAGATGGCGTTTCATTGTCTAAGAGTAGTTGGCATGATGGATCAGGCAGTAACAGCGGTATGGCATTCTATTTAAAGGGATAGTTCACCCAAAAATGAATTTACTCACCCTTCATTTGTTCAAAACCCATTTTATTCTGTTGAAGAGAAAAGAAAAATAGCTTGTAACTGGTATATATTGAGTTCCATAGTACATTTTGTCCTGATACGCAAGTCGATGGGTCAGAGAAAGCAGCATTCTTCAAAATATCTTCTTTTGGGAGAGGAAATGAGGTTATTTTCATTTTGCGTGAACTGTCCCTTTAAAAGATTTTTTCTAATTCTTACATGATTAATATTATTGAAGGATATCATGATATGTGATGGAATATTTGTGTTCCGTTCGCAGTGTTATTTCTCCATAATGTTGCAGGACTATTTAGATTGAATAAAAATGGTAAAATTCATCAGCTATTATTATATACATTTTATTTTATTTTTTATGAACATATCTATTATTATAGTATATGTTTTACAAGAAAACACTGAGTTTTTCTATACTTTAAAATGTAAGGATTGATTGAGTGTTACTTGCTGCTGCTTTATTTATAATATCGATATTAGCTTGCCGTTTCTGAGAGAAAATAGTTTCTACATGCATTTTTTTGTGGACATATTAATAATTTTTTTGTATTTATATTAAATGTAGAGTTTAGTGTTTGGCTAAAAGAAAAATAGCTGGTAACTGGTATTCATTAACTTCCATAGTACATTTATTCCTGCTACGTAAGTCGATGGGGTCAGAGAAAGCAGCATTCTTCAAAATATCTACTTTTGTGTTGGAGAAAAACGCATAAAGGTGAGGAAGAATAAACGACGAGGTCATTTTCATTTTGAGTGAACTGTCCCTTTAAAAGCCTTGCTCTAATTCTTATATGATTATTATTATTATTATTATTATTATTATTATTATTATTATTATTATTATTATTGAAGGATATCATGATATGTGATGGAATATTTGTGTTCCGTTCGCAGTGTTATTTCTCCATAATGTTGCAGGACTATTTAGATTGAATAAAAATGGTAAAATTCATCAGCTATTATTATATGCTACATTTTATTTCAAATTTTATAAAAATATCTATTATTATAGTATATGTTTTACAAGAAAACGCTGAGTTTTTCTATACTTTCAAATGTAAGGATTGATTCAGTGCTGCTTTATTTATAATATTGATATTAACTTGCCGTTTCTAAAAGAAAATAGTTTCTACATGCATTTTTTTGTGTGGACGTATTAATACATTTTTTGTATTTATATTAAATGTAGAATTTAGTGTTTGGCTAAAAGAAAAATAGCTGGTAACTGGTATTCATTGACTTCCATAGTACATTTATTCCTGCTATGTAAGTCGATGGGGTCAGAGAAAGCAGCATTCTTCAAAATATCTACTTTTGTATTGGAGAGAAACGTGTAAGGGTGAGGGAGAGTAAACGATGAGGTCATTTTAATTTTGGGTGAACTGTCCCTTTAAAAGCTTTGTTCTAATTCTTACATGATTAATATTATTATTATTGAAGGATATCATGATATGTGATGGCATATTTGTGTTCCGTTCGCAGTGTTATTTCTCCATAATGTTGCAGGACTATTTAGATTGAATAAATGGCAAAATTCAGATTATTTGTCAGCTATTATTAAATATGCTAAAAAAAATTTTCAATTTTGTAAACATATATATTTTTTTGGAGTATATGTTTTACAAGTTTTTCTATACTTTAAAATGTAAGGATTGATTCAGTGTTACTTGCTGCTGCTTTATGTATAATATCGATATTCGCTTGCCGTTTCTGAGAGAAAATAGTTTCTACATGAATTTTTTTGTGGACGAAAAACTGGATGTTTATATTAAATGCAGAATTTTGTGTTTGGCTATGAAAGACAAGAGTATCATTAAAAGAGTGTTATCTTTTGCATGAAATGATATATCAAATGTTATAAGCGTGTTTGTTATAAAATGGGAGATGGGTTGAGCTGCTGAAAGAATAAGCTAGAAAGAAAGGAGATTGGAAAGAGAGTGAAATATATTGGGGGTGGGGTGGCGTGCAGGTTGATTACGGTCGCAGGTCTTGTTGCCAGGAGACGGCTGGGACAAGGGATGCTGGGTTGCTAGGGAACCAGCTCAATGCAATGGCCAGCATTGCATGATGGGTACAGAGGCGAGAGATTGAGAATAGTCTTTGTGTAGATACACACCTAATTTAACATCTGCCACCACACACACACACGCGCACACACACTGACAAGTCGCAAGAGAGATCCTCTTGAGCTAGCTTGAGTGCAAATCACACACACACAGTCATTCTTTCCATGCTCAGAGAAACTTGGGGAGTAAGAACAAACAGCATATGAAGTGTGTGCGTGAAAAATGTGAATTGTGATTTTTTGTTTTGAGCTCTTATGAGTCACCGACTGATTTTTAAAAGATTTTTTTGGTCATATTGTGCATGTAAATGGAAAAGACAAATTTGGGTGTGTCTTCACATTAGGCATTTTACAGGTTAAACACTTTGCTCATATATATACACGATTTGCACTGCGCGGAGGGTAGCGGCAGAGTAAATGTCAGTTGATTGAATAATCTATGGATTTAATATCCCATAATCCCAGTGAAATCCCTGGCTTCAGATCAAGGCGGAGATTAAGTGTGTGTGCTCATCATGTCAATGGAACCGTGACCTGTGTTTTCAATGGCGTGTATGGAGAAACATTACATTTTCCATTTTCTTATGTTTTTTTGTTTATTTTTGTAAGCATATGATTGCATTTGCCTGCTGCAGCACAGATTGAGGGATTATGTTTATTTGTGTATTGATGTTTTGTATGATTTGCATTTATTTATTTTTTTCACACACAACAAATTGCCACAGTTGTGGCGTATTGGGGCTTGTTGAGGAATGTTTGAGCATACTTGGACAACAAATCAGACTTATTTCGTATTACTAATTTGACAGTGAATGCTGGATAAGTAGCTGCTGAAAATCAGCTTTCCACCACATATGTGTACGTATATATGTGTATATATATATGTATGTGTGTATAAAACAATAACATATATATAAATAATAAACTGTTGCATAAAATAATAGCGTTAATAACATTTGTTTTTACAATATTTTTAATAGCATAAATGCAGCCTTGGTGAGCAACTGAAACAATGCTTGCTTCTAAATACTAAAAATCTTACAAACCACGAATGTATGACTAATATTATATGCAGCAGAGTTGCTTTAATGAACATAACGCAGTGAAATGACCCCTGTAATTATCATACTGTGGTTATAATAATTTTCATTGGCGACGAGGGTTTGTGGAATACAACAGGTTTCTTTTGCCCTGGACTATTGAGAGTCTTCACTGCCTCTGTTGCTTTGGCAACCGCAGCAGTTACACCCGCTACTTTTATCTGTCATTCTCTCTCTCTCTCTCTCTCTCTCTCTCTCTCTCTCTCTCTCTCTCTTTATTTTCTCTTCTTATAAATATATTCTCAAAGACTCACTTTTCATCCATTTCGATCCCTCCATCTCTGTTTTTTCCCCCCTCTGTCTCTCTTGTTCTTTTTTTAAAATTTTTTATCCCCATCACTACCTTCCCCTCCCGTCCTCGTCGTCCAGGGCAACCTTGTTTACCTGCTGGGTAGCTCGTCTCGCCGTTGTCATAGTGACAGAGGGTTGGTTGCCGTGCCGACCTGAAGTGGCAGTGCCACGACTCTCTTTCTGTCTCTCTCTCCCACTTATTCTAGTCTCTTCCCGTCTCTCTCGTTCTTTTGTACCCCTTCTCCTCACCTTTTCTTTTTTGTTCTCCGTCTCTGTTTTTCCTTTTTGTAATCCTTAAAGCTCCGTGACTCATCACAGTGTAAGAAACAACAAACTCCTCAAGGATTTTCTTGTAGCTCACAGTGTATCTGTGCCGCCCCGTTTATCAAAACAGAAATTATGTTTTTTTCCTCTGTATTTTTATTGATTTTTTTTGTTTTCAATTTGATCTTCCTGTTGCTTCATACATGTTAAATGGATGTGAGGTGCTCCTTTGTCTCCTTGATGTGAGTTGGCTCCTTTCCGAAAATGAAACTAAAATGGCATAGTCATTAACCTAATCCATTTTGCAGACCATTTCAAAGTACTCATGCAGTCAACAGTTGGCCAGCAACCTGCTGTGTGTTGTACACTCTCGAAAATAAAGGTCAAAAAAGGGGGTTTACGGCCTGATGGCACAAGACAACCTTTGCTTGTTCGTTCGGTTCTTGTCCAGAGAACCCAGGAGGTCTGCACTTTTCTTTTTTGATGGATCAATATTTTGATCTAAACCTTTTAAAGGAACAGTTCACCAAAAAATTTAATTCTTGCTTCATTTATTCACTCTCATGAATGTGAAAAAAATGCCATACTATTAGTCGTAGTACTTGTTTGCTGTAATTTATATATCAAGTCTTCTGGTTTTGTTTTAAATTTAAAGGGATAGTTCAGCCATCATTTATTCTTCCTCACATAGTTTTAAAC
>CAIGQV010018201.1:7728635-7752249 GCA_903798115.1 Danio jaintianensis | reverse complement strand
TGTATATATATATATACAGATATATATACAGATTTGTTTTCAACAGATTTCTAAACATAATAGTTTTAATAACCAATAATAATAACAATAGTAATTTTGACTTCAACTGTATATACATATATTATTATATATACTTAATATCAGGGTTCATACGGTCATGGAAAAACCGTATGAAAAATGACATTTTCCAGGCCTGGAAAAGTTTTGGAAAATCAGAAAAACGCACAAAGTTTTGGAAAAGTCATGGAAAACAGATATCTGTATACTTGTATATAGGTTAGTTGTCTTTATTACTTTCCTGTCCTTGGCCAATCACATACTCTCACATTATTAGTGCGGTGTAAGCATTATCTAAATCAATTTTACATAGATATAAATATAAGCTACAACTAAATAGATTGTTGTGTGTTTTATGATATGCTGTAATACATTTTAACATGTATTGTTTTTACCATGCATATGTAGACATTGCATGAAACATTAGGTCATGAAAATTTACTTGAAAGTCTTGGAAAAATCATTGAAAAGTCATGGAATTTTAGTTGTAAAAACGTGTATGAACCCTGTAATATATATTATATACTTATATAAATTATATATGTATATAAAGATTTATTTATTGTTATTTATTTATTTTATTATATTTATTTATTGTTATTATGTAATGGGTATTCATATTTTACTATTGGTAAATGAATAAATAATTCATAAAAAGGGTCAAGCTTTAAAAAAAAAAAGAATTATTTAATTAATTTATTCTGATTAGGGTTGCATTATAAGTATTTAAATAATTATCTGATAAAATAATATAAATAATTATTGAATAATTATTCCTAAATATTCCAGTGAACCCATGGATATTAATGATTTATCTATGTAATATTATTTATATCTTATTATAATTTTTATGTTTATTATATAAATTGCTTTAATTGAATCATTAGTAAAAGTTGAGTTTACATTTGTTTGATTAATGTTGTTATTATTAAGGTTATTATTGTTATAGATTATTAATGTATTACAATTACGAATACGTATTCTAGTGAACCCCATTTTTCATTTTATTATAGAATTTATTTATTTTTAATCATACTAATTAATAAGAAAATGAATACTGACAATAATAAAATGTTTATGTATTTATTTGTGTTTTAATAGCATTCCTTTAATGTTTAATGTTTTTCTTAATGTTTCCATTTATAGATTTATTAGATTAGATTTTTAGCAAATTATTTTAATCGCATGCTAGTGTAATAATGATTTAGCATATTTTGAATCATTATTTAATGATAATTAATAATTATTTGCTATTATTTAAATGAATACAACTAAAAATAATGATTATGCTTTTATTTATTCATTCGTTAGCATTTCTTATGTTGTTAAGATGGTTTAACTGTATCTTTATAAAATGTCTGATTTTATAGGTAATCTATACCTGATTTTTCACAGATATTTTTTATTAATGCTTTTATTTTATAATAATTATAGTGATAATAAAAATAATTAGCATTTCTTCTTCGGATCTTCTGTCTGTTGTCTGTTACAATCACAAACACGGTTTTGATGAACCCTAGTTTTCACAAACTCACATTCTCAGCATTGATGGCACCAGACGTAAATATAAATCATTACAGATGAATGGTTTTAAAGGCTCTCCAGTTGTCTTGGCTCTTTGACTGGGATCCACACATCTGTAGCATCACTATAGTAATACAGCAGGGCCTGTTCACTCATGCATGTGTGTGTTGGCTAATGAATGATAGTCAGTTCGGCACAGGCTGTGATTTATAAAGTGATGGATGTGTGTGTGTGTGTGTGTGTGTGTGTGTGTGTGTGTGTGTGTGTGTGTGTGTGTGTGTGTGTGTGTGTGTGTGTGTGTGTGTGTGTGTGTGTGTGTGTGTGTGCGCGCGCACTCTCTGGGTAATTACGTGTGAGTGTGAATGTAACAGATGCACCTGCTGTAGTAAATCATTAACTGTTTCACTTTTTAACTCTGCCATATGTACAAATGTAGGCCTTGCCAAATAATGTGACAAATCTCAGTTTGTTGCTTTTGACTTCATTTGTTTAATTGGATGTTTAAGGTGAGACTCTACAGGTAAGAGAGATTACAGCTTCATGTATAAAATTAAAATAAAAATAAGATGAAAGATGACTCATTTAAGATGTGAGTATAGGATATTTAAGAGAGGAAATGACAGCAGTTCAGTAGTTGTTGGGTTTGGGGCTAACATGCAATTAAAAGTTTTCCTCAGGATATTATACTATACTTTACTATAGAATACTATAACAAATAGCATCTGATATAACGTGATATAACTTTTTCAGATATTTTCCCAAAGGATGTTTAACAGCAAGGAGTTTTTCACAGTATTTCCTATAATATTTTTTCTTCTGGAGAAAGTCTTATTTGTTTTATTTTGGCTAGAATAAAAGCAGTTTTCATTTTTTTAAACCATATTAAGGTCAATATTATTAGCCCCTTAAGCAATATATTTTTTTCAGTTGCCTACAGAACAAACCACTGTTATACAATGACTTGCCTAATTACCCTAATTAACCTAATTAAGTCTTTAAATGTCACTTTAAGCTGAATACTAGTATCTTGAAAAATATCTAGTAAAATATTATGTCCTGTCATCATGGCAAAGATAAAAGAAATCAGATATTAGAAATGAGTTATTAAAACTATTATGTTTAGATATTTGTTGAAAAAAATCTCCTTTCCGTTAAACAGAAATTGGGGAACAAAATAGACAGGGGGGCTAATAATTCAGGAGGGCTAATAATTTTGACTGTAATTGTATATGTATGTAAATATGTAATTTGCCACAATTGTAAAGTGCTGGAAAAGTTTCAAAATGCACCTGGAAAGTGCTTAAATTTGTAAGGGAAAAAAGCTACAAAAAGTTTTTATTAGTTTTTTTCTAGATGTTTGCAGTATTTTCTGAATTAAGGAGTGATGGAAATAAATATTTTGTAAAAAACCTTTGATTTATATATAAACAAATAAACAAAAGATGTTTTTTTTAAAGAAAACAACAACAATAAAATCTGAATTTTAAACCTGCCTTTATCCAGTATTCAGTTTTTTATGCCAGAAATGTATGTAAGGTAATGCACATTTAATTAACTGTGCAAGTATGTTGATAACTTGGATAGTTCATTTTTGTTACCTTTTTCGCCTGCAGTGTCTTGCCTTAAAAAAGGACAGTTCACCCGAAAATGAAAATGTTATCTCCATTTTCTCTCCCTCAAGTAACTCCAAACCTTTGTTTTTTTTTTTATTTCCGTCAAACCAAAATAGTTTGAAGAATGTCTGAAACCTGTAGCCATTGACATCCATAGTAAGAAAAAAAATACTATGAATGTCAGTGTTTTTTAACATTCTTCATAATATCTTCTTTTGTGTTCAACACAAGACAGATATTTCAAGAACACTAATTATATAATGCATCCTTTGCACATTTAAGTAAAACATTTTAGAAAACTTGTGATTAACACAAGTTTGCAATTCTTCTGCTTTTCTTTTTTTTTATGGGGGAAATATGTTGATATTAGTTCATTTTTGTTACCTTTTTCGCCTGCAGTGTCTTGCCTTAAAAAAGGACAGTTCACCCAAAAATGAAAATGTAATCTCCATTTACTCTCCCTCAAGTAACTCCAAGACTTTGTTTTTGTTTTTTTATTTCCATCAAACCAAAAAGAAGATAGTTTGAGGAATGTCAGAAAACTGTAGCAACTGACATTTATAGTAAGAAGAAAAATACAATTAATGTCAATGGTTACCAGTTTCCAACATTCTTCAAAATATCTTCTTTTGTGTTCAACACAAAAAAAATGAAGTGTAAAGTAAAGAATTTTAATTTTTGTATGAACTATCCCTTTAAATACTCCCACATGATGATGTTTCGTTTTTTCAACTCTAAATGTCAAACAATGTGTTTGTGCTTTTGCAGGTTGTGCGTTTGTAAAATATCAGAGTAACGCAGAAGCGCAGGCAGCCATTAGCGCTCTCCACGGCAGCCGAACTCTCCCGGTTAGTGTTTCACATTCAGGATTCCTCCCACAATCATGCACAATACAGCCACAGCATTGTTCACACATTCACACTCGCTCTTTGTTATATTTTTTGTTTTAACTTCACCCACTGCATATTTAACCTCCAGACTCCTCAGTTTCTCTTATTTGAGTGCGGATTTCTCTCTCTCTCTCCCTCAGGGCGCTTCTTCTAGTCTGGTGGTGAAGTTTGCAGACACGGAGAAGGAGCGAGGGATCAGGCGTATGCAGCAGGTGGCCTCTCAGCTGGGCGTCATCAGTCCCATGAGCCTCCACCTGGGCGCCTACAACGCCTACACACAGGCAGTGAGACACAGCACCACACAACACCATAATCTAGTGCAGGAATATACAATACTGCAGTGTTTCCCAACCCTGTTCCTGAAGGCACACCAACAGTACATATTTTGGATGTCTCCCTCATCTGATCTATTCATTTCAGGTTTTGGGGTCTCTTCTAATGTTCTAATGGTGTGTTTGATTAGGAAGAGGTTGAAAATGGGTACTGTTGGTGTGCCTTCAGGAACAGGGTTGGGAAACACTGCAATACTGTGCAAAAGTCTTAGGCCACCAGTTACGTTTGTTGTTTTAGTGAGGGTGTAATGACATTGTATATCAATTCTCATTCTCTTTATTAAAATACAGCCAGAAAATACAGGTTCTAGTTGGATTTTTTGGGTTTAATTGTTTGACATATGAAAGAAAGAGTTAGAGAAATGAAGAATGAATGAAAAATACTGGAGTTTGTCTTGGTTTGATCTGCATTTCTGCCAGAGCTGTTGTCAATATGGCCTGAATCGATGGGATTGTGAATGCTGAAAAGTACAAACAGGTTTTAATTCCTCATGTAAGTCCTACTAGAAAGCACCTAATTTTCTTTGGAATGAAGTTGAACTGGGCTTAAAGCAATGACTGGAGGTTGTGTTGGGTTTGGTACCAAAAATACTTTCATAATTTCCTTGCGTTCTGCAAATAGGAAGTCCTAATTGAAAGGGTTTGACATAATAACCTCAGTTTAACCTCTACAAAGACTCCAACTCATATTTTAAAGGGACCATTCACCCAAAAATGGAATTGATTTGCTGTTTACTCACAAATGGTTCCACAATTTTTTCTGTTAAACACATCAGATATTTTGAAAAATGCTAAAAACCAGCAGCCATTGACTTCTATAGTAGGAAAAAAACATAGTATGACTTCCAGTTTCCGATATACTTCAATATATCTTTTAAATATAGCAGAAAAAGGAAACTCAAACAGGTTTGCAGCAGGTGGAATGAGAGTAAACAATGACAATCTACATTTTTGGCTGAACTTTCCCTTTAATCTATAAAAGCCCTATTGTCCAAATCTGGATTAACTTGTTAGTTTTTTTTTTTTTTTTCTCTCTTCTCATCAGCTTGTCCAGCAGCAGGCGTTGGTGGCTCAGTCTGCATATCTGTCTCCGGTTGCGACGGTTGCGGCAGTGCAGATGCAGCAGTTGGCAGCTCTCAACCCTAACAGCATTATCGCTACACCCATCGCCTCAATTACGCCCTCCTCAGGTACATAAACGTCAAAAGCAAACCAAAACGGTTTCTAATAATCCAAGTTCTGTTTACACCTGGCATTAAAAGTCATGTGAAGTGCTTTGAAATGTGCATTTTTGTTCAGTGTTTGATGTAATCTCAACTGAAACATGAAGACAGGTCTGGACATAGAGTAGCCCCTCCCCTTTTTTTTAGAAAAACAGCCAATAGCATTTCGTTTTATCACAGCTCTGCCAGTGAAAGTGGTTGAGATCAAGCGCATCAAATGATAAGCAAATGAGGAGGGTCTTGAAGGGGGCAGGACATGTCAGATACTAGAGAGCATTTGATTGGTCAGAAGATTTGATGAGAAACTGAAGTAAAAATGCATTGATCCATTTAGGTGGAAGTGACAAAGTGCAAGCTTTGGATGTTTTTCTGATGATCTTCTGTCTTGTTGCACATTAGACTATAGATATTCTCAAGACTAACGTACTGATACTAACATCTAAAAAAGATAAAAGATATGTTTTTGTCAAGTAGACAAAGGTTGTGTCTCTTTTGTCCAATTTTAGCAGATTAGATTGAGGGGATTGTTTTGGTTTGGAACTGCAGTGTGAGGGTTAAACACACTTACATGTTAATGCACACAAATTTTACATCCAGCTGTTGTTGTCAAAAGAAGATGTTTATGTAAGGGCTTTTTCAATTATAATACTCTAGCAGATGAAATAAGCTTGCACAATGAGTTGATTGAAAAAGGGGAGCAGCCGCTTTCTAGTTCAACTCAGCAAAGCTTAAATCCTGTTTGACAAGCTTGCTTCCCATTGCTGCACAACTCGAAATTAGAATTTATTCCTGTTTGAAAATAACATCTACAACAGTGCTTGAAATTGGACAATGTACCTGTGAACTCGGTGCAAATCAAACAACCCAGATTGAGCGAGATGCGTTATTTGATGTCACTTCCAAGAAAGCGACTAGTTCTGCTTCCAGTGAGACTAGCGCAGAGCTACCTTATGTTAAACAAAACTAACACTAAACACAAAATGTTATTAAATGTGCGTTCCAAACGGGATATATCGCCCATCAAAGGGCACTTCGGAGTGAAAACAATCATGGCCGCCAAACTGCCTTTTTGAAATGCCTTTCCAAACCACAAAAACCCAAAACTGGCCATTTCGAAGGGCCCTTTGCAATGAAGGATTTCGAAGTGTACAACTCATGGACACTTCAGGCCCCCATGATGCTTTGCGCAGGGAAGTTGTTTGGTGTCACACACTGTGCTCTGTTCAGAAGGGCTCATCCCCATACCCCAATCTAATCCCTTCAAAGCGGTTACTCCGGAGGGTAAACCTTTGTTAGATGTTAGGGCATAGGGATGAGCCCTTTCCCAATAGAACGCAGTTTTTGTCTAGAAGCGACACATCCCATAAAGATTATGTATGTGTTCAGTCAGTAGGTGGCCTTCAAGCAAATGCACATCTACACACTACTGCAGCAATATAATAGTACACTACCTGACAAAAGTCTTGTCGCCTATCCAAGTTTTAGGAACAACAAATAATAACTTGACTTCTAGTTGATCATTTGGTATTAGAAGTGGCTTATATGAAAGGCAAAGGCCTCTAGATTACGCTTATTTTACCAAAGTAAAATATGATCATGCCTTGATTTTCAATTATTTAATTAGGACAGTAAGGTCTGACTTTGCTTAGACAAAAGTCTTGTCACTTAACAGAAATAATGGAAAAATAATTAATATTGTGTTTGACTCCCATGAGCTTGAAGGACTGCATCCATACATCTCTGCAATGACTCAAATAACTTATTTATAAAGTCATCTGGAATGGCAAAAAAAAGCGTTCTTGCAGGACTCCCAGTATTCATCAAGATTCTTTGGATTCATCTTCAATGCCTTCTCCTTCAGCTTACCCCAGACATGCTCAATAATGTTCATGTCTGGTGACTGGGCTGGCCAATCCTGGAGCACCTTGACTTTCTTTGCTTTTTAGGAACTTTGATGTGGAGGCTGAAGTATGAGAAAGAGCGCCATCCTGCTGAAGAATTTGCCCTCTCCTGTGGTTTGTAATGTAATGGGCTGCACAAATGTCTCGATACCTCAGGTTGTTGATGTTGCCATGATTTTGTCTTCACCAAACTTGACTGATTTCTGTGAGAATCTTGGGTCCATGCGGGTTCCAATAGGTCTTCTGCAGTATTTGTAATAATTGGGATGCAGTTCAACACATGATTCATCTGAAAAATCTACCTTCTGACACTTTTCCAAATGATCAACTAGAAGTCAAGTTATTATTCGTTGCTCTTACAACTGGGATTGACGACAAGACTTTTGTCAGGTAGTGTATGTGTTTTTGACCACCTCTGGATGTGGTCAAAAGTGGACTAGCTCAAACCGTTACAGACCCCATGTATGCCTGTACTTGACATTCTCCACTTGTGATCAGATTGACAAAAGCACGTTAATACAGCTGTTGTTGCATTTTAGAAATGTGTGTTTGTGCTGTAGGTACGAACACTCCTCCAACCATCGCCGCCACACCTGTGTCTGCTCTGCCTCCACCCATCGCAGTCAACAGTTACCCACCGGTCCCTGCAGCACCCAATGGCCAGTCTGCCTCTGAAGCACTCTACACTAATGGGGTCCACCCATACCAGGGTGAGCAACTTCCTGCAGTCTTTAGAAATACATAATGCTAAATTGAATTATTGTTTAGCAAATATACTCATAGTACTCAATATTTGACTAAAATAAAAATATTAATGACTATTTTGTAGTTTCCCCCCAATGATTTACAGGGGACACACACTAAACTGTCATTCAGTGTAACTGTGTTTAGTGTAATATTCTCAATAATAAATCTTATAAGTCATATTTACAAAAACGATTTGATTAAATATTGAAAGAGTCTTAAAAGGATCACACAGCAGCTACATTAAAAGGAATTATCATTTAAATCTGCTTGGTTTCACCCTTTTGCCAGCGAGAAAATTTCAATAGTTTAAAAAAATTATAAAATTAAGTATAATCAATTATAAATACACACACACACACAAACACACACACACACACACACAAACACACACGTTTGTTTCTGTGAATTGTGGGGACATTACATCGGTTTCCATTGTTTTTATACAGTACAAACTGTATTTTCTATTGCCCTAACCCAGCCCTACCCCTAAACCCAACCCTCACACTTAACTCATTCTGTGTGATTTATAAGCTTTTTGACATCGGCAATGTCCTCATATTACATCACCTTCTTGTAATACCTGTGTCATAACTATGTCATTATACAGATTTGTCCTAATAAGTCACAAAAACATGTGCACACACACACCCACACATCTAGTGAGTACAGACAGAAATAAATATGTTGTGAATATATCTATATTACACCAAATAACCGCAGAAAATTGTGTTCACGAGTTATTTCAATTATTATAGACCTTTCTTCTTATCATTTTGGATGTTTTTCTGTCTTTCAGCTCAGAGTCCTGCGTTGGATCCTCTCCAGCAGGCGTATACAGGCATGCAGCACTACACGGGTGAGGCTTCTCAACTCCACAAACTCCATTCGAGACTTGTCAACAGTGAAGAATGTGGCATAAAATACTCCCCTTTTTATTTTTTTAATAGATTGTATTACAAACAATCTGCTTGGAACAGTTTGGAGCAGTTAAAACTCTCAACCCAATTCAAGAAGTCAATTCAGTGTGGTGAAAATAAAATTGTTCTCCAAATTTGTAATGTTTTTTTACGGCAGAACTGAAGATATAAATTTCTGTTATAGAGCCTTTACCAATCTGACATTAATAATTAATTTTCCTACATGCGTTTTACAAAAACTGAGTAAACTGATGAATAATGATGAGATGAATCACTGAATGAATTTATTTGTTAGTGTGGATTGTTCAGTCGAACTGATTCACCTCAATCAAAGCAGATTCATAACATTATCAGTAGATATTTTTGCTACTGAGGTTTATTCATAAAAAAATATCTTTTTTACACATGCATAGAAACTAGTGTTGTCACGATACTGGAATTCGATACCAGTTGATACTGAAATTTAAAAAACGTCCATTTCCTGCTAACACTTGAGAGCTGCTGAGCGTGTTCTTAAACATAGTTGATTTGCCATTGTGTTCACGTGCTCAACAGAAATGACTGTGATTGTCCGTGAAGGTCATCAGTTCACCGAACTCACCGCTGTTTACTGAGTGTAACCACAGATACAGGGACACTGGAGCGTTTTAAAGCTGCAAAGATCAGCTGGTCTGTTTATAAGCTGACATTTTAGGAGCGATCCGCTGATGAATCGACTGATCAGTCATTTCTGTTGAGCATGTGAACATAATGGCAAATCAGCGCTGTTTAAGAACGCACTCAACAGTGCTCAAATGTTAGTGGGAAATGGGAAATTTTAAAATTTCAGTATTGATTGGTATCGAATTCCAGTATCGTGACAACACTAATAGAAAGCCTTCTGGCAGTTACTTGGTTGGATAATTTTAGGTTTATGCTACATACAATATCTGTACACTGAATTTTGAGCAGACGCCTTCAATGTGTAAAGATACTTAAAGGGATAGTTCATCCAAAAATTTAAATTCTGTCATCATTTACTCATCATCCTCTTGTTGAAATCCACAAAAGAAGATATTTTGAAGAAAGCTGGGAAAACTGTAACCATTGATATCCATACGATTTGTTTTTCCTACTATGGAAGTCAATGGTTACAGGTTTTTGGCGTTCTTCAAAATACATATATACATATGCATATATATTCAAAATAATGTTCAAAATACATAATACTTACTAGTTAATTAGTACAAGTTATTAGTAGGGCCAGACAGAATCTGCAGACATTTTTTGCAGAATTTTATAAAAAAATCTGTGGATTTATGCTGAATAATTTTGGGAGTATCATAACTAAACTTAATTTATGAAATAAAAAATAATACCTTTTTAACTTTTATTTAATGTTTACAATACAAATCCAATTAGATCCACTTATTTGGTAAACAAAGCAAGTCTCATTTAATATATCTACTAAAAGACAGAAAAGGGCGACGCGGTGGCGCAGTGGGTAGCACGTTCGCCTCACAGCAAGAAGGTCGCTGGTTCGAGCCTCGGCTGGGTCAGTTGGCATTTCTGTGTGGAGTTTGCATGTTCTCCCCGTGTTCGCGTGGGTTTCCTCCGGGTGCTCTGGTTTCCCCCACAAGTCCAAAGACATGCGGTATAGGTGAATTGGGTAAGCTAAAATTGTCCGTAGTTTATGTGTGTGAATGGGTGTGTATGGATGTTTCCCAGAGATGGGTTGCGGCTGGAAGGGCATCCGCTGCGTAAAACATATGCTGGATAAGTTGGCGGTTCATCCCGCTGTGGCGACCCCAGATTAATAAAGGGACTAAGCCGAAAAGAAAATGAATGAATGAATGAAAAGACAGAAAATGTTACTTTACAAACTGTACTGTAAATAAATCATACGAACATTCTCCTATTTGTCAATAATATTACTGAAATTAATTAAAAAACTTAATAAAAATCAATTTACACACATTTAAGTAAATAAATAGACTCAATGATGGGCTAAAAATATGCGGATTTCTGCGTGTGCAGATTTTGTGTGGGTAGCAACTAATGAAGTTATGGTAACTAATAACCTTAACTTTGCTGATTTTGATTGTAATGCAATAATGTGCACCTTTTTGTAAAGCTGCTTTGAAACAATCATTATTGTGAAAAGCGCTTTACAAATAAACTTGAATTGATTTGAATATTCAAACTAATGTTCAACAGAATAAAGAAACTCAGTGCTGAGTACTTTTTCATTTATTGGCTGAACTATCCCTTTAAAAGTGTTCACTAGCCAAGATGGTCCGGGCTATATTTACAGCAGGGCCGACAAGTGCACTTTGTCTTCCTCAAGGTCTTATCTGCTCAAAATAACAAACGCAGGCCTCAGAATGGCTCTTGAAAGCATTACTTTACCCAGGTCTCATGTTTAACCTCATTACTCCACCCGCAGCTACATATCCTGCTGCTTATGGATTGGTCGGTCAACCGTTTCCACATCAGCCCACCTTGGTTGCCCAGCAACCCCAACAGCCACAGCAGCTGCAACAACGAGAAGGTAACGACGTCATTTCCTGTCCCACTGACTACCACGACCACCGACATCCTGTTTTTGATTATTCCCCAGTCTATTATTGACCATGTCATTGTTGTCTGCTGAATCTCATGCTGCGCCATTATTCCTCCCAGGATTCAACATGATTAATTCCTTTTTTGACCAAAGAATTCAGATAAAATCTATTATTTCTAATGTATCATGTATGAAAATATCTCATTTATTTTCTCTTCTAACTCTCTCCAGGACCAGAGGGCTGCAATATCTTTATTTATCATCTGCCGCAGGAGTTCACCGACTCGGAGATGCTGCAGATGTTTCTGCCCTTCGGTAACGTCATCTCAGCCAAGGTGTTCGTTGACCGCGCCACCAATCAGAGCAAATGCTTTGGTGAGTGATTTCCAAAGAGCATGTGGAGGCTTTTGACAGACTTGAATAAATATATGATGAAATTATTACATTTTATGGTATGTTATAAAAAATAACTGGCATTAAAGTGGACATATTATGCAGAAATCAGTTTTATAAGGGGTTTAATCAGTTGTGTGGCAACAGTCTGTGAATATAACCAGCTTCTAATGTTAATGATTTATTAATTAAATTTTTAATAATCACACTTGATAAAAACAGTCTGCAGAAACACTTTGATTGACATTCTCCCGTTATACGTGCCATCAGAGGGGGAAAGACCCGCCTGTTAGTGACTATCTCTCCCTCATTAGCATTGGATGTTAGTCTTGTTTCTGAATCTGCCACTATGCTGACACATAGGCATTTATAGCTCCGCCCTCTTTTGAAAAGAGCACAATCTCATTTGAATTTAAAGTGACAGTCACCAAAATGGCACAATTTGGATCAAAGCCTAAAAGGGGCAGTTTCAAAGAGTTATAAAACATTATTTGTGTTGTATTTTGAGCTGCAACTTTCCATACACACTCTAGGGACATCAGAGATTTATTTTACATCTTGTAAAAAGGGGCATAATAGGTCCCCTTTAAATGTTAGGATAAATAATGTGTGATATATTTGAATGTAACATTTTATGGGATGCGAAACACCACCTTAAATACACCTTCAAATAAAAAGAAATGTTAAAAAAGAGGCAGACAAATAATTGAATATTATTGTTACAATCTTAAAGGTGGTCAGTCAAGGGGGAGGGAGAGTAAAATTAATTTTGGATGAAACACATAAGCAAACACACAATATCAAGGAGTGAGGGACAAAATACCATGAATAACTAAATGCAATAAAGTGAGACTTATTTACAAAACAATTATCAATTGAGATTTTTACCCTCAACCACAAAACCTCATGTCACACGGATATATTTTTGGCAATAGGCAAAAAATATATTGTATGGGTCAAAATCTTGAAGGGAATTTGGTATTGATTTTACTTTTATGTTAAAAATCTTTAGGATATTAAGTAAAGATCCTGTTCCATGAAGATATTTAGTAAATTTCCAATTGTAAATATATCACAACATGTTTTTTGATTAGCAATGTGCATTGCTAAGCACTTCATTTAGATAGCGTTAAAGGTGAAGGTTTTTTTTTTAACCCTCAAATTCCAGATTTCCAAATAGTTGTGTCTCAGCCAAATATTGTGCAATAACATGAAGTTACTTGAAATTCAATATATGGCTCATGTGACATTTGTGAATATAGTTACAAAAAAATCTATTTCTCATTTTAATTTTGTGTAGCTTAAATTTGAAATGACTAATGTGACAATGGATTAAACTTATATTTCAAAATAAATGACACAAAACAATCAAATGGAAACCAAAAATGTCAAACTTATTAGAGCTAACAGACTCTACATTTAATCAGTGATATTAAACAGTAAATTCACATCCTATTTTTATATCATTATTTTTAGACTGATTATTGAAAAACATTCATATTAAAAACGTTAAAACATGATCATTTATGCTAGAATCATGCTAACAACATGCTAATTCATATTAGAAACATGCTAGCAACTTGCTATTCTATGCTAGAATAATGCTAACAACATGCAAATTCATACTAGAATGATGTTGACAACCTGCTAATTCATGCTAACAATACGCAAATTCATACTAAAATCATGCTAACAACATGTTAATTCATACTAGAAACATGCTAATTCATGTTAAAATTATTCTAGCGACATGCTATTTCATGTTGAAGCAGTAATGCTCGAAACATGCTAATAGCATGGCTTTCTTAAGTCACCATAAAATTTGCTTTCAAGCTTTAATATCTAGTTTTATATCATTATTAATAGACTTTAGTCATTGAAAAACATTCAATGGTACGTTTGATAATTTCACTAAATATTTATTTTCTCTCGTTTTATAATCTCTCCATGGATGTAAACAGAAGTTTGTCATTAAATGACCAGTTGATCATCAGTGCCTCACTCACACAAACCTTTTCGTCTTCTCGTTTGTTTCTTGTTGCTGGTCATGTCCTTCATGTCACAGGTTTCGTAAGCTTCGACAACCCGGCGAGCGCACAGGCCGCCATCCAGGCCATGAACGGCTTTCAGATCGGCATGAAGAGGCTCAAAGTGCAGCTGAAGAGGCCTAAAGACGCCAACCGTCCATACTGAGACCAACAGGTGAGCAATAAATCTCACAGTATTTCTAACCTAACTAAGCAGTTTTTGACTAATTAAAAATTGTAACCACTGATCTAATGATGTGTTATTTAAATACTTAAACCTAAATAAAAGCATAACTCATCAGCATTTAAGAAAACAAATAAAGAAACGTAGTGGAAAAGGAAAAGAATAAGCACTCATTAATTTTTACTTTCATTTATTGTTTTTGTGCTGTGTCATTGTTCACTCTCCTGCCAAAAAAACCCGATCAAACAAACAAACACAAGCTCATCCACACCAAGGCTGCCCCGTCCAATCATAACGCGTGCGGAGACCACATCGCTATGGCTACGGTGGCCTAGCAACCAATAAGCTCCCCCTTCCTCCCACAGCGTTGGTTTGTAAGTTGATTGGCCTGTGTTGGTTGCTGTGGCCATATATTCCTGCCTGTGATGGTTGCCATTAGCAGTTTTGTTTTTTGGCCCTTTGTCATGTATCCTCCATGCTGAGAGTGCATGGCGGGTGACCGTGGTGACTATGGACTGTGTTTGGTGCGTTGTGACTCTCTCTCTCTTTTTGTTTTACACATACTGATCAATAACTGACACTGCACATCTGTGATTCTTTACCCTCAACCGTAGACAATGGAGTTACTCCAACTCAATTGACCCTATTGAACTCTAATCAACCAGCTCAATGTGCTGCTTTTGGGTGGATTTTGTTTTTGATCAGTCTCCTCTGTGTTTTGTTTGGTCATGACTCTATTTCTTACACAAAGTACTCCCATATGTAGTCTGGTGCTGTTCTAGTTACTGTGAATGTGGGGTGGGTTTGTATTTGATTCCAAGAGAGTTTGTGCTAGTGGGTATGCTGTTTCGTGCCAACGAGTGAGCTTGTGTACGTGCTTGCGTGAATGAATGGTGCGAACCAAACGTGCGTTTGAGCGTGAGAGCGAGCGAGAGGTAGGGAACTCATTCATTATATCTCTCAAACCTCTCACGCTGAGGTTTGAGGTGACACTCTGTGGTTGTTTTGGTGACAAAAGTGACGCATTGTGCCGACCAAAGAACAGCATTCCTCTGTAGGAATTCTGGGTTCTTTTAGGAGAATGTCTAGTCAAACTTGCTCTTTTCTAGCTCATTCATTTGTTTGAGTAGTCCAAAAAAAACAAAAAAACAGTTAAAGTCAACCTCTGAACAGCCCAGAATTCCTATGGTGCATGTTGGAAATTTGTTTGCCTGCCAGAAATGTTTCCCCCCCCCCCCCACTTTAAACGATCACTAACACAGAAATATACACACTTGCATTAAAAACCCCATTCACTGACTCACAATGTAGGTTGCATGGAAGTATAGAATGGTAAGCGTTAGATAACCTTCCCAAATGCACAGTAGTGTTTGAGGGATAGTTCACCCCAAAATGAAAAAATGCCATCATTTACTCGCCCTCGTGTTCGTTCCGATCCCCATATGAAACGTGTTTGTTTAAGAACACAACGGAAGATATTTCCAATCAAATCTGTGGTGTTTTTGTTCCTCCGTTGAAAGACTGTTCGCCCAAAAAGTCACGTTCAAAGATAAGTAATCCAAGTCGTCTGAAGAAAAACAATTGTTTAACCCTCCTGTTAACCTCAATTGGGTCAATTTGCCGTCACTAATTAAAACCACTTTTACATTTGTGTGATTTATGCATTTTGTCGAACATCACTTTGAATAACAGGAGACCCCTTGGATAATAGGAGGGTTAAGAACTTTGATTAGCAAATATGAACAGAAGCTCAACCTTACCTACTAGATGTGTAGGAATAAATCTCATTGGTTCTTGGTACGGAGCCCTGCACATGACATCCAAGAAAGAACAATTGTTGGCATGATTTATTTATTCGTTACCTTGATTTACTAAAGCGTGCGCACAATTTATTAATGCATTCCCTCATTTTAAGGCACACAATTTGTTAATACATTCTCTCAATTTCTCCATTTGAAGTAAATTGTGTTGATTGGTTTTTTGTTAATTTGTTCAAATATTAATTAATTTAATAATTTTTCTTGATTTACTGGAGAGTGCGCACAAGTTACTAATTCATTCCCTCATTCTAGGTAAATCACGATTTATTTATTCGTTCCCTTGTTTTACTACACTAAAAAAAAATGATTCATTGGATTTACTACATTATTGTAAGGTAAGTGGTTGCAAACAATTTATATGAGTTTAAACAAACAAATTAAGTTGAACATTACCAAATTGAATTTGTTTGTTTAAATTCAGCCCATATAAATCGTTTGCAACCACTTACCTTAAAAAATTTAGTAAATCCAATGAATAATAAAAAAAAATTCAGTGTAGAGTGTGCGGACAATTAATTTTCAAGTAAATCGTTCACATGATTTATTCATTTGTTCCCTCGATTTATCAGATCATGTGTGCTAATTCATTCCCTCATTCTAGATAATTCATAAGAACATACGTTGGTTGTACTTCCTGTCAAAATTCTCATGTTTTGTAAAGTAATAATGAAAGCTATAACTTGTCAATCCTGTTTGAGCCTTTTCACAAAAAAGCCAAATACGATATGTAATGATTATTTCATGGGAACGATTTACTTAGAACACAGGTGTCAAATCCAGTTCCTGGAGGGCCGCAGCCCTGCAGAGTTTAGTTCCAACCCTGCTCCAACACACTTACCTGTAGGTTTCAAACAAAACTGAAGCACTCAATTAGTTTGATCAGGTGTGTTTAATTAGGGTAGGAACTAAACTGTGCAGAGCTGCGGCCCTCCAGGAACTGGATTTGACACCTGTGACTTAGAACAAGGGAATGAATAAATCGTGAACAAGCTCTAGTACAGTGTTTCTCAACCACATTTCTGTAGGACAACCAGCTCTGCACATTTTCCATGTCTCATTAACCAAACACACCGGATTCAGATCATTAGCTCATTAGCAGAGACTGAAAGACCTGTAATGGGCGTGACAGACTAAACATGCAGTGTTGGTGGTCCTCCAAGAACGTGGTTGAGAAACAATGGTCTAGTACAATGATTCCCAATTCCGGTCCTCGGGATCCCCTGTCCTGCACATCTTGTATGTCTCTCTTATTTGACACACAAGGATCAGTTCATGGATCTTTCTGTTAACGAGCTGATGATCTGAATCAGGTGTGTTAAGTAAGGAAAACATACAAAATGCTTAGGGCGGGGGGGTGCGGGGCACCACTGCTCTAGTAAACCAAAGGAAATAATTAAGAAATCGCACCTGTCATGCAGAAATTGCATGTCATGTGCTGGGCTCCATAGGCTGAAAATAGTGCTGACGGGACATGTTTGCGTCAAGTTAGCCTACTTGAACTTCTGTGATAAATTTGAAAAGCTGTTCGCTAATCTGTGCAAACAAATTACATCTGATCACCTGGAGCGAAGATTAGTATTAAGTAGTTTGACCAGCCTGATCTCACGGTGAAACGTAAGTATTTTACGTTTTGTCAGTTTAGTGGCTAATTCGTACAAATTCGTGAAAATGTACGATTTTAAAAAGGAGGCGTGGCACCAAACCCCGCCCCTAAACCCAACCGTCATTGGGGGATGAGCAAATTGTACTAAATTGTATGAATGACATCATATGAATTAGTCACTAAATAAAAAAGTTACGAATTGCCGTGAAATTTAACATGTATGGATTCATTCTGTGATCTATTTGGATGAATAGTCTTTCGGTGGCGGGATAGAAAAATCTTGTGGATTCGATTCGAAAATATTTTCATTTAGTTTCCTAAGATGAACAAATTTCTTATAGGGTCGGAACGGCGTGAGGGCAAGTAAACGAAGAGCGAATGTTGATTCTGAGGTGAACTAACTCTTTAACGTTGTGAAAGACATAGGAGTGTTTTTGCAGGCGCGTGTGATTGTTGTCCTAACTGCTCTTTTTTTCGTTTTCTTTCTCTCTCGCAGGGAAGACAGGAGAGGACTAACGGAGTCAGTTACGAGTCACTTTTCCTCCGCTGCAAATAACGGGACCAACAACTTTCGCAAAACTACAGTATAAAAAAAACCTACTGAGATTATTTAAACGAAAACTATACATGTAATAACAAAGACAGACTTATTGCACAAGGTGCAGGTTAAATAGAAGGATTTACTACCTTAACAGTATACGATATAGGACCAATCTGCACCGCAGCGCCACTCGCTCTTCTGCTTCACACGCTGTCGTGCCGTGTGCTTGTGGGTTGTCATCTTTCTGCCCTCGGCCTGCACATCTACGCACTACACACACACACACACACACACACACACACACACACACACACACACATAAATGGGACCAACGCAAATGTGTCAGTACTACACGAATTTCGCTTCTGGGTTCAAAAGAACTACTGACTATCAAAGTCTTTCTGCAGCAATTTAAAAATGTGTATATAGAAATTTGAGGGGATCATGTTGTAGACATATCGAAACGGTTGGGAGGGTGGGACTGGGTCAACGTGATCAGAGCAAAGAAATCATGGTAGATAGAGAAAAGAATATCCTTTGGGGACTTTTGAAGGAATTTGCTCTCGGTCTTTAATCTGAGTCCAGTTATACATAGTTCTTCATCTTTAATACTTACGGAAACAAAAAGACCTGTGTGGGGTATAGGATGCCGGTCCTATGTTACAATCCTCCCTAAAATTACTGAATATAGTTTATCACAGAGAAGCTGTAGTTAGAGTTTTTTTTTGTTTTATTTTTAGCTTTGTTAGTTTTTCGTTCATTTTTTTAACAAAACAAAAAAAAATTGTGGATGATTCAAGAAGATTCATGAAAGTTTAAAACATTTAAAATGTATTTCATTGTAAATATCATGCTTTTAAAATGAAGGTCAAGATTTAAACATTTGGGATATTATTATTATTATTATTATTTAGGGAAAGTAATTTCTATCTTTTTTTGCAATTAATTTATTCATTTCTTGATGGAGGGCATTTTTTAAATTATTTATGAAGATAGCGGATCATTGGCACGTCTGATGAATCCATGTATTTTTAGACATTTTATTTACAGATTTACCATTAATGAACAATCATTATTATTATATTTATTTTCTTCAATTGTTGTTTCACAACCTGTCAATTACAAAAAAAATTTGAATAAAATTTTAAACAATATTTTGTGTGTGTCTGTGTGAGATTACTGGAATAAATGTGTTTGTGTTGTTCTCAGATGCATTAAAGTATGATTCATTCATTCATTTTCCTTCGGCTTAGTCCCTTTATTCATCGACACGACAGCGGAATGATCCGCCAACTTATCCAGCATATGTTTTATACAGCGATGCCCTTCCAGCTGCAACCCAGTACTGGGAAACACCCATACACTCTCACATTCACACTCGTACACTACGGCCAATTTAGTTTATTCTATTCACCTATAGCGCATGCCTTTGGACTGAGGAGGAAACCGGAGCACCCGGAGGAAACCCACGCGAACACGGGGAGAACATGCTAACTCCACACAGGCCAACTGACCCAGCCGGGACTCGAAACAGCAACCTTCTTGCTGTGAGGCAACCGTGCTAACCACTGAGCCACCGTGTCACCCATTAAAGTATGAGTAAAGGAATAATATATACAACAATATCGAAGGGTCCAACATATTTTCACTTATTGTTAAATCAGTACTTGGCTTTAGCAATGGTGTATCAACAGCAGTGTGGGGTAAGTTACTTCATTAATTACATCATTAAATTTGTATTTAAATTACTATTCTATATACTATGTTTTATAGTAATTTAATTACTCAATAAGGAATTTAATTACTTTACTCAGTACTTCTTAAAATCCCTATAAATCCCAGCATAAAGGCAATCTATATTTAATTCTTAATGCTTTAAATTTGAGTGAAACATGGTCTCTTAGCTTTATTAAAATATTTTATATTTAAGCATTTTAATAACAAACATCTCATTCCAAAGCTAACAATGTAGATGAAAATATTCAATACCATACATTGTCACTGACTAATTTCTTAATTTGTGTATCCATTAAAACACGACTGTTACAAATGTAACCTTATTTAGCTGAAAAATTTAATTTTTCAAGCAAATGTCTTTGAAAATTACAAAATTTCTCTTCTATGAATTGATTTATAGAGAACAGTTTATTAATTATTCATTTACGGTATTTTTATTATAAGCCACTATAATGAAATTACCTGAAAATAAACAGTAATCGCTTAATTTACCTTTATCAGTGCATATGTACTTTAATTACAGTTCCCAGTTACTTATACAGTTACACTATACAGTTATAGTGTTCAATTGCATTATATTTAATTTCAACACTTGTAGAGCTGACCTAAATCAATTGTTCTGAGCAATTTCATGCAAATGTCAACCTTGCCATCAAAAAATAAAGTTTTCACCAAAATAGCGAAACCCTTTCTAGCTTTTTTTTTTTATTGTCTGTTCCTAAAGTGCGGACTGAGATGGGAAAAAAAGGTTTTTAAATACGCAGCACCTTTTGCATGGAATAATCCACAAACAAAGTTGCAGTTTAAAGAATTGATTTCACTAAATGCTTTTAAAAAGAGTATAAATGATTAAGAAATTGCACAGGCTTGTAGATGTTTTGAATAGTTTGTTTGTCAGTGTGATTCATGTTAACTGTCAATTGTTTTTTGTTTGTTGTCTGTTGGACCCATGTGACATGTATATTGCCTAATCTTGGCCAGGAGATTTTTAATCTCAATGTGTATTTCCTGGTAAAATAAAGGTTATAATAAAAATAATATTTTTTTTGTGTAGGCGTGTATTTTACAGTACCCTAAAAATACTCAAAAATGTCTCTGTCAATGTTTTCAAACAATTATATTTGATTTACCAAAGTGACACAAGTGCCAATTTCACATCTGTCACATCCGTAACAAAGCTTTTTCCTCAAAAATGTAAAATAATATAAAATTTAATAATAAAATATAAAAAACAAGCATTTTTGGTCTATAGAGACCAACTCTTATCCTTTTGATTAGCATTATTTCTTTTCTACAAAGTGTGTTGTATACTGTAAACTCGCTAACTTTTTTGGTCACATCCATAAGGCAGGTTTATTTCCCTCAATTAAACTATAACATTTTTTACAGATTGATATTTTTCAGATCCCATAACTCTGTGTTTTGGAAAATATAAACAGATGTTTCGATATAATGCTAACATATACTCTGTGAATTTATGTTTTGAGTGTTTACTGCTTTTATGTCACATCCATAACGCTGGAATTGCTCTCTATATGAATCGAATCATATGCCATGTTAAAGGGATAGTTCACCCCAAAATGAAAATTCTGTCATCATTTACTCAACCTTCACTGGTCACAAACCTGTTTGAGTGTCTTTTTTTATGTTAAACAGAAAATAATTATTTAGATAAAATGTTGGAACGTGTAAGCTTTGACTTCCATATTTGTTTTTCCCACTATGGAGGTCAATGGTTACAGGTTTCTAACAGTTTTCGAACTATCTTCTTTTGAGCTCAACAGAAAAAGGAAACTTATAAAGGTATGGAACCACGTGACGGAGAGTAAACATTGAGTACATTTTTCACTTTTGGGTGAACTATCCCTTTAATGTCCAGTGATGATTCTTCAGGTATTCTATTTTGAACTCAGACATCGGTTGTTCACCTGAGAACGATGAACGTCACCCCTATTTACAGCGGTCATTTACAGTCAACAAAGCTTCCTCAAAGGTTTCGTCATCCATAAAACGTCATACACATGCGGTTAAACGTCACCTTAAACAGCCTGTGCCCCGCCCTTTAAATTTTAGTCTCTCACAGCAGCTCGGTGTATTTTTTTGGCCCTCCTCTTCAGTCTTTCATTCGCATGACTCGATTCGCCTCCAAACACACCCGGCAAAAGTACGTCTAGACACTTTCAACTCGGACATGTGAAGCGAAAAGTGTTGGAAAAAGTTTATAATCCGAGCTGTGTGGATTAAAACTAAAAGCACACGATTAAAAGCAGCAGTGAACGAGGCGGAGGAAAACAAGAAAAAGTGGAAGAGTTTGAACGTCATCTCTAACGCCAAACTTCCCTTGGCGTTTTTTCATCTGTCACCGGGATTGAAGACAACGATGCAGACGGACAGGGTTATGGATTATGAAGAACGCACAAAATTGTACAGATTGCCCTGAATAACCGCGAGTTTACACGCACTTTCATGCACCTTCGCTAAATCCATCTCATCTCACCTCCTCGCGCTCACACCCTTGTGTTTCGCACTACTCTTGAAAGTAAGTACCGTTATACGCAGCCGTGCTCGTTCCTGCACCTCAGTTTGTTGTTATACTGTCACTTCCTTAAAATGTATTATCATATACTCTTATTTCTTGGATGTTTTTAAAGTACTGTTTTGTTTTGTATCGAACGGGCGCTTCTGGAAGTCAGTTTGATGTGTACGGCCTACACTGGGATCAGCCGACTGGAAGTAACGCTACGTAGGCTACTAACATTTCGTAGCGCGCGTGATGTGAAGTATGCACTGTTGTGATTGTGACATGGGTACGGACAAATATCCACAATAATTATCGAGGTTAGTTATACGCCAAGACTCATCGATAATTGGGTAAAAAGTGTCAATGTTTTCACTCCAGTGGTTTTTAGGGGCGGGTTCCGTGTTTAAAAGCGGCTCGCTTGACTCGATGTTTCAGTCAAGTGAGTGAAAAATTGAGGATTCGTTTTTGTAGTTCGTCGTTTGCTGACACCCTGTGTGTAGCTTATTTTGTACGAACATTTTTAGCTGGTTTGACGCTGAAAGACGACTGTTGTTTACATTTTAATGTAAACCGTTGTTTTAAAAGTCTAACTTTTGGATGTTTTATTTATTTTCGCAGTGTATTGCTGTGAACACAATTTACCAACTTGTGATTGTCGTCTCGTGTTACACCCGAGGGCTTTTGAAGGGAGTCTTATGTGACGTCATGACGTATATAGTGTGTAACATACTAACAATTTTTGTTTCTCAGACGGTCTGGTTTTTTTTTTTTCGATTGGCCAGGAACGTTTTCTTAACACTAATAGAACATTATTATAACGTTAGCCAAATGTTCCCCAACTTCTATACTGTGGTATCACTTTCCCTGCTGCAGGTCAGTAATTATTTAGCACACCCTACAATTATTGTGTGTGTGTGTGAATGTATGTATGCATGCATGCGTGTGTGTGTGTGTGCATGTATGTGTGTATGCATATATATGTATGTATGTATGTATGTGTGTGTAATAAATATATATATATATATATATATATATATATATA
>CAIGQV010018201.1:7703347-7724544 GCA_903798115.1 Danio jaintianensis | reverse complement strand
ATTCCTTTTAAGAGTCAGTTGTGTCGCGCCATGGCAACAAAGCAAAAAAAGTAATTAACAATTTTTTATTTTATTTATTTTTTTGTTTTACAAAACTCTTTTTCTATCGATTACATATTCAGTGACTTGCTTGTTTCAGTTGAGTTTTGTTTGAAGGAATGTCTTGAACAAACTATTCAGTGACATACTTTTGTTATCCCATCACTTAGAGAGGTAATTTAACTTTTGTGAAAGCGAGAATTATTTATTCATTCATTTTATTTTCGGCTTAGTCCCTTTATTAATCTGGGGTCGCCACAGCGGAATGAACCGCCAACTTATCCAGCATATGTTTTCCAGCTGCAACCCATCACTACGGACACACACATACACTACGGACAATTTAGCTTACCCAATTCACCTATACCGCATGTCTTTGGGGGAAACCGGAGCACCCAGAGGAAACCCACGCGAACATGGGGAGAACATGCAAACTCCACACAGAAATGCCAACTGACCCAGACGAGGCTCGAACCAGCGACCTTCTTGCTGTGAGGCAAACGTGCTACCCACTGCGCCACCGTGCAGCCCGAAAGAGAGAATTAATGATACTGTATTGTGTGGTTGATTAGAGAATGAAGCCAGTTCATATCTGTATATATTAGCTGCTCTCTCTGGGTCAAACGCAGTTTTGAATTTACAGCTGTTATGAGTTCGCTATAAGTTGAGATCAGAGCCAGCTCCAAGTGTGTGGGACTTGATCTCCAAGTGGGATGTACAATCATCCTATTGTGTTTTATTAACATCTACACCTACCCTGACCCCAAACTTACCCCACTACTCAATTGTGTTTAATCAATGTCTCACCTACCCCAATCCTAACTTATTGTGCTTTATTAATGTCTACACTAGGGCTGCACGATATTGGAACAATATTTTTTTTATTCTGCGATCATATATTGCAATATGAATACAATTTCACTAGATGACCTTAATAACTATTTGGAAATAATTGATCATTTTAGATTGATTTCGTTGGGGAGTGCATCTGCGTAAAATATAATAAACAATCTACACGCATAGATAAATTCAATAAAGACAAAGATACAAATTAAATAAACAGCATTTTATTGGAATCTAACTGTAATCACGTATACAGTGATTGAATCCAAATGTAAAATAACACTACAGCATAGTCTTCGTTGTTTAACCAATTACATTTTTCCAAAGTTACAAACAGTACAATTTCTTTTACCTGAATGCTTTTAAAATCCTCATACAGTCACAGGCCTCAAAAAACACTTGTGATATGATGAATTATAATTCAGATTCAACATTACATGTTCTGCGATGTGACTATTGCGAATGATCACATTGTGAAATTGATATATTGATATCGCAAAAACAAAAGATATATTGTGCAGCCCTAGTCTACAGCTACCCCATTCCAAAACCTATTCATTACAGTAATGAAAAAACAGTAATTATTGTTAGCCTCAACTCTACCTAACCACGGTGGAAGTCCCTCCCTCTTGAAGGTCCCTGGGCTGCAGCCATACACTCTTGGCTTTAATCACACTTGTCAACATTTTACAAAACATGCAAATCGCAGCCATTTAGGAGCTAGATGATGTAAGTGTTTGAACTGCAATTGCAGTCTTTTAGGATTTTACTTGAGGAATTTGGTATATTTATTGAAAAAGATTGTCATTAAAGTCAATGTTTCTTTTGGAAAAATCTGAATGTGTCATGTAAGGCTGCACGATATTGGAAAAAAAATTATATTGCGATATTTTTCTGCAGTAAATATTGCAATATGAATACAGTTTCACAAGATGGTTTGAATAGCCCTATTTGATGGTTTTCTGGGGAGTCTAACAGTATTCAGGAACAGAAATGCTTCTCTTACTTTACTGTCTCGTTTCTAGACCCAATATCCAAAAGTTTTTACATAAAGTAAAAATATTGTTTTGTTTTCACCTTCAGAAGAAATAAGTCAAAGTTATGTGCCTATAGGTGGATTTAAATCTTATTTTCGCTTTGAAATGTAGATATTTGGACTAGAAACAGGCCACGAATTAAGAAAAACTTAATTAAACTTAAATAATTAAATGCATTAATCTTTCAAACATCATAACTTTTTATGTCCAAATGTTTTAAACTCTCTTGAAATGCAGTGACAGGCCTTAAAAACACATGCAAATGATAAACTTTCACTTTGTTATGGTTAAACTTAGCAGCAACTCTACAAATCTCACGTGTTCTGTGGCTCCTGGTCAACTGTAATTCAGAATCAACGTTACATATCTTGCAATGTGACTATTGTGCGATATCGATGCTGAAACAATATATTGTGCGTTCCTAGTGTCGTGTTTGTGTCTTTCTCCGCATTAGGATGTTGTCCCGGTTGAGCGAGTGGTTCTGGAACGAGAGGCTGTGGTTCCCAGGAGACCTGGGCTGGGCTGACCTGGAGGATCGGGACGGTGTCACCTATGCCAAAACAGCAGACCTCTGGGTGACCCTGCCCATCGCCCTCACCTTCCTCATCATACGACAAGTCTTTGAGAGGTCAGCATGAAACGTGCTCTGCAGAAGTGTGTTTTTATGGGGTTAACACCAATGTCAATATTACACTTGCAACATGGTTTAACATGGTCTTGGTTTAAGCCATGAACCTTTTATCATTTTTCACTGTTGATCTATTGTGAAAGCTGTTAAAAAATGTCAGTATCACATTGATTGGGTGGTTTTATTTGAATTTGTTTAAAAGCATAGAAATCAATTCATAAAGGAGATAATTTTTCAGACAGTAGCAAACCAGGCATGTATCATATTGGTAAGAGAAATGGATAGGAATGTTTTTAGCTTCTTTTTTTTTTTTTTTTTTCTTCAGTGTTAACCTACACTTTACTGTAATCCGCTTGTTAAGTGTGGCGTCACACGAAGCGGCTTCGAGGTCCAAGCACTATATCAAACTGTATGGGGAGGCTCAACAAATGGTAATAATAAACATTTACAAAGCTTTTAAACATTTATAATACTTTTGAAAATCATGATCGCAAAATATATATATATTAATGCATGATATCAGATGACCAAAAAGTGATACATTTTTTATAATTTGTTAAAATTTTTATATTTGTGATGCAGCAAGCCCAGAGACTGATGTGTACACTATGATTTTATATAAAATTCACTTTAATGTGTGATAGGACTAAAAGTGGTCATAAACAAATATTTCCTCAATTCAAATGAGTAGCGGCTTGGACCTGGAAATAGTATTCCATACCTCACCGATACATCACGACTTAACAAGCGGATAATTACACCATTTTTGACATGACTGTTCCTTTTTATGCCGTTCAAAGTTTTAGTAAAAAATTATATGTAGTTAAATTAAAAGTTAAATTTAAAAATTATATATATTTATATTTTAAAAATGCTCCAGTATCCTTGTATCTGTGGTTACAATCAGTAAACAGCGGTCAGTTAGGTGAACTGATGACCTTCACGGCCAATCACAGTCATTTCTGTTGAGCACGTGAACACAATGGCAAATCAGCGCTGTTTAAGAACGTGTTCAACAGCGCTCAGGCGCCGATTGGTACGGAATTCCAGTATCGTGATAACGCTACAATATAGATATTTACAATATTATAATATGTTTTTATTTTAAATAAATGAACTTTCTATTCAACCCTTCCTAAAATCATCCCTGAAAAAAAAAATCAGGTTTCTGCATATGTTGAAAAATTTTCATCATTAAGTGAAAATGATGGCTGAATAAACATCAAACTAAAAACAGGAATAATTATGTTGAAAATTCAGTTTTGCCACCTTGCATTTAAAAACAAATGTCAATAAGTATATTGTAATAATATTGCACAGTATTACGATCTATACTGTATTTGTAATCAAATAATGCAGCTTTGGTGAACGCAAGATACTCCTCTGCAGCTCAGACACAGAATATTTGATGTCATTTCATCATCTGTTATGCAAATGGAACGGTCCAGTAATCAATATAAATTACATTTGACATGGAAGGAAATTGCTTTAGCCTTTCACAAGCTTAGCAGACTTTGAATGATCAATATTTTATATATGGTTAACACTGACGCACTGTTGTCAGTTTTTGCAGCTGAAGCGTTGAGAGTTTAATACTGTTTTCCATCTGCAGGACGGTGGCCATTCGTCTGGCCGCAGCTCTGGGTGTGAAGGAGAAAGTCCGAGTGCGAGCGGCGCATAACCCCATGCTGGAGTCATACTTCAGGAGCACAAGTAAAAGCCCCAAACAGGTACAAATCAACATATCAGTACAATATGTGTCCATAAAACCAGTCATCAGTGTCCATTTTTTTGAAATTGAGATTTATACTTCACATGAAAGCTGTGTAAAACAGCGTTCTTGTGATGTGTGGTTTGTTAGAATGGGACAATATTTGACTGAAATGCAACTATTTGAAAATCTAGAGTCTGATGGTTTAAAAAAAAAAATCTAAATGTTGTGAAAATTGCCTTTAAAGTTGTCCAAAGTAAATTCTTAGCAATGCGTATTACTAAACAAAAATGATTCATTCATTCATTTTCCTTCGACTTAGTCTCATATTTATGAGGCGTCGCCACAGCAGAATGAACCGCCAGCTATTCCAGCATATGTTTTACGCTGCGGATGCCCTTCCAGCCACAACCCAGTACTGGGAAACACCCATACACACACACACACACACTCATACACTATGGCCAATTTTGTTTACCCAATTCAGCTATAGCGCATGTCTTTGGACTGTGGAGGAAACCCACGTGAACATAGGGAGAACATGCAAACTCCACACAGAAATGCCAACTTGCCCAGCCGGGACTCGAACCAGCGACCTTCTTGCTGTGAGGTGACAGTGCTAACCATTGAGCCACCATGCCGCCTAAACAAAAATTACGTTTTTATGTATTTATGGTATGAAAAATCTTCATGTAACATGATTTTTACTTAATATACTAGGGATTTTTGGCATTCAAAAAATTCTTGCCCTATACAATACATTTTTGACAATTCCTACAAATATACCCTTTGCAGTTTGGTTTGTGTTAATTTGTTGTAAATGTGTTAATTTGCACAAGTCCTATAACCGTATACACAACATGTGCTTGAGGAAAATCATTGATATAGAGAACTCAAATGCGGATGCGTGGGAAAAGATGACAAACAAGAGAAGATAGAAATTCTCCATCATAAGTTTCCAGATGGTAAGTTTCAAGCACTGAAATAAAAAAACCTTTGCTGTAGGTCTTTATATAAAGTTTACATGGCGTTTAGAAGTAACTGACCTGGCTAAACAGTATGCACTTGTATACACTGCTGTGTGTACGCTACTGTCTAGTGTATATACTTTATGAGTCCCCCACAATGTAATTAAAGCTTAATATATGGTTAACAGTGAATTAAATGCTACACTTTATCCATTCCAACAATGAAACGCTTATAATCATGACTTCATAAGTGGGAAGTTGGAAATTTTCCTTTCATCTATTTTATTACCCGCCTCACATCAAGCACCTTTAAACCTTAAAGGGACAGTTCACCCAAAACTGAAAATCCTGTTATCCTTTACTCAGCTTTCACTTGGTAGGAAAAACAAATACTATGGAAGTCAATGGTTTCTGGTAACAGCTTTCCTTACAATATCTTCTTTTGTGTTCATAAAGGAAACTCTTGAGGGAATGCATATAGTATAGTGAGTAAATGTAGTTTTTTTTGTTTGTTGGCCAAACTCCCTTTAAGTTAATTGTCTATATTGTTAAACTGTATATTTGTACATATCACAGAATCAGCAGTGAAGCTAAATCTGTACAAAATGTGACTAGCATATATCTCATTGATTAACTTCTGTCACCTTTTTTTTTTGTGTGCAGGTTTTCAACCTATGAAGCACACACTGTTATCCAGACTACTTTCACCAAATATTTTGTGTTGGAATTGATTTAATAAAGTGAAGTGAAAAAGTGTATACTCTGTTAACTTTCTGTATTTTGTTTAATGTTTTTGATGCTTTTCTTTTGGTTCTGTGGAAAATAAACTTTTTTTTTTGTTAGAATTTAAAGTATTTAATTGCACTAACAACAGTGTTTTGTAAACTCAATTTTACATTTTTCTCAACATTATTATGATTATAATAATAATAATAATATTATTATTTATTTATTTATTTGTTTATTTATTTATTTATTTATTTTTATTAAGTTATTTCTGATTAAACCAATATTGGCAGACTTTTTCATTCCAGAGAAACGATTGGGCCAGTGGAAATTTATTTAGGTGTTATTTGATACTAGTATAGGGACTAATAAGGTTCATGTAACTAAAGTGTTACTGCATTTACTAACATAACAAACAATGAGCAATACATTTATAACACAATTTATTCATTTTTGTTAATGTTAGTTAATGAAAATAAAGTGGTTGTTAGTTTTTGTTAACTCACAGTGCATTAACAGTGTAACCTGATTTTAATAATGCATTAGTAAATGGTTAATTTATACCGTACAAGTATTGTTCATGTTAGGAAATGCTTAGTAACTTTATTGTAATGTGTGACCTATGGATATGTGTACACAGACAAATTTTCCACCTAACTGTTCATAAGTTGTATTAATTCATTAAATGACCCTTGATGTTCTCTGCTGCCCTACAGGCTGAAGTTGAGAGTTTAGGTAAAAAGACGGGGCACACAGAGAGAGAGATCCACAGATGGTTCCGGCGACGAAGGAACCAAGAGCGACCAAACCAGCTGAAGAAGTTCAGAGAGGCCAGGTACACGACAATGCACCTGCATCCCTTCATAAACCTCATAAATGATATCACACATTTGATAAGCCTTGCAAAAAAGCAAATGTCGTAAACGTATCAAATGATTAACAATGCTTCCTGATAATCTCAACACTGAATAGCATGCCAACGCAGAATACACAATATTCACTGTACAACAGAACAAATATACATTTTCCATTAGGTGGTCTTTTGCGCACAGGAAAAAAACGGTATGTGGTGTTATTATAAGCAGAATAAAATTTGGCTAATGTATGAAATAAATTCACTGTTTTACTAACTTTTGGACTGGTCCTTTTAATATCTCGTACTTGACATTTCAACATCTACCTGTCTTGTGCTTCACACGAAAAAAACACACATTCAACACGTGTAATTAAAGGAATGTGAACGGTACGGTACAAGTTGAGATTTATCTAAAGCGTTTGAAGTATTGTTGATGATCTTTAATATTACACTTGTTTGCATAAGAAGAGGATGAAATATTTCACTAAACGTTTGTAAAATATGACGGTCTAAATCTAGAAATTTATCCGCCTACAATACAAGATGCAATTCAGACATCCTTACATCCTAAACGAATTCAATTATGTGCTTAAACATAAACGCTGCCCTCATATTTCAGAAGTGCATGACCCAGTTTACTTAAGTGCGCTACTTTAATGCATCTTTTATTCTCTTTGCTAATGTACATTAAGCCACAAATGCTTGTCGATAGTGCTTGACTTGTATTGAGCCTGAAACATCCTTTAAATTAGCTTGTTTTCATGCTGTCAGTCAACAGTAGGTTGTAGATGCTGTACAAAAAACAGGCGTAGGGGCTGTTGGCTTGTAATAGTAGTGTTTGTATTGTGAGTGGAGCGTATGTGCCTTGTTTAGACATTTTGTCATTGTGTGTGTTTGTGTGTGTCTGTAGTAACTTCATGATTGAATATGTCTAGACCCTTAAAAGGAATGTGCTGGAAGCAGTAATCATAGAAAATGATGTATGTAATATTATTTTGTTGCCGATTGTGTCGATTTGCTGAAATGGATGTACATTTTCTTACAGTTGGAGATTTACCTTTTACCTTGTTGCTTTCATTGCTGGCCTTGCTGCACTTATTGATGTGAGTATCTCAAATGCACTGTAAATGCAGGGTTCTACACGATTCATTCATGTTGTCCCAACACAAATTAAGTTAACTTAACAAATTTAAGGGAATTTGAAATAAAACAATTATGTTGTCCCCAAAAAATCTCAAGAATTGTGTTGTTTCAGCTAATTTTAAATAAGTAGTTTGAACAAGCAGCAAAACCATTTTTGGTGTGATTGTTAGTGGTGTAGATTTGTATTTGACTGATGGGGGGTATTCCAGAAAACAAGGTTAATTTACCATCTGCTAAATCCTGAACTCTTGAATGATAAAGCGTAAACCTGCTAAATGCGAAGGAATGTCGGTTTCAAATATGCTCCTTGAGAGTAAGTTTTGTCAACTCAGAGTATGTTAATCCTCAACACAAAAAAAAGACATTCTCAACAATAGAACCATGAGTCAGCAGACCAAAAAGCAACAACTTTTGGAGCAGGTTATGTTCAGAGCATAAGTTTCTGAGGCAACTTGCATATCCTCAAAGTTACCTTGGTTTTTGGAACCAGAAACTGAGGCTAACTTAGACTTATCCTGGTATGTCACATAACCTGCTTTCTGGAATACCCCCTAGGATTAATCAAAATCTACTTTGTCCTATAATATATAGGTCAGGATGTCATAGATTGGTGTCAGCATCTATTTACTAAAGTGATGAGTTTTAAATAGAATCATGCAGACAAAATCTTTTGTAAAAATAAGATGTGAATAAATTAAATGTTCCATCTTCATTTAACGAATAATGATTATTTTATTTATTTCAAAATGAGTTAACAGGTTTTCTGATCTACACTAATGAAAGTGTATATAAAAGAAGAGGTCATCTAGTGGTTTGAAGGATAGTAGTAAATTATGAAGATTTTAATAGACAGTTTATTAGTATTTTTTGGGAGGGTTGCACTAGGATACTTGAAGTCCTTTAATATTTTATTAAATGATTATCTTTCCAAATATGCCTATAAATATATATATTGTTACACTGAATGACAATTTTGTGTATTATATGAATCCTGATAAAAATTAAAGTCGTAGTTTTTGCACAAGAAAGGACACATTCTGTTGTACAGATTATTATTATAATTGTTTATTTTTATGTTTGGAATAAAATAATTAACTTTTTATCTTCTACCTGTTTTTTTTTTGTTTTTTTTCCAAAATATTGACCACAAAGGTTAATAAAAAGTTAACAGCTGACACCTGGTCATTATTATACTGTTTACTACTTTATGTAATTTCCAACATTTGCCTATGAATAATTACATTTTTATTTTGGAATATCTGAGTGCGTTTTGAGTAAAAAAGTATCCATTTAAAATGATCAGTTGAAATTGTAAGGAATATTGTGTTCATCTTGTTAACAAAAATTAAATCTTATATTGAATTAATCCCCCCCCCCCCTTAAATATTGGGGAGACGGTTAATCCAGATGTTTGCATAAGCCATATTTTGTAATCTTTTGAAATTGAAAAACCTTCATTATTTTAGTTGTTCTGATTTTATTACTGTATTTTAGAAAGTATGAGTGTTGCAAACACAAAAAATTGTTAGAAAATTCAGAAATTGAACCTGCATTTTGCCTTTGGCTGTTAAAGAGTTCCCATGCTGGTTGACCACCACTTCTCTGTCATCTTTTTAACTGCTGTAATCTCATACTTGTGACCTGCATGGCTTTTGTTGAGATGAAATGTCAGAGCACCTTTATCTCGACTCATATTCTTGTTTGTATTCCTCAGAAACCTTGGCTCTACGATACGAAGGAGATGTGGGCAGGGTTTCCAGTGCTGGTATGCTCAGTTCATTCTTCTATTGACTTGTAGGTTTCAGTATTGTCCTAATCCAAAATGAAGCTTTTGTGTTGATAAGCTTATGTAAATAATATTTAAGGAGGATTGCAAAAATATAGTTTTGCTATGAGAAATATGGAAACTGATGCCAAAAATACCTTAAAGGAAAAGTCCATTTTTTTCAATAGGCCAATTATATTGCTCCCCTAAAGTAAAACAGTTGAGTTTTACCACTTTTGAATCCATTCAGCCAATCTCTGGGTCTGGCGAGAGCACTTTAGCTTAGCTTAGCATAGATCATTGAATCGGATTAGACCATTAGACCATCTCACTCAAATAATTTTTTTTTTTTTTTGATAATTTTACATTTACGTTTAGTCATTTAGGAGACACTTGTCCAAAGCGACTTACAATTGAGGAGGAATTCAGCGATTCAACAAGATGAGCTAATACATACAAGAAGTGCTAATTATACAAAGGAATTTAATGTAAATGTGATAATTTTCCTATTTAAGTCCTGACTATTCTGTAGTTACATCGTGTACAAAGACTGAAAGAAAATGAAAAGTTTTATTTTCTAGGCCGATATGATTATGCAGTGCTGTTGCCTAGTTACCTAGCTGGAGGCAATTTTTTTTAGCTGCATAATATCGTGCTGCAGCCATGGTAGGGCAGCAAAGTTCCTTGATTAGTATTACGCCTGAATAGGATGGAAGTTCCTAGCCATATTGATCTAGAATATAGCTGCTTTTTATTTTCCATCGGTCTTCGTACACTATGTAACTACCAGAATCAAGCTTAAAATTCGAAAAAGTCATTTATTTATTTAATTTTTTTTGAGTGAGATGTTAATGGTCTAATCCAATTTAATGATTTATGCTCAGCTAAACGTGCTCCCGCCACACCCGAAGATGACTGAATGGATTCAAAGATGGTAAAACTCCACTGTTTAGCTGTAAGGGAGTTGTAAAATTAGCTTTTTTTTCTTTTTTAAAGTGTAGTATTCCTTTAAGCTTCAGACCGTGTGCTGCAGAAAGTGACGCTACATCAAATTTGGACTTATTGAATTAAACGATTGTTTTCTTTCTCTCTCCAGCCGCTGTTGCCTTCTCAGTACTGGTACTACATGATTGAACTAGGGTTTTACATGTCTCTTCTCTTCAGCGTCGCATCAGACGTCAAACGAAAAGTGAGTAAACCTTTATCAGTGATCAGTCTTGTTCAGAGTTTTTAGATGTTGATTGTTTATCGCGTACATGTAAGTATTTCCACAAGATGTTTGGTTTAGGTATGGAGATTGTATGTGTTTGTGTGTATGAGTAGAGTTAATATTTTACTAGCGCATATGTAGAAAAATATCTTATCTCTGTGCTCTTCACTAACAATTTAATTTGGTGTATTGTATAGTCTGTTCCCAGCATCATTAGCCCAGTGTTTTAGTATTAACCTTGTTAAAAAAAACTTTCCCAAACAACGATGAAACTTGTGTCTGAATTACTATAGTATGATGCATCATTTGTGAAATAAACGATGTTGTTACAACTGTTTCCCGAAACCGTACCTAAATGTGATGGAGAATCAATTTCTTAAAAAAAAAAAAAAATTGCATTAACTAGATTAATTAAAAGCTTTTTTTTTTTAAATGCATATAATATTGTTTTACAGACACACACAATTTTTATATCTAATATAAGCTTATAAAATGGCAATACACATGCATTAGTTTTTCCTGCATTCTTTATTGAAACACATGGTTAAATGACACACGTTTCCTGTCTTTTACAAACATTGAGAATATTCCCTATACTATTCTACCATTGTAAACAAAACATAAAGCCACTTACAATGAAACATATGCTAATCTCATGTATAAAGATATAGATATATTGTCATATATTGATGTTCAAATAAATTTAAGTTATTTGTTGCCTGTAAATTTACAATTGGATTCAGAAATGACATTAAAAAAGCTTTCTTAACAAGCCATGGCTGCTTTCAAAGTGGCATACATGTTTTTTAAGTGCACTAAAAAGGAAGCACAACTGTCAATCTGAAGTACATTAAAACTGAACTAACTTACGAAGCAAGTTACATAATATGTGTAAGAGACGACTTTAAGCTTTCAGAGTTACTCAGAGTGGATGGTAAAGTCTTGGAAAGGAATAGGACATAGGGGGATAACTCAGAATAGAACACAGGGCAGGAAGGTGTAGTTCCAACCACACAAGTTTGCAAATGTTCATTGGAACAGTGGAACCATATTTGATTAACAACCTTACGACCTTAGTCAACTTTGATAACAACTTGTGACTTTAGTTTGCTAACAATGGTTTTGGGAAACACACATTTGGTTAGCTAGTCTTAGCTCGCCTGTTGCCAGATTTAAGTGGTGATTTTCTGCTAGGGGCTGAAGACCACCAAACCAACTTCTACAATAATTTCATACTTTTTTATTTTAATGATATGTGATCTGACGCCATCAAATATGCCACTCTTTGCAGAAATAAACTAAATTTCCTGTTCTATGCAGGTGCAAATCAAGCATGTTCGACAGCTATTATACTCAATGTGATCTTTTGGTTTCTCTAAAATTACAAATGAAGTGTAAATACAGGTGTTGGCTTCTGCAAATGAAATGATCCAAAATTATACCAAAAAATGAAAGAATCATGCCAAGCTTGTTCTGGAAAAATAGCTATTTCTCTGTTCCTAGTTTAAACACATTTTAAGCAGGGAACATGAAGTTTTGCAACAGTATGCTTGTACATAAGGATATAAGCCCCAATATGCTAAATAATAGAACTGGTGACTGCATATTGAGCGATATTTTAAACACCTAAATGAAAAAGCAAAAGCAACTTTAGTATATCTGTGAAATAATCAGGGAGGATATCAGGGAAATGGGAGTATATCAGTGAAATAAGCTTCATAATTTTACTCAATGAAGGTGATGCATCAATTTTTATTCTTTCTGAAGTCTGAAGGAACATTTTAGGGGCCCGATAAGATTATATATCTACACCAGACTGATTTACAGATAAGTTATGTATTAAATCAAGCTTTGTCCAACATGGAAAAAAATTACCTGACTGAGATAATAAAATGCAACATTGATTGTCACCTGGTGACATTTTTACCAACTGAATTTTAATAGGTGACCTATTTGAAGTGATGGTTTGATTAATTAGTCACCTAGTCTGTAATGCTCATCCTAAACTTTGACTCTCAAGCTTCTGCATTATCGTTCTACTATCACTGAACAACGCTGGAGAGGAAAACCAAATTCAGCGCCTTTATTTAAAAGAAAAAGAATATACAGCATCTAGAAAATATAGATGCAGTTTAGCAATAAAATAAACAAGCATACTTATATATACATATGGTGGTGTGAAAAACCCTTAGCTCCTTACTGATTTCTTATTTTTATGCATGTTTGTCACACTTTATTGTTTCAGATCATCAAACAACTTTAAATATTAGTAAAAGAAAACACAATTAAACACATCATGCAGTTTAGCAATAAAGGTTTTTATTATTAAGGGAAAAAAAAATCCAAAACTACATAGCCCTGTGTGAAAAAATGTTTGCCCCCTAAACCTAATAACTGATTTGGCTACCCTTAGCAGCAACAACTGCAATTAAGTGTTTTTGATAATTTGTAATAAGTCTGCTACAGCGCTGTGGAGGAAATCTGGCCAACTCATCTTTGCAGAATTGTTGTAATTCAGCCACATCAGAGGGTTTTTCGAACATGAACCGCCTTTTTAAGGTCATACCACAGCATCTCAATTGGATTTAGATCAGGACTTTGACTAGGCCACTCCAAAGTCTTCATTTTGATTTTATTTTATTTTTTTCAACCATTCAGAAGTGGGCTTGCTGGTGTGCTTTCGATCATTGTCCTGCTGCAGAACCCAAGTTCGCTTCTGCTTGAAGGAACACTTTTTCACACAGGGCTTTGGAGTTTTGGGTTTTGTTTTCAACAATACAATTATAATAATATTTTACAATACTGCAGTTTGTAAAGTTCTGTTATTTTGATATAAACAAATGTAGCCTTTTTAATCATAATATGCATACTGAACTCAAATTACGTTCATCAGTAATATTCTAAATAATACAATCATTTTAATATTTATATAATTTGAATTATGTATGTGTTACCAAAGTCATTGTATTTTGTTGTTAAGATAATACTGTCTCTGTTTTACCAGGACTTTAAAGAACAGATACTGCACCATGTTGCCACCATCCTGCTGATCAGTTTCTCATGGTGTGTGAACTACATCAGAGCAGGAACCCTCATTATGCTGGTGCACGACGCCTCCGACTACCTGCTGGAGGTAATAAAACATCTGAACAACATGAGGCTCTGGAGCGCTGACTTACACTGCAGTCCAAACAGAACACTCATTCATTCATTTTCCTTCGGCTTAGTCCCTTATTTATCAGGGTTCACCACAGCGGGATGAACCGCCAACTATTCCGGCATATGTTTTGCATAGCGGATGCCCTTCCAGCTGCAACCCAGTACTGGGAAACACCCATACACTCTTACATTCACACACACTCACACACTACGGCCACACTCACACACTACGGCCAATTTTATTTTCCCCATTCACTTATACTGCATGTCTTTGGACTGTGGGGGAAACTGGAGCACCCAGACGAAACCCAGACGAAACCCACATGAGCACGGGGAGAACATGCAAACTCTACACACAAATGCCAACTGGTCCAGCCGGGACTCGAACCAGCGACCTTCTTGTTGTGAGGCGACAGTGCTAACCATTGAGCCACCGTGCCACCCTCCAAACAGAACAATTTGGGGAAAACACAGATTAAGTGAAAGCCCCATGTGTGTTGTGGTGTGAGGAACTTGAACTATATTTGAACCGGGTTCGTTTTCTTGAAAATGTTGGTTAAATTTGGTATGTTTACATGATTTCCACTAAAATGAAGCCACTTTTTATAGCTTTTGGTCCTTCATTTTCATGACAACAGTATGTTTGGGGGCCTGAAAACACAATTCCATGAGCACAATCTGCCGTTCGCTGCTCTTTCAAGCACAGAAATCTCCTCAGGTGTTTACATAATTATGCATTCAGAAATTAATGGCCAAATACATCTTTATTAAAGATGTACAATAAATGAAACATAATGCGTAATAAATGTATTCCAGAGGGTTAGATGGTAATTAAGAATCATTCAAACATCTTTACCAAAGCCTCTCTGCTTAACCTTTGTTCTCGTGTGTCCGCCATGTTTGTAGTTTAACACGTTTTACTCTTGTTTGTAGTCCTAATCGAATTCACCTATAATGCTCAATGTATAGTGGACAATATCAGCCATTAGTATACGCATGGATCTGCACTTCTAATTTCTAACGAAATAACTTTGGTATACTCATTTCAACATACTATGACTTGGCATAATTCTATTTTCAAATACCTTTTAGGATGTATAGTATGGGAAGTGTGATGCAGAAAATGTTTTTAAAAATGTTTCTATATAGTATATATTTTAGTACATCATTGTGTTTTGCAGGTTAGATTGTGTTTTGAACTTTTTCCTCATAATTTCGGTCGAGCAAATTGAGAGGAATTAAAACTTCTTCACAGATTCCAGATCAGTGTTATTTAGTACTAGTTAGACACTTAAATTTTATTTAATAGCTCAAATGTTGAATTTTTTTATTTCTCTATTTTTATTATATTTAATGTTTTAGTAGTTTTATTGTTAGCATTTTTTATTTTTATCAGTCTGTACAGCTTTAATAATTCTATTTTATTATATATTCTATTTTTTTTACAAGGCAAACTATATGAAAAAATTTCCTTGGGAGTAATCTTAAATACAATAATCTTGTTTTTTTTTTGTACATTTTATTAATAACACTACAATGTGGCTTAATTTGTCAACCCTATTACATTAACAGCGAAAACCATTTCTACTGCCTTTATTTAATGTCAGTCATTTATTAAACATTTATTAATACCTTGTTCAAATCCAAAGTTTTACAAATTTATATTCTGGGCTAATGGACTGAGGTCAAGTATTGCTTGTATCCCGTCCTGTGTGCAAATAAATCAGAATTGGTATTTAAAATAATGTTAATCTCCATTTTAAACATTTACATCAAGACGGACACACACTCTACTTTGTCCAATCTATCATTTCACAGAAATCCTATATTAATAGTACACCAATTATCCATTGCTCTTTTATTTTGAGTCTGCTTGTAAAAATCATAATGTGCCTGTAAATGGCAGAAGTCAGTAAATCTTGACCTGGTTATGAATGCAGATGTGTAGCGCTGACCTCTAGTGGTGTTTTTGTGCAAGAGTCAAAGGCCTGTCCCTTCTCCCTCTGTCCTATAACAGTCTGCCAAGATGTTTAACTACGCCGGCTGGAGGAAAACCTGCAACTACATATTCATCATCTTTGCTGTCATCTTCATGATCACCAGACTCGTCATCTTCCCTTTTTGGTGCGTGTATTATTAAACCTATAAAACATTAATTGACCCACTTTTCTGTGTTTGTCAAGAGAGATCAAATGATTTGCTGCCGTAATATCAAATGAAAGATCTATAAATAGGAATTCGGCTCAAACTTCGGGCTAAATGCCACTCTTTAATTATGCAGGAAACCTTTGTGGTAATGAACTCCATCCGCTGTTAGGTAAATGTCAGATGGGAAACTCTATTTTTTTTCCTTGTGTCTTTTAGGATACTGCATTGTACCTGGGTGTATCCGGTGACTGTTTATCCTCCGTTTTTTGGGTATTACTTCTTCAACGGGCTGCTGTTTGTGCTGCAGTGTCTGCACATCTTCTGGGCCGTACTCATCCTGCGTATGGCTATCAAATTTTTGCCAGGCAATGTAAGTCAACCAGTACAAACTGCATTGCTTTGCTTTTTGTTTTGGCCTTTCATGCACTGTAGTTACAGGGATGTGATTATTATTGTTATTATTATTATTTTTATTTATTTATTTTTTGGCAAAAATTGGCCCTTAAAAAAGTAAAATGTTAAGGTTATACATATTGAAGTCCGAATTATTAATATTATTAATTAATTATTAATTATAATTATTATTATAACACATTTCTCAACATAATAGTTTTAATTCCTGATTTCTTTTATCTTTGCCATGATGACAGTACATAATATTTTACTAGATATTTTCAAGATACTAGTATTCAGCTTAAAGTGACATTTAAAGTATTAACTAGGTTAATTAGGCAAGTTCGGGTAATTAGGCAAGTCATTGTATAACGATGGTTTGTTCTGTAGACAATCGAAAAATAAATCTTGCTTAAGAGGACTAATAATATTGACCTTATAATGGTTTTTAAAAATTTAAAACTGCTTTTATTCCAGGCAAAATAAGACAAAAAGACTTTCTCCAGAAGAAAAAATATTATAGGAAATACTGTGAAAATTTCCTTGCTCTGTTAAACATCATTTGGGAAATATTTGAAGAAAAACTGGCGAATAATTTTGACTTTAACTGTTAATAACTTCTCAATTCCAGTCTTCAGGTCACTATTTTTCTTTTTAAGAAATTAAAGCTTCATGTTTTTATTGATTTAATCAAAGTGACAGTAGAGACATTTGTCAAGTTATGATATTTATTTATTGCAGTTTTATAAAGGGATTGGGGTATTAGATCAATTCTTTAATTTGTTCACTGAGACTAAAACTAGGATCGTATGTGTAGCTTGAAATATGCTTATCAATAACAACATATAAAAAATCTGTTATTTTATTTAATTGCCATTGAAAATTAAAATATATCAATTTTATAAAAACTTATTTAAAAATGAAAAAAAAATTGACTGCCCAAAATGACTCAAATTAACGTGACAATGAAGAAAGTTTTTAAAAAATAGTTATCAGTAGTTACTTAATGATACTAATCATGGTTTGTGCTAAATTAGTAAATCACAAAATTGTTCTCAACAGCATAGTTAGAAAATATTTTTAATAATAATAATATATTAATAAGGCGACACAGTGGCTCAGTGGTTAGCACTGTCGCCTCACAGCAAGAAGGTCGCTGGTTCGAGTCCCGGCTGGGTCAGTTGGCATTTCTGTGTGGAGTTTACATGTTCTCCCCGTGTTGGCGTGGGTTTTTGCATATGGTGACCATTATGTGCGCTGTTTTTTGGTATTACCAATTACTACTATGAAAAATAGCTCATTTCATATCACACACACATGCACACACACACAGATGTAATGATTTTTATACTGTACATACTATATATTCTCTCCCCCCACCCCTAAACCCAACCCTCAAAGGAAACAATCTGCATATTTACATTTTCAAAATACTGCATTCTGTGTGATTTATGAGCCGTTTCCCTCATGGGGACCAAAAAAATGTCCCCACAATGTCAAAATCTACTGGTGTTGCTATACTTGTGGGGCTATTTGGTCCTCAAAATGTAAGGAATACAAGATGCACACACACACACACAAACTACATGTTAAGGTAAACTTAATTTTTATGTGAACTGTCCCTTTAAATGGTCCAAACCAAATTAATTGTATGAAATTGTGCAAAATATGTAGTCATTTTAATGCTCTTTTGTCATTCTTGCAGAATATAGTGGAGGACGAGAGGAGCGACCGAGAAGAAACAGACTCTGAGGATGATGATGATGACGACGAAGAAGAGGAAGACCAGAAGGACAGGAGAGTGAAAAATGGACCAGTCCTGAACGGCCACTCGCCACTAAACAACAACCATCACCGTAAGACTGAGTGATGAGAGAAGAGGTACAACACTAGCCTTACAGACCAACAGACTCATGCTGACGGATCCAAAACACACACACACACACACACCATACTAATGCTGTGGAATGGACAAACTTCCAGAAAGAGGAATGGTGTAACCCTTTCCCCACATTTAAAACACTATTAACTGGCCCCATGTTTAAATAACGTTGTTTCGTTGATGGTTGCGTTGCTTTACTGGTAATATTTCCTTCAGTATATTACCTGTTTATTCGATTTCAGTTCCTTTTTGTTGTTTTGGGCATCACATACACACACAGACACACACACACACACACACACACTCTAGTAATACTATTTCATTTTTTCTAGTCAGATTTCTCAGAATCCCTCAGTATTTGAGTTCTGACGTTGATGGAGATTGACTGGAATTTTTTTGTGTCCATTTTGTTGACTTTACAATATAAGAGATTCACTAAGTGACCTTCACATGTCTGCTTTTTTCTAAAACTCAATGTGGTTGCACTAATTAACGTTTTTGACCCAGTTTTGCCACACTACCTTTTTATAGAAACACTCAAAGACGGTTTAATTTGGTAAAACCCCGTCCCGGACTCTCTGAATCAGTGTGCTGCTTTTTATTTGAATTGAACGTTTGTCCAGTTGTTGTTATGTTTATTATGAACTAAACAACATTTAATATCTGATACCTTTGTGTTTTGGGCAGTGTGTCTCCTCCTGTAACACGTTTCTGTGTAGACAAGTTATTTTAAAAGATTATTATTATTATTATTATTATTATTATTATTATTATTATTATTCTAAATGATTTTCCTTTTCAGTCATTTTTCATTTAATTTTTTTATTTAAGGTCCTGATATTTTCAGCAAGTCTGATAAGCTGATCGTTTCTGCAGCAGATGGAAAATTGCTTTGTTAAAAAAAAAGAAAAATACTTGGCCAGAAAAAAAAAACTGCAATTGATGTTTTTGACTCTTCCATTTCTATAAATGATATTGATGATTATCAGTATTGGGTGCTGGATTAGTGCACTTAGTAACGTATAATTTTAGATGCATTATAATATATGTGACATCGGTTGAAAGTCTGGCTTGAATCTGTTGTATTTATGGGAAGTTGATTCCATGGTTTCCATAAATCGTGTTCAGTTATTGAATGAATGCATTATTTCCTCCAGTATGTACTGTTTGCCCAGTGTCTGCTGCTTTACATGAGGTCATGCGATACTTTTAAGAAATGTTGTACCCAAAAATGTTAATTAATCTTTGAAGCATTATGACTTTTTTTAAATGGAAGCTTGTTTCTGCGTAAAATGAAAAATAAAAGAAAGGTAATTGTAACTTTTTATCGCAATTGTGACTTTTTGCACATTAACATCTTGCAATTTGGACTTTTTTTTTTATTATTATTTTTTTTTGTGCAAATTTAGGTTTATACCTTTCAGTTGTAAGCTAACATCTTGGAAGCCAGACTTTTTTTTTTTTTTTTTTTTTGCAATTTACAACACTCAAAAATGTTTTGCCTTTTTAAAAAAAAAAGAAATTTATTCACAATTTGCAACAATTTTTTTGGACTTTTTTTTTCCGTAATTTACAACTCAAAAAACGTTTTGTTGTAAATTGCGAGAAAAAAAAGTCACTCAAAATGTTTAGACTTTTTTTTGCAATTTAAACAAATTTATATATTTTTTTTGCTGCTTGTTCAAACTACTTGTATAAAATGAGCTGAAACAACTGGACAACTTAATTTCAAAGTTCAATCCACTTAAATTTGTTATGTTAACTGATTTTTGTTGGGACAACGCATTTATACCTCTTAACTGTGAGTTAATATACAAGTCAGACATTTGTTTGTTTTTTTCAGTATAATGACTTCATATTATTGTAAGTGCTAAATTCTGAGATGTAAACTCAGTATATTGAGAAGAAAAGTACCAAAATTGCTAAATATCAAGGTATAAACGTGAAATTGTGAGATATAAATATAATGCGAAATTAGCACGAAAAAAGTCAGAATTGAGAATTCGAAAGTCATGATTACCTTTGTATTTATTTGTGTATTTATTTTTATTCTGTGGCGAAAACAAGCTTCCACATATTCGGTCCTTTTCAAAACAAAAACATTGAAACTCTTATACAATTGCCTATAGACAAAAACAGTTAACCATATCCTTTATGTCTCACAGAAAAAAAGTAAGTCATACATGTTTGTAGTGATTGTTATCATTACTGAATGTTCGTTTCTGGGTAAACTGTTCTTTCAAGTGTCACAATCCACCAAAGGTTTGACGACTTCATCTTTCCTTGTGATCTCTTATTATTTTTAATTCAAGCGACAGGTTTACAAAAAACGTGGTCCAGTATTTTTATTTATTTATTTTGTTTCTTTTCCTGTAAACATGAACATCGCTTTCACTACCAGAGGTGCTTGGTGTATAACGCAGTTTCGTTTGGAGTGGAATGGGACATCTGGATTTGGCTTTTCAATGTTATTTTCCAAATGTTTTTCACAAGTGCCTTATTTGTGACTATATTTGTGTATTTGTTTCCTTGTGTGTTTGTTCTTCACCCTCGTCGTCTTTCGATTTTTAGGCTTTATCCTCCTGTTTACATCCAGTTAAGTTCATCTCTTTCTCTGCGGCCTGGTGCCAAGACCAACCCCTCACACACACACACACACACACACACACACACACACACACACACACAC
>CAIGQV010018201.1:7683118-7703337 GCA_903798115.1 Danio jaintianensis | reverse complement strand
ACACACACACACACACACACACACACACACACACACACACACACACATACGTCCTGCCTCAAACAAAACATCCCGTCAGTGTCCCAACTGCCAGTGTTTTATGTTGGATTTTGTATCGTCGTTATTCTGTGATGAAAGATAAAGATTCTTGTGGATGACACTTTGATTTTGTCGTCTTTGTGTGTGTGTGTGTGTGTGTGTGTGTGTGTTTATTTTTTTATTTGTACACATTTAAACGCTGCAATTACATCTGCTGTTAAATGTTTTGGCTCGCTAAGATTTCTAAAATGTTAAAAGCAAGTTATTTAACCTTATTTAACCTTTATTTAAGTTTTATTTAAACCACGCAATATTGCGAACGGCTTTATTATAGTTTGATTGTACCGTTTTCCGTTTTAATATATTGAAATATTTGACGCAAAGCTGCATTTTTAGAATTTTTACTTCAGTGTCACTTGATCTTTTAGAACTTAGTCTAATGTGATGATTTGATTAAATATTTCTTGTTATTATCATTGCTGAAAGTAGTAGTTCTGCTTAATATTCTTGTGGAAACCATAATACATTTTCCTCAGGATTCTTTGATATAAAGTTGAAGGCAAAATTATAAGCCCTCCTTTGTATTGTTTTTTATGTGAACAGATGTGAATATTGTTGAAGTGATATTTAACAGGGCAAGGAAATTTTCACAGTATTTACTATATAATATTTTTTCTTCTGGAGAGAATGTCTTATTTCTATTAGTTTGGCTTTTTAAAATGTACTTTAAATGTATTTTTTGTCAATTTAATTTGCCCCTGGAAGGAATTCTTTCATTTATTTTTTTCCTCTCTCTCTTTTTTTTCTGATTGGCTACAGAACAAACCACTAACTTAATCTGGATGATAGTATCTAGAACAATAACTAGTAAAATAGTTTGTACTGTTATAATAATAGAATACAGAACAAAAATGAGTTCTTAGAAATTAGTTTAACTTGTATTTAAAAATGTCTCTGTTAAACAGCACCTGGGAAATATTTGAAAAAGACTTAATTGTACAAGAGGGATAATAATTTTGTCTTCAGCTAAGTACATCAATATTAGCACTTATTTCTTTAATGAACTCTACTGAATGTTCATTTAAAGGTGCAGTATGTCAGTTTGACACCCAGTGGTTGAACTAGGTATTGCATTCCTGGATCAAAGTAAACGCAAGCGCAGGTTGCCAGATTGACGACCAACAGGGAGACTATCGAGCCTAAAGGCTGATTTAAATTGTCTTTTAAATAAAAGCAACGGCACGTGATAGAAGGAATATTTTCCATATGAAAAGGAGTTTTGTTCTAACCAACACCTCGAATTGATATTTTAGAAATGGCTTCTATTTCTTGCAGCTGAACAACAGAAAACTGACATTGATCACCTCAGGTAAACCTCATGTGCTTTATTCAGTGTTAAATGCTAATAATGTGAGTTTGAATGTCATTTCACATGACATTTATTGCCATACTACTGAAAGCAGCAGCAGATAGTTCACCTCAGATCTTGAAAATGAAATAAACCGTTTGAAATTTAACTTTAGAACTGTGACTCACTGTCAGTGATTCAGCATGTACATTTAATAATGTTAAAGAGGTTTAATATGTTTTAATTAGATTATAAACCGTATCATTTTGTGAGTACCTATTATGTGCTTTTGAATGGCTGTATTTAAATCGTTTCGTCTGGTGCAAACAGCCATATTGCTTATTGCAAATCTCCTCACGTAGCGTGTTGTTAGGACACACAGTTACAATGTAACCTGCTCAACTAATGTTTACACTCGTAATATTTATTTGCTAATTAATAACCTCATGTGGAACTCTGAATCTGCATCTCATTTTGGAGTCTGCTACTGTCCACCAGAGGTCGCATTTCGGTCACGGACGCATGCTTTGAGAGTCTTCCTGACTGAATGAATGAAATATGTGGTTTTCCAACAAGGCAACCCGAATATAATGAAATATAATTGGCTAAACTGGCATTGGGCAGGTTAAAAAAAACCCATAAACAAGACAGCATTCTTGCACAAAACCCCCATTTTCAAAGCAGAATAACTGACTTCAGCAATGTTATTCAGATAAACAAGGATGTTCACTTAGCATGTTTCTTAAATATCTGCAAACATATTATGGTATTTTTATGCATTAGAAGAGTCAAAAACGTACATACAGCACTTTTAAAGCCCAAAATTTGAAACTAACTCAAAATTCTGAGCATTCCTAGGTAAGAACTCTGAAGTTTCTAAGTTTATATCTCAAAATTCTTATGAAAAGAATTTAAGGTAAAATCTTAATTTTGAGAGCAATTCTGAGGGCAGAGAATTCCGAATTACTAGATGGCTACAAACTAGATTTAGTTTTTTTATTTTTTAAATATCTGACAATTCTGACCATTTTTCCTCCTCAGATTCTAAACTAAACAAGCTAAACTTACAAAGAACTAAACAAGCTTTTATCAGAAAGTAATGTCCTATTTAAATTTTTATTTATTATTACTATTATTGTTATTATTATATATTTTTGTATGTAAGACAACAGTCTAAAATATTAGTGTCTCTCCTCGTTGCCAGCGCGTTCACCCGACTCTCCCCTGTGTAATGAAGCTTGATCCACATTTCGCTTAACAGCCACTTTAATATCTCAGATCGGTTACCGACCACGCTATGACTCTTAACCTTAATGTAGGGTTATGGGCTGAAACCTGACCTGCCGTCAGCAATTAGCGTGATCACATACTGCCAGTAATTGGTCCGGTATGCTAATGTGGCGTGTGTCTTTTTCTGCCTCCACACACATAAAGGTGAGAGCGGCTCGAGTTGAGTTCTGCTGCAGATCCGATCAGCTCTCTCTGGCCTGCAGGTCACTTTAATCATCCGCTAGCCTGTTTGTCCTTTATGTAAATAGGGTCTGTTCCGCTCGCTGAGGAGAATGGGATGGGACGTGTGAAACGGGTAAGTGCACAATATTAGTTTTAGATAAGACCTGATTATTCATTTGTGTGATAAACAAAACATGATTATCTGTGGGCTTTATTGAGGAAATATTTATAGATTCAACTTTTCAGATTCAATTGTTATGAAAATAAGGAATGTTATATATGTCAAATAGTGAAAGTTATGATTGTTTTGTTTTGTCTCTTATGGTCATCAAGGCATTTATTTGATCGAAATACAGTAATATTCTGAAATATCGTTTCTATTTTAAAACCAATATTTTTGGGGGGAAATATTATTTATTACAGGTTTTATGAATGTTGAATTTCAGAGTAAGATGATCTTTCAGAAATCATCTGATTTGCTGATCAACAAACAATTTTTATTGAATATTTAAAAAGAAATATGGTGCTTATACACACACACACACCTTATACAAGATGGATTTACATATGTAGATATGAGTTGAATGTAGATATAATTCATATAAACATAAATTCCACTAATTATATTGTAGAAGTAATCAAAATAAATTAAATTATTAATCATATTTACATTCATACATGCATAACATTTAGCCCTGCTGATCTTTGTTTAAGAAAATGTTGTGTTTTTGTCAGAAAAACCAGCAGGAATGGACAATTCTTTTCCAGAATATTTGTATTTTTTATGTATGTGGTTCTTAAGATTAAAACCTTTTGATCACTTATAAAATAATATTATATTAATATTAGAAAAATATTAGAAATAATGTGTTATATTTGCATAATACGTTCAGTGGAATGTTGAGAAATATTGTTTGTATTTCAAATGTAAGCATTTAAAATAAAAATATATATTGATTTCTATATTTATATTATATATATTGAAGTCTATATTTACCTGCATATATATTTAAAAGATAAATAATAAACTGTTTTAATATCTCTTAATTGCAATCAGTAAGTTATTCCCGAACTGCTGCGGTGGACGTAATTCTTTAAACGAGTCTGTAGTGCCTGAAATGAGATCTCCCTCCGTGGGGCACCAGAATACTTGTGCATTGGCTAAGCTTTATTCAGTTACCCTAATTAAATCTCTTTGGTACTGTTCATTATTCATCAGCGCTTTTTGGAAATTGCCCATCTCTCCAGTGTTTCCTCCAGCTTCCCTCTTTTCTCCCTTCTCCTGAACGTAAGAGTAGAATCCATCACTCAACTGGAGAGCGCGGTATCTTTACTACATCTATCAGTTTTCTGGCTTGGTGTCCAATCAAATTAAAGCCGTCGCCTCCCTGCATTAACTCGATTTCCCTTCACGCTGCCCCTGGTGGCCAACTTGATTGCAGTCGCATATTGTCTTTCTGTTCTCGTCATCGCTCCTCTGTCCCGCTCCTTTCTCCTGGGGGAGTCTTTACCTTTTTGAGTTGGAGGCCTGCTTGAGTTACGGACCACATTTGAACCAGTAAAGGGCAGAGCTTGATCCTCGGCCAGACTAAACCCAGTGTCATTCAACTCCTGTTAAACTATTCATAACGGCTTGGGTGCCAGGAGGAGGTCGCAAATATGCAAAACGCCAGGTTTGATGGAGGGTGGAGTGGGTGTGCTTGAAGAGCCGAGATGTTTGACTGAAAGATTGTCAGATGGGAGAGATGTGTATCATGTACAGATAGCATGGCTAATGGGATTCAGCCGGAGGTCTGCGAGAGGTGAAAGTGAAAATAGGTAATTGAGTGGAAGCTAGACGGTCAGGGCTGGACTGGGACAAAAAATTGGCCCTGGCATTTTGGGCCAGAGCGGCCCACTACAAACAATCAAAATGCTACCCATCTGTGCATGCCCTTGAATATGTTTACCAACTCCTATTCTATAAAAGCAGAAAAGCCATATATAGGAAATAATGAGAGTTGACAAATTAAAAACTTTGAATAATAAAATTATAATCCACACTGGAAGTCCATCTTGTGTGTGCCTCTGTGTTTTAAGGGAGCCTAAACAGCTTAAAGATTTTATATAGTCAATCAAATGAACTTAAACGATTAAAAAAATGCAACAAATATTTATTTGGGCCTGAACTACAAAACCAAATTTAAAACTATTTCAGTATTAGTTTTGCTTAAGTTTGCTTAAGCACACAAGTTTGATCATGTATAAATATCATTATAACAATAAGCTTTACATGCTGACAATCAAAAACAAAATGACATGATATCACAGGTGATTGTCTTCTGACATAGTGCACCTGAAAAGACATGAATGACACTCCTCATAGAGCGTGAGAAGCAAACAGTTCTTTATGATCTATATAATTTGTAAAATAAAGACTTGCAGGTTAAGGAAACAGCATTGGAGGAAGTTGCCACAGGACTTGGTGCAGATGAAAAGTAAAAATAAAAAGTGTATTTATGTAGATAGATAGGTAACTAGATAGAATAGACAGAGATAGATTAATCTGTGCAACAGCCGCCAATCCGCTGCGCGCTGCAGACGCAGCTCATGTGAAAGGCAAACGCCTGTGCGCTGCTTCTGTTCTCCATACGCGCTGCGCAAAATAGGAGTTTGTGATTGGCCCAATGTCAATAAAGAAAAAAAATGCCACTACCACAAAAACCCTCCAACATAGGCTCATTCTGAAAATGTAGCCTTATATACATTTCTGGAGATCGCGAATTATGTAGCCAGAGGTACGTATGGCTGCTTTTCATCTTTAAAACGAACGCTACAGGGCGGTATGATGTCATTCCTTTTCACACTTACCAGCTGAATGTGTACAAATTTGAAGCATTACCTCCATGTGGACAGCTTTTCCGCTGTTACCAATTTGTCCAGTGGCTTGCCGCATACGTCGGCGGACTTGTGATGTGGAGCAGAGTTGACAGTGACGACGGGTCCGGTGAAGAACGGTTCCAGAAAGCAGGTAAGACAAAAACAAAAGCCAAAAAATAAAATAAACAAGTAAATAACAGGGTGAGAATGTTTTCTTTTTCTGGATTGCTTTTGAAAACACTGTGGGTTGGGTTTAGGGAAGTGGGTGGGCGGGTCAATCGGTGCTTTTGAAAACACTATTGGTAGGGTTTAGGGAAGGAGGAGGGTGGGTCAGTCGATCGGTCAGTCAGTCAGTTAGTTGACAGCGGCCTCTGGTGGATTTATGCGAGAACAGCAGGTGCGAATGGCACTCGCAAAAGTAATTTGAAATCTGAAAAGGCGTACACAGCGGCCTCTAGTGGATTCGTGAAAACAAAAACTACAAAAAAACGTGCCTCCTGGGACATAGTTGGCGCTCTCCAGAAATGTGTATAGGGGTACGTTTTCAGAATGAGCCTGGGTTGAAAAAAACAAACATAAAATTTGGGTAAAATGTTGTCCCATTCCAATGCCAGAAAAATGACTCCCATTACCCTTCACTCAGTGTTGTTATTGTAATTTATTTTAATATATTTATATTTGTTGGAATCTGTCAGTTATTGTAAGGAATACAGTATAGATTATGGCAAGTCCATTGGCCACCTTACACTGTTAAAAAAAATCCTGGGTTCATTCCATTCCTGTTGTCCCCACTTTGTTAACTTAACAATTTAAGTGGATTAAACAATTTAGTTGTCCCAAAGAAATCTCAAAAATTGTTGTTTCAGCTCATTTTAAATAAGTTGTTTGAACAAGCAGCTGAATAAAAAATATTTTTGAGTCTAGTTGAATAAAAAATTTAAATAAAAAATCTATTTTTTGAAGTTATTCTATTGAACTGAAAGCCATCTGAAACAATGAACAGTGTGCACTAAATGTCATATCCACGCAAACTCACACACACATACAGAGGCAACCGCACTCCAATGCACAAACACACACACACACAGAATTTAACACTGTTTTCCTGCCGTCTTTCTCAACAATTTGTTACACTGTAAAAATGCCGGGTTCCACACAATGGATTTGGGTCGGGACAACATGAAGAAATTAAGTTATAAAGGATTGAATATAAATCAATTAAGTTGTCGCAAAAAAACTCTGTTGTTTCAGCTCCTTTTAAATAAGTAGTTTGAACAAACAGCAAATGTCATTTTTTGTGTACACTGTAAAAAAATGCTGAATTCCTTCATGTTTCCCAACACAAATCGATTAAGTTAACTTAATCGTTTTTACAGATTTAAGTGGATTGAACATAGAACAATTAAGTTGTCCCAAAAAGTACTTAAGAATTGTGCTGTTTCAACTCATTTTAAATAAGTAGTTTAAACAAGCAGCAAAAGTAATTTTTTGAGTGCACTTCAGACCGCCCAGAAATGTCAATGAGCATGCTGTCGACTTGTACATGTTATGACTCCGTCAAATTTGAAGCATTATTTTCTGACAGTAGTCATTGTACCGTAGCTTTCATGTCTTACTCCATTTTAATTATGATTTTCACAGGGAAGCCTTCTTCCTCTCTCATATTATTGGTGGTTGGAACTACCGCCACTAAATGTTACGAGTGTGTGGAGTTCATCGTTCACTTAACCAGCCACGCCAATGCTAGAATTGAGATAAAAATGTAAGTATCTGGTTTATTATATAAAAAGTATATTTGTGTATAGAATTGTGAATCGCTGTTATTAAATTCCAATGATGGCCAACTATTATTGACATTTTTTTCTTGTCCCGTCCCAATCATGTGATTAATAGTGATTATGTTTCCAATCCTATGGCATTCCAGCAAGATTCTGGGACTCCCGAAAAAAATGTCAGCCTCTAACGCCAGCTAGTAAGGGTAAAGCTCAGACCCCTGATGTCAAGACGAGTGCCAGATATTAGATCCTTTGCTGGATCTAAGTGTAGGTGACAATTTAATGAATCATAGTTTGTTTCAAAAAATGTAGAAAGCAAGATTATACTGAAAAAAAGATGTTATTAGTATTGCCAAATGTTACAGAGTCATAACATGTACAAGTCTTAAAAACAAGGTTCAACTTTTCATTCCACAAGGCTCTTTATGGTGAAAAAAAGTTCTTTAGATGAATAACTTTTTTTCTTCACACTATAAAACAATTGTTCTTTGAGGAACAAAAATGTTTATTTTACGCTTATTATTCAAGATTTCCTTCATTAAGTGAGAGAAATGTTCAATTATAATACATTTATTACCTAGATATACCTACAAGACAATAATGTTCTATTATTGAATAATATTATTTATTGATTTGCATTTTCCAAAGGTTTTGTGTACAGATTACAATGTATACAGATGATTTTACAGATTACAACATTTCCCACAAAAGTTGAAAACACTTCTGCGTGCCATGACAATGCACTGTTTTCATATTTAGTTAAAAATGGTGTTGTGTAAATGGCCCCTAAATTAATAGAAACAAATTAATTCAATAAAAACGTGACCATGTGCCTCAAACAAGGAGCACAATTCGTCTTGCATGACCTCAACATTTTCACAAAGTCCCATTTTTGTTGAGATGATAAATGTATTATTGTCAATCTAATATTTGAACATTTTATTTCAGAAGATATCATACCATTTAGCATCGATATGCCTTCTGTCTGTTGTTCGTTCATGAACTAATGCCATGAACTAACAGCTGGTCACGTTTATTCATATTTCAGTTGATTTATAATTCATATAGCGTTCAATCGTGCCTTAATTAATCTGACATCAAATGTGGACGGCAAATATTAAGTTACCTGTATGATGTTACAGCTTTAATTTGATAATGATGTTCCTTCTTAATCAGGGTGATGGTGCTTTACTCTCCACTCTCGGGTTCTGGGTTCCAATTGGCAAGGACACACTGAAGATCTCCTGTCCAAAAACAAAACAAAACAAACAAACCGTCAAACTTGCCAGAGGTATCACTTTTGCACTCTGTCCCAGTTTCACCAAAGGATTTTGACTCCATTTCAAGGAAATAATAACACAGGTAGGGTGGATAACATCTCAATTACTTTTGTGGGAGAATGATCCGTCTAGGTTTGGAGTGGACCTTAATTGAAAAGCTCTGGTGGATCTTTTTCTTAGCACGAGCGACCTTGGAGATTCGCAGATGGACCAGCCTGAGCCACCGGCATGGGTGGAGATCGATGTGGATTTGGGTTTTGCCCTCTTCTTTCTTTTTCTCCTCTGCCTGTTCTTGTTTGTCACCATTGTGCGTTGTGCTCAAACCGTTGTGGATCCATACGGAGCAATATCCACCTCCACCTATCAGGAGGAGCAGATTAACAATAACTGACATCTGATTTCGTCAGTCCAACTTAACTGGATGAAACACAAAAGGATTTTATAAAAACTCGACGCATTATGCAGTGACGAACAATTGTCAGATGACCTACATTTATCGCATGTCATTTTAAACAGGAAATGATGTCTGTGTTATGCCAGAAATGAATAAAATGCAAATAAAGTTGTTATGGATGTATGGCCAAATGTTTGTATGACCTGGAAATCTTTGCACCTGTGTAACGTTCTTTTGTCTTGCCTTCTTTTTTGCATTTACACATCTTGTATGGCAAACACTTCCCTGTGAAAGGTTAAAACATGCGGAGAGCAAATCCTGCTGCTGCAGCTCTGGGGTTATCTGCTGTTTCTGAAGAAGACACATACTGTAAGCACATGGAGTATTCGGTTGGAGTTTTTGCACTACACTGCTACACTTTGCGATGGCTGACAGGCGCCGTGGGCTGCAGTACGTGAGTAGACAAGTAATGAGAAACAGATTCTGTGGTTATTAGATTTTGAGCTAAAACTCTGGGCTTGTCCAGGATTTGAACCTGGGACCTCTCGCACCCCAAGCGAGAGTCATACACCTAGACCAGGGTTGGCCAAACTCTGTCCTGGAGGGTCCATAGCTACGTTTCCATCCACCTATTTTTATGCGCATTTTGGATATGCGCATAAAAAAATCGGTTCTTGGACGCTAAGATGCGAATAAATTTTGAAAATGCGCATAAAAATGTATGCGCATAACTGAGTAGGATAAACGTTTTATTTGATAAGAAAAGATGCGCATAAACTACGATGGAAGCACTTTTACGGAACAAATTCCAGTATGCGCATTAAAAAAAGGTCATGTGATGATAAAAATGTTTGTAAATGGACAAACCAGCAGGCTGAGCACACTGTAAAACATCTGAAATGTTGTTTTGGTCATTCTAAAATGCCTTAACCATTTCAGTATTAGTGTTATTATATTATTAATGACCTCCAGAATTGTTAAGAGCGTCTGTGCTCCGCGTTTCACGCCTTCAAACGCCACCACGCGTTCACTGCGTGTCAGCATTGCCTTCTGAGGCGCAAGTCATTTATTAAATGAAGAAAAGATTCACACTGTTTCTCCTACCGCAGCAAATTCTGTTTTTACTTTTGATATTTGGCGCCATTTAATCAGGAAGTGACGATTTTGTTCTCTTTGACTCATTGGATGGAAACGCTGCTTTATTCGCACACCTTTTATGCGATATTCCAGTTTTGCGTGTAAAGTTAATTAGCATTTTTGGATGGAAACATAGCTAGTGTCCTGCAGTGTTTAGCTCCAACCCTAATTAGACACACCTGTACCAGCTAATCAAGCTCTTACTAAATCTAGAACAGGGGTGCCTAAAGCCGCGGTCACACTAGACTTTTCTCCCTATAGACTTCCATTCATACGCACGCGAATGCGGCAGACCGGAAACGCAAGCTCGTGCGACAAGTTTAGCAGTTCGCTGCGTTGCAAAGTTCAAGTTTGGTGAACTCTGACCTAAAACTCTGTAATCCCGCCCCTTTTCGCAACGCCGTACAACAGAATTTTTTGCACGCACAAACTCTAGTGTGACCGCAGCATAATCCTGCTCCTGGAGATCAACCTTCCTGCAAAGTTCAGTTGCAACCTTGATCAAATGCACCTGTCTTTAATTGCCAAGTGCCCCTTCAGATCCTACTTAGTTAGGATTGTAGTTTAGTTGTTTTTGATCAGGGTTGGAGCTCAACTCTGCAGGGAGGTAGATCTCCAGCAACAGGATTGGGCACTCTTGATCTTGAACAGGGGGTGCCCAAACTCCGTCCTGAAGGGCCGGTGTCCTGCAAAGTTTAGTTCCAACCCCAATCAGACACACCTGGGCTAGCTAATCAAGCTCTTACTAGGCTTTCTAGAAACATCCTTGCTGGTGTGTTGAGGCAAGTTGGAGCTAAAATCTGCAGGACACCGGCCCTCCAGGATTGAGTTTGGACATCCCTGATCTAGAATCTTCCAGGCAGGTGTGTTGAGGCAATTTGGAGCTAAAGCCGCAGTCACACTGGACTTTTCTCCCCATAGACTTCCATTCATACGCACGCAAATGCGTCAGACCGGAAACGCAAGCTCGTGCGACAAGTTTTGCAGTTCGCTGCATTGCAAAGTTTGGAAGCTTGGTGAACTCTGACCTGCGAAATCGCATCACGTGACTGTGTGAGACCAATCGAAGATCAAAACATGACCTCTTGGACAGAAATTTAAAATATGGACCAATCGCTCGCTTTTTAAAATGTCTAATCTTGTTTAATCCCGCCCCTTTTCGCAGCGCCGTACAACAGAATTTCACATGCTCAAACTCTAGTGTGACCGCAGCATAACTCTGCAGGACACCGGCCCTCCAGGATCGAGTTTGGGCACTCCTGCCCTAGACCAACAAGCCTTCATCTGTGTTTAAATTACATTTTATGTATCTGAATGTTGTGAAAAGGTATCCATTCAAAGATGCCAATTAGACTTCTTCTATTCCAAAACTGGAATATTATTTAAAACATTCGTGAATAAAGCACTGTTTTCATCCAATTTGTTAAAGAAAAAACTTCCTGTTAAACTGGCACCAAATATCAAAACGAAAAAAAAATTTGCTGTGGTAGGAGAAACCGCTAGAGACCACCCTTTTGGAGGTGCTGCCTCTTAGGATAGTTCTGGAGGTAATAACACCAGACCATTGTGATGATGGACTTTGGCTGAGGGATTTTAGAATGACCAAAACAACATTTCAGATGTTACGCAGTGGTTGGTCCACTGGTTTGTTCATCAATTCCATCCCATTGCACCCATTTTTATCATCACGTGATCTGTTCAAACAAAATCACTTTTGACTTTTGATCTGCATGGAATTTATTCAGTAAATGTGTTTTTATCATAGTTTATGCACATTTTTTATTATCGGATAAAAAGTTTGTGCACAAACGTTTTTTTTATGTGCATTTTCAAAATGTATGCGTTAAATTAAGCTTGGCATTTCCATTCCATCTCTTTATGCAATTTTTACTATTACTAAATTTACATTTTCTAAAGATTCTGAATGGTTGTGCTTGTAAACTAATTCACAACAGGACTAAAACTGTAACAGATTTTAACAGGCTTCTGTGATGTTAGCTTCACATAACTGCTTGCAGCATTGATTACCATTAATAACCATTTAATATTCATTTTAAAAATTGTAGTTAAGGTAACCACAAATGATAAATTTTTTTGCTACACTAATCATACCCACCGAGCAATTCTGTGTCTAATAGACGTCTAAACATGGATGTCAGTGAAAATCTAATAGATGTCTATAAATAGGCCATAAGGAAGTGGCACGGTGGCTCAGTGGTTAGCACTGTCGCCTCACAGCAAGAAGGTCGCTGGTTCGAGTCCCGGCTGGGCCAGTAGGCATTTCTGTGTGGAGTTTGCATGTTCTCCCCGTGTTGGCGTGGGTTTCCTCCGGGTGCTCCGGTTTCACCCACAGTCCAAAGACATGTGGTATAGGTGAATTGAATAAACTAAATTGGCCGTAGTGTATTGTGTGAATGTGAGAGTGTATGAATGTTTCCCAGTACTGGGTTGCGGCTGGAAGGGCATCCGCTGTGTAAAACAAATGCTGGAATAGTTGGTGGTTCATTCTGCTGTGGCGACCTCTGATAAATCAGAGACTAAGCTGAAGGAAAATGAATGAAATAAGTCATCAAATACACAGATTAGACAGACTTCACGTGTGTACTCATTCATTCCTGTCTATTTGATGACTAGTCTAGTTTTGGGCTATTCTTAGATGTCTGTTAGATTTTCACTGACAGTCCCAATTTAGCCTTGTTTTAGCCAAGCCATCTATGTTTAGACATAAAAGGATAGTGGGGCTTAGGCTACAACAACATGGGCTACTACACTTTTACTACAAGGGGAATATTTCGAAAGGGTTACTAGCAAAACATGGTTAAACAAATGGTATAACTGTGCCAATTATTACATTATTACTGTCATAGTTAATTTTTGTAAGGGACGTTCTTGGAAATTTCTACAACATAGAAAATATACTAAAAATGTTATTCAATTATGCTGTTTTTTCAGGGGTCCATGTATTCTAAACAGCCAGATTAGTTTTATATCTGGATTTTACAAATCAATATGCTTTATATTGAACTCATCTCATGCCATCTTAAGCAGTTGTCAATCAAATTATATATTTCTTCAATTTCAATTGGTTGTCAATTACACCATGCAAATTCATAGACTAGTGTAGTGTAATTTATACAAATGTATTTTTCATTAGTTTTAAAACCATATTATATAAACTTAACAACAACATGAACTGCTGTTTTGATGTATTGTAATATCCAAGTGTTAGGAAGAAAAAAATAAGTTTTTGTTATTTATCTGCTTATGTGATTACATATGCTCATCTTAGCTCAATATGAATTAAAAGAAAACCTAAAGTAAATCCATCTGATACACAGAATGCACAAGTTTGTTATGCATAACCCCAAAGGCATATATGCATAATTCACCAAAGGTATCAAAGTAAATGTGTGTCTTGGAATAAATATAATATTTCTTAAGGAATGCATAATGTTGCAAACTAAAGATGCATGCTATGCATATTATGAGCTTGATCTGGGTGATGCTAGAGTTTGCTGGCCTGCGGTGTGATGCTGCTGGTAACTTTTCTCTAAATAAGGTTTTTTAGGTCTTCTGATAGGCAGCCATTGATCAAGCTGTCTCACGCACTGAGAGCCCCTAGCATTTAAGCTAAATCTTCCCCACAAGTAAGGCTACTAGAGATCTTTCAAAGATTACTGCCAAAGCAAGGCGGCCTGCATAAATTACCTGATCACAATGTGCACTTATCTGATGAAACACACCTGGCCCACTTAACTCCGGCTGTTTTGAATAAATCCAGTGATTTATGCTAAAGATTATCAGACCATAATAAGAGCTCCTTATTTATTTTTAACCCAATACTGTTTTCTTCGGGCATGTAGGCAGCGGGATACTATCAGCAGACTATGGAAAGCTATTTTAACATTTAATCTGTAAACCATTCTATCTATTTTTGTTACTTGTACATATTTTTACATTCTAGTATGTTTTCCATAAAGCACCATTTGCTATTGGTGCTTATTCTTTGTTTACTAGTACCTTTTGTACTAGTAAACACTATGTATTCATTAATTATTTATGTGATACTAGCACTTAGTGACTAGATACTAGTACTTACTATTGGATACTAGTATTATCCATTAGGTACTTGTATTAAATATATAGTACTTATTAAAAATGTTACTAGTAACATTTTTGATTGAACTCTGTGGTCATTTTGATTATCCTGTACAAAATGTAATGACAGGACAACAAATATTTCAATAAGTTAATCAGGTTTCAACTAAATTTAAGTTTAATATAAGTTAAGATGACTAGAGAAGTTCATTTGATTCAACTAAAACATATAAGGCAGCAAGATTTTTGCGAGAAGGAACAAAAAGTTGACTAGCAGTGACTAGTGAGATGACAATTGTTGCAAGTAATAATAACAAAATATAATAGGGTCTTGTACATAAATACTAATACCTAATTACTAGCAATTAAATAGGTAGTAGTGTCCAATGAAGAAGTACTAGTGTGTATGTAATAAGTATGAATATCTAATGTATAAGTATTATCTAATAAATTAGAACATCTAACAAATAAATAATAGTATATACGGATGCACTGAAATAAAAATTCTGGGCAGAAACTGAAAATTCTGGAAGCATTTGGCCGAAAACCAATGACTGAAAATGTTTTATAATAATTGTTTATTATTTTATTTAATAACAAAGTAATTTTGTAAGACTCTTTCAGTTTAAGTCAATTATTTAAGTTATCCTGGTAAAATAACCACATTTTATCGATAGTAACGTTTTATTGACTGAGTTGGGAGGTGCCATTTTACCAGCTATGCCATTACAGAACAGTAGTGCTTTGCAAGCAGCGGCAAAAAGTATACTATGTCCTGTCTGTGGATTATTTGAGCAGATTTTGCTTCTCCGGTGAGCATGTGTGGTTCATACAAAGATACATGTATACATGAGCAGAATATCCCAATAGTATCTGGCTGCAGACTTACACATGCAATCTCAGACACTGCACTCAATAGATCTAGTGACGTCACTGTGAGAGGAAGGGTTGGGGTGGGGTTTGGTGTATGCATTAAAAGCATTGCATGCAGTCTCAACTTGCATGTGCACTTGGTCTTCTCCAATATCCACTGAGCAGAATATTGAGCTATTTTGAACTTTGACCACGGCATGGATGCAAGCTACTAACACACCACCTTTGCGTGGCACAAGCCATTGAAATAAATGGGTTTAATAGCGCAGCGCTTTCCACGTCTAGTTTAAAAGCTGCTTCAGACTAGATGATGGCTGGAGGGAGAGTGAAACCAGCGTGCTGAACAGTGCAGCACAGCATAGCTTTTTTTTGGCTCATATTTTCTGAAGGTTTTCTCTTTTGGTCAAAAACCAAAAATGCCATTTTCTGCCGATGATTTTAAGCAGCCGAAAATTCGGTGCATCCCTTCTAGTATCTAATAAAGGCAAACTAGCGTTTTTTTTTAAACAAGTACTATCATATAAAAAAAATAAGAACAAGTACACAGTGAATAACTACTAGTAAATAAAAATATGTACTTACAATTAGAATATACACTAGTCGAAACTGAATAGTAGATATCTGAAAGATCCTTATAGAAGTGGCTAAATTTTTAAGTCAATATTGAAATAAATAAGTACTAGTATGTAATAAGAACCAATATCTAATGAATAAGTAGCGGTATATTTAAAAAAGTTAAGCTAAAGAGTAACTACTATATATTTTTCTTTTAAAATATGCATTAGTAAACTGTAAAAAAATATCCGTAAATTAGCAGTTTTCCATATTTTGTGATTCATGTTTTTATTTTTACCCTATTTATTTATGCTTTTGAATTGTATTATGCGTCCTTGATCTTTCTTCAAACAAATTTTAACCTTGAAAACTTTGAAAAAGTGACTTTTATTAACATTTTTAACAGTTTAAAGTGATATATTGTCTGGGTTGGTGTTGTATATTCCAGTACAAAAACCGTGTAATAAACTGCCAGTACATTTTCTGTTATTTTACAGCCTTATTTCTCTATATACTATTTCTTGTACTATTTCAAAGTACTAAAATGTCAATAAAAGTCACTTTGTTAAACTGTAGCGTTGAATTTTCAACATCAAAGGTCAACAAAGCAGAGATCACAATAATGCAATTCACAAATGTAAATAAATACTTGTGAATCACTAAAAATCACTACAGTGTAGCTAATAAATAATACTAGTGTAAAAGGAACTACAACTACTTAAAAGTATGTTTATAGATTAAATGTTAAAACAGCTTGCCGTTATTCTCCTGTAGATGAACAGCCCTTGACGCCCTGCAGATAAAGTGTGGACTGCTGATCAGGAGCTGCTGCAGTGAAGCAGATGTCAGTGTCTGCAGTCTTGGGATCAGCACATCTGCACACACTTGCCTCTCATTATTAGCTGGAAGTCAACAGGCTTGATTCCACCTCCTGATGGGATCTGGATGGTAGGAGGCCATATATACATCTGAAGACCCTCCTCATCTCCAGCTGCAGCTTACATTTCATGGCATTTTTGACTATTATGAAACAGTTTAACATGTAAAAGAATTAATATAGGGGTAGTAAGGGCTAAGGATGTATAACAACCCTTTGAAAGACACCATGGTATTGAACAGTAATGCCACTGTACTTTAATAGGCCAATACAATGTATATAATAATAAAAAGCCTAACTGCTATAACCAGGATGCCTAGCTTCAAAAAGGCTGTTGATTTTCATTCATTCATTCATTTTCTTTTCGGCTTAGTCCCTTTATTAATCTGGGGTCGCCACAGCGGAATGAACCGCCAACTTATCCAGCACATGTTTTACGCAGCGGATGCCCTTCCAGCTGCAACCCATCACTGGGAAACATCCATACACACTCATACACATTCACACATACATACACTACGGACAATTTAGTTAACCCAATTCACCTATACCGCATGTCTTTGGACTGTGGGGGAAACCGGAGCACCCGGAGGAAACCCACGCCAACACGGGGAGAACATGCAAACTCCACACAGAAACGCCAACTGACCCAGCCGAGGCTCGAACCAGCGACCTTCTTGCTGTGAGGCGAACGTGCTACCCACTGCGCCACCGTGCAGCCCGTTATGATTTTCAGTTTGTTTTTATTTTTACAGTTTTTTTTATAACTATTTAGTTAAAGTGTTTACATTTTGTTGTTATTAAATTGGAATTAATAACAAAATTAATTCCAACAAAATTAAATACAAATTAATAACAAAATTAAATCGTTATCTTTGACCATACCTTTACATAATATACGTTACAAAGCAAGCATAAGCCAATAACTATTGGAAGAATAAATATACTAGTATTGTTAAAATTGTGGGCGGCACGGTGGCTCCAAAGACATGCGGTATAGGTAAATTGGGTAAGCTAAATTGTCCGTAGTGTATGTGTGTGAATGGGAGTGTATGGGTGTTTTTTTCTCATTGATGGGTTGCAGCTGGAAGGGCATTTACTGCGTAAAACATATGCTGGATAAGTTGGCGGTTCATTCTGCTGTGGCGACCCCCGATTAATAAAGGGACTAAGCCGAAAAGAAAATGAAGGAATGAATGAAATTGTCCGTAGTGTATAAGAGTGTGTGTGTGTGTGTGTGTGTGTGTGTGAATGAGAGTGTATGGGTGTTTCCCAATACTGGGTTGCGGCTGGAAAGGCATCCACTGCATAAAACATATGCTGGATTAGTTGGCGGTTCATTCAGCTGGGGCGACTTCTGAAATAGCCGAAGGAGAATGAATAAAATAATATTAATAATTATAATTCATATAATGAAAAAAATAACAGAAGTCACAGGGAATTTACAAACAAACAAATACACACTAATAAATAATCAAATACAGAAAATGTATGGGTTTTCTCACCTTCCTTCAGCCTATTCGCTTCTTTATCAGGGGTCGCACAGTTTTTTTATAGGTACGCATACCTATTAATGGTTTTATTGTAGCAACAATGATTTTAGCACATTTAGTACTAATGGTATAACTACATTTTTACTTCAGATACCATGGTTGAAATTATGGCTGATTCGTAGTTAAGGGGCAATACGTGTTTTAAGGGGCTAATTTACATATGGGTATATGAAACGCAAAAGTAACACACAAACAAACTAACTAAAACAGTAAAATGAAATTAACAAATAATTTGGGCATCCGGGCGAGGCGGTGGCGCAGTGGGTAGCACAATCGCCTCACAGCAAGAAGGTCGCTGGTTCGAGCCTTGGCTGGGTCAGTTGGCATTTCTGTGTGGAGTTTGCATGTTCTCCCCGTGTTGGCGTGGGTTTCTTCCGGGTGCTCCGGTTTCCCCCACAGTCCAAAGACATGCGGTATAGGTGAATTGGGTAAGCTAAATTGTCCGTAGTGTATGTGTGTGAATGAGTGTGTATGGATGTTTCCCAGTGATGGGTTGCGGCTGGAAGGGCATCCGCTGTGTAAAACATATGCTGGATAAGTTGGCGGTTCATTCCGCTGTGGCGACCCCAGATTAATAAAGGGACTAAGCCGAAAAGAAAATGAATGAATGAATGAATTTAGGCATCCTTTAAAGCAGTGTTTCTCAACCACGTTCCTGGAGGACCAGCAGCTCTGCACATTTTCCATGTCTCCTTAACCAAACACTGATTCAGATCATCAGCTCATTAGCAGAGACTGACAGACAAATGAGACATCCAAAACATGCAGTGTTGGTGGTCCTCCAGGAACGTGGTTGAGAAACACTGATTCAAACGAGTAGGCTAGGTTAAAGCAAGATTTGTTTTTCTCAGTTGTATTTACAGCTTCAAAATATTGAAGTTAATTGAAAGCTTTGATATTTAGATTGGAAAATTTATGTCTAAAACCTAACCAAAGGTAATACAAGACTTACAAATAAAAACTTTTCCCATTTTTATACCTAAGTGAGGAACTGTTACCGACCTCACCCGCCTCTACCAACATGTCCGCGCTCTAAGTCTGATGACGCACTTCCCGTCAGCGCCGCGCTCGTCCGATGATATTCGTCTGCTTCCGCCTGGAACTTCCTTTCTGGCAGCGGATTAATCTTCGCCAACATGCCAGTGAGTACCAGAGAGCAAAAACAAGTCAATGTACACCAATAACAAACCATCAAGACCTAAAAACCGAAGCGCGTTCACGAACAAACCCGTATTGCAGATATCAACGTGCGCGATACGGCATGAATGAAAAGATGACCGTAAAAACAAGCGTTGAGTCTTGAATGGTTCGGCAGCGTGTGTTTGCGCTCCATCAAGATGGCGGCGCGCATCGAAGAAAACATGGAGGTTTAGCGTTAACGTGACGCACTTTGAAGCGTTGACGTGTCTGTGTAGTCTGACATTATTAAAATATTACTTCAAAGCTGGTAAACGTTGAATTTCCGCGCGCGAGAGTGGTACATTTCTCTATTTTGCTATAAGCCGCGCCATGCAGCTCTAACTTTCGCTGGAACCCACTGACCATGGGACTTCTGATGGACGTCCAAAAGACATCTATTATACCAACGGACGCAATATAGACATGATATGCACGTCCGTCAGAGGTCTAATGTTTGGTGGGAAAGATCCCAAGTTGAAAACAATTAGTTTTTTTCTACTTCGAATCTTGTAAATTGTCTCCTAGATCATACTTTTGGTCATCATATAAGTTTGTAATGGCCATCAGTGCTCTCTGGATTGAGCACTTATTGTATTATTGTAATATTGCTGGACACTTGATGCAGTTTTCTCATATAAATATAATATTATTTTTGTAAATAGCTCGCAAAAGACTTGCTGCACCCGACCCCTGAAGAAGAGAGGCGGAGGCACAAGAAGAAGCGTCTCGTACAGAGCCCCAACTCTTATTTCATGGATGTCAAATGTCCAGGTGAGTCTGCGTCATATGTGGTCAGTATT
>CAIGQV010018201.1:7595674-7680179 GCA_903798115.1 Danio jaintianensis | reverse complement strand
ATTTATGCAGTGTCATATATAATGAGTTAGTGTTTTTCTTATGTAATCATCAGGATGCATCTATACCGCATGTTAATGTTCTTCTGTCAATCCTCCTATGGAACAGTGCAGTCAGGCTATGGCTAATAATTTCCCCATTATGAAGAACATTAGTCTAATATCACTTGCTTTCTCTCTTCATTTCATCCAAGAAGAGCTCAGTCTTCAGTGTCTTCTACTAATGCAGTTCCTCAAGTGACCACACAGTGTCAGAACATCTGTAAACCCACAAGTCAGATTTTGTTTTATGTTTTGAGCACAGCAGATATGTATATTGAATATTTTATTACTGATCATCAAACCATGCTTTGATGGCAAAGGCTATATGCTAGTAGCTACAAATTTATTAGGATATGATATTTTTGTAATGTAACTTGATTTAAGGGTTAGTTCACCCAAAAATAAAAATGTACTCATTATTTACTCTCCCTCAAGTGGTTCCAAACCTTCCATAGTAGGAAAAACAAAGACTATTAAAGTCAATGATTACAGGTTTTCTTCAAAATATTTTATATTTTACTTTGTGTTCAATAAAGAAATATATGGAACAAGTGAATGGTTAGTAAATGATGACAGGTGAACTATACCTTTAACTCTACCTATACCCAGTACCATCACAAGCTTAACTGGCGCCCTAGGTCAACAACGATAATGCCGCCCTCACGGTGTTCATGCCACCCTTTCGCTGACGAAAGTGAAAAGGGGGGGGGGGGGGGTCTCCATGCCGCCCCTAGCAAGATGCCGCCCCATATTGCCCTTGCCTAAATCCGCCACTACCTATAACTGGTAAAGTAATCTTTTTGACATGTAAATATCATGATAAAAGCTTTAGCAATTAATCGCAAACAAGAACATTTGATAACGTCAAAAGCCTACTTACTACACACATTCATAGTATAGCATTTTGTTTTAACGGTCACAAATTCATACATTTTCCTTCAGCTTAGTCCCTTATTTATCAGGGGTCACCACAGCAGAATGAACCTCCAACTATTCCAACATATTTTTTTATGCAGCAGATGCCCTTCCAGCCGCAACCCAGTACTGCAAAACACCCATACACTCTCACATTCACACACACACTCATACACTACTGCCAATTTAATCCATCCAATTCACATATAGCGCATGTCTTTGGACTGTGGGGGAAACCCACGTGAACACGGGGAGAACATGCAAACTCCACACAGAAATGCCAACTGGCCCAGCCGGGGCTTGAACCAGTGACTTTCTTGCCACGGTCGCAAATTAAGTACAAATAATTGAGAATAGCTACTTAAGAGAGTGTGTAATTTCAGACGCAGCCATTGTGATACATTGAGATGCTTGTCCACAATCTGCAAACCTACCTTCAGGTCAGGCTCCATTCTGTTATCCCAGCCCTTGCGAGGAAACGTTTTAGCCTACATATCATCAGAAAGAATCCGTACAAAGTCATATGATTTCATTTGTATAAAAATGTACGATTTTTAAAAGGAGGCTTGCCCCAGAATCCTACCTCTTAACTAAACCTCTCATTGGGGGATGAGTAAATCATACCAAAATGTACAACCGAGATCGTACAAATTAATACTAAATCAAGTTACGAATCGCCGTGAGATTGCTCTGGTTATGCAGGGGTCCAATCAATTCCCTTGGACTTGGTCACAAATACTTAAATACTCATTTAAAGGTCCCATGAAATTAAAATAAAGTTTTTTAGATGTTAGTATCAGTATTGTTAGTTTTTAGGATATCTATAAGCTAGTGTGCAACAAAACAGTGGCTGCATCCGAAATCGCATACTTCCATACTATATAGTACGTTAAAAACAGTATGCGAGCCAAGTAGTATGTCCGAATTCATAGAATTTGAAAAACAGTATGCGTGAAGTACCCAGATGACCTACTACTTCCGGCGAGATTCTGAAGTGCACATCCGATGCACACTACACTATCCCATGATGCACCGTGAGAGAATTCATGAATGGGAGTGAAGAGACTCAACTGACGCGGGTCGGTCATATGATCATGACAAAATGGCGGATGTAGTACGTCTGAGTTCCATTCATACTGCTCACATTCATACTATATAGAACAGAGGTGGGCAAACCCGGTCCTGGAGGGCCGGTGTCCTGCATAGTTTAGCTCCAACACTAATCAAACACACCTGAACATGCTAATCAACGTCTTCAAGGTCACTAGAAATCTATAAACAGGTGTGTTTGATTAGAGTTGGAGCTAAACTGTGTAGGACACCGGCCCTCCAGGACCGAGTTTGCCCACCCCTGATATAGAACGTACTTTTCTAACGGTCGAGTAGTAAATTCAAATGCAGTACAGTAGTAGGCGATTAAATCGGTAGCATTAAATCCTAAATCGATCAATTGTTTTTATGTCACCTCATACTTTAGTTTCTCATCAAATCTTCTGACCAATCAAATGCTTTCTAGCATCTGACATGCCCCGCCCCCTTCAAGATGCTTCTCATTTGATTTTCGTTTGATGCGCTTGAGCTCAACCACTCTAAACGCTATTGGCTGTTTTTTTTAAAGGGGAGGAGCTACATTATGTCCCACCCTCTCTTAATTTTTCAGTTGAGATTGTCAAACACCAAATAAAAAAATGCACATTTCAAAGCACTTCACGGGACCTTTAAACATTCCTTTTTCTTTAACAACAACAACCCCAAAAAAAAAAATTGTCCGCTTCACTAAATGCGATCAAACATCTTGGCGTCATCGTTTTTAAGGCCCGCTGTCTGTATAGGTGATAAATTAAGGGCTTGTTTTCCGTGCCATATCTATATGTTATACTGCTGTTAGGCTTTTCTTCTCAAAGAGCGCTGGGGTGTGAAAGTCTCTCCGGATGCCTGACTGTGAGCTGCGTTCACCTCGACTCCCTCCCCGTGTGAAGAGGCTACCGAAGGGCATCTGTAGTAATAGGGTAATCTATTATAGGGCTCAGCGTCGCTCTCTGCTTTCCCATTCCCGGGCCTCTGTCTCAGCACTTCGTCAGGACGAATGAGAGGAGGAGTTTAACTAAGCACATTACAGCACGCCGCTTGCATATCCCAGCACTTCCTCAATTAAACCCCCTCCACCATCATCTCCAATATCCCATTAACACACACACACACACACACACACACACACACATACATACACATACAGGCATGGACATGGCTCTACTGGTGCGCTTCATCATTTTATTGGTATGTTTAGCAATTTTACTGTGTTTAATAAAACAGTATAAAAAAGTTATTGGGTTTTCTCAAGCACAGATAGCTTGAATGTAAATTATTACAGCAACAGCATTTCTTCACATTTGGCGAGCTGTCTGAGCAAACCATTTCAGGTCACACTTTACAATAAGGTTTCATTAGTTAATGTGTTTGCCAACTAATTTATCAATCAGTTCAACATTTACTAATGCATTATTAAAATCCATATTCATGCTTGTTAACATTAGTTAATGCACCATGAACTAACAATGAATGATGATATTTTCGTTAACATGAACAAATACTGTAATTTATTGTTCATTGTATGTTCATGTTAGTAAATGCATAAACTATCATTTACTAAAACAGCCTTATTGTGAGTTTCCAGGATGTGTTGCAGATTGATAAGTTATTGAAGGTTTAGTTCACCCAAAAATGAAAATTTGATTAGTTATTAACTTCATGTCATTCCACTCCTCAGAGACCTTCGTTCAACTTCTGAACACAAATTATTATGTTTTAGATGAAATGTTAGACGTTCAAAGTCCAGAAAATGAATCAAAAACATTGTTATAACCGTATGTGACTTCAGTGGTTCAACTGTAATCATATGAAATTAAAATTAATCATCAACAAATTAAAAATCGGCTTAGATGTCTTTTGCATCAGATCAGGGTGCGCATTTACTACGGCCAATATGACACTTGTGTGTTGTGCCAGCCTGGCGAATTCGTACGAGTTCAGTCGTACGAAAATGTAAGATTTAAAAAAGGAAACCCTAAACCCAACCGTCATTGGGGAATGAGCAAATCGTACTAAATTGTAAGAATGAGATTGTACGAATTCATACGAATTAGCCAATAAATCAAAAAGTTACGATTTGCCGTGAGATTGCGTTGAACTGCTGAATCTAATGGCAATATGTCGCACTGTCTGTAGTAAACGTGCACCCTGACCTGATGCGGAAGAGAAGACGAACAAACAGTCATATTTACTGTTTTCCTGTCGCACATTAGTGCTCATATGATTACAGTTGAACCACTGAAGTCACATGGGGTATGTTTGACAATGTTGTTGTTTCCTTTTTTGGACTTTAAATACTTGCTGTCTATGGAGGATGAGAGAGCTCTCAGATTTCATCTAAAAACAATCTTCATTTGTGTCCTGAAGATGAACGAATGTCTCAGGGGATTGGAATGACATGAGGGTGAGTAGTTAATTTTCATTTTTAGGTTATCTTTTAGTTACAATTATTAATGTTGTACTTTTTACTGTGTTAATTCATAGTATGTTGCTGTACCGTTGGTACTTTCATATTATTTCTTGTCTATTATAGCTTTATGTGAAGTATGTGACTTTGTTCAGTGTTCAAAATAACATTGAAACCTAATTTGTTATTCTAAATTATAAAACAACAATGACGGGACAATACATTTTGTATGTTTTTGTCTTTAAATTGTTTTGGGTTCCATATATCATTAATTATTCATTAGAATGATGTTTGCAAGTGAAACTGACCCTTAATCTTTTTTTTATTTAATTTGTGTAAAAAAACCAAAAAAACTAGTTTAAGTTTTCTGTGGAGATAGCCTATTGTATTGTTTAAAAAATGTATTATATTAATCGCATATGAAAAAAATAGCAAAAAGATGGAATGAGTTTATCAAAATTATGATTCTAGAAAAAGGCTATAATAACACACTGTAAAAAAATGAAGGGTTCCACTCAATTCATTCATATCGACCAAACACAAATCGATTAAGTTAACGTAACAAATGTAACAAAAGTAGATTGAACATTAACAATTAAGTTATTTTTATTGTGTTGTTTCAGCTCATTTTAAAGAAGTAGTTTGAACAAGCAAAATAACAGCAAAATAATTTTCAGTGTATGATTGAAAATTCTATTCAGTTCTATTGAAAATACTTTCAGTTTTTCTTCCTTCTAATTAGGCTAATAATTTAATCTTAATAATTAATAATTCAAGTAATAAAAATAATGTTAATCATTTCGAGCACACCTTTTTACAGGTGTAGGTTAATTGTTGCAGTTGTTTAAATACTTTCAAGAAGTATTTCTTTATTTTAGCGTAAATTATTAGTATGTAACTAGCCTACCACAAAACCAGTCTTTCGATAATGATGACCGCTTTTGTCAATGCGAAGCTTGAAGCGCCCTCATCTCAACAAAATAATCACGATATATTACAAGCAGCGATTTATTAGTTGGGCTTTTTTTGCAGTTTATTTGAAGGGTGGTTTGAACGTGCTATAAAACTGGGATATATTTGTCAGAAATCGGGACGTGTAGTCACGAAAATACTCGAAACAGTACGCGAATACAAACGCGAATTTGTTGTGCTTTTTTGCGACGGTTTTAGCGGTAAGCCTACTCTAGGGGGCGCTAGTAACTAATCCTGTTAGACATTCAAACACATCCGACATGAAAACCGGATGATTGTTGTTCAGGTAAGTGTATTTCAGCGGATTACCTTTTTAAAAACTCACTGAAGTTTCACACAAGGGAATATCACATTTAAATGCTTTTTGCTAAACTGTTCCTAAAGAGCTACGATTAGCAAACAAACAGAAGAGGTGTTTGTAGTAGCCTAACTTGAAAATTCTGTTCAAATTGTTGCTCTGCCATCATGCCAGTAAGTTAATTGAAAGACAAATACTGGCCATTAAGTAGATATTAACAATAAACGCAATGAATTAATTGATTTACTCTCTACTTTAGAGGCAATAAAGAAAGGCCTTAAAACTACTTAGTTCAACACGAGGGTTTGTAGCAATAGTTTTCACAGGTGAAGACAATTAATTTGCTCAACTTCGACCTTTCTTTTAACCCTTACCTGTTGTCTGCTGGCCTGAGATGTGCTCACCTATGAATAATTCTTTTATTTATTATACAAGTTAAAAGGGCATTGTTTAGTTGCTTAATATTACAATTTAAAATGATATATTTTCAATTCTAAATGGTTTCTGTGATCGTAAAACAGTTTTTTGAGTTTCTGAAGTTACATGATACTTCAGAAGATGTCTCATGTAAAAAAAAAAAAAAAAGGTTGTAATGCTTCATGTTTTTGTTTAATATAATGCTGTTGTGCAAAATAAAGTTAGTAATTGCTCCCATATTTTAAGATTGGTTGTTGTACACATAAGCGGTTTAGTAAAACGAAAAATTTCCCAAATCCAACAGTACTTCTTTATTACTTTGAGCAAAAATGTCCTTTGTAACCTTTAAAAAAAACGTATTTTTTTTCAGTGTCACCTACTTCCTCTAAAGAAGATAATCTCACTTTCAGAATTCATGCGAGTCTCTAAAACCAGGAGTGATGGAGAAGGAAAGTAGGACAGAAACACAGCGAGGAGAAGATTAAATCCAGTGTGATTATTTTAGGTAGACAGGAAGATCATTTTCCCCTTTCCCCCCTTGTTTTTGCCCTTGATCTCCCTCCCTTTGTATTCCCAATCCTCTTTCTCATTCATCTGTCCTTCTTAAGGAGTCTCTGAGATTTGGGTGGAGAGAAAGCTGACTTGTGAGTCTTGAATCAATCGGCTCTTTTTTTTTTTTCTCTCTCTCCCTCTTCTCAGACTTTGCTGTGATTTGCCGAAATCACTGGGTAGTCTCTCTCTCTCTCTCTCTCTCTCTCTCTCTCTCTCTCTCTCTCTCTCTCCCACATTTAGTCCGTCCACTGCTTGCATCAAGCCAGCTCTTGCTTTTCTCTCCTCTCCTTCACTCCACTAGGATATTTTCCTCCTCCTCTCTCTCTCTCTCTCTCTCTCCATACATCCGAACACATTCCTGTTTTTTTCTGACCCCGCTTTTTCCTTCATATCTCCTGGAATGTGGCACTCTTTGGCTTTCACTCTGTGTGGGATCTCCGCTTTGATCCAGGGTAGGTTCCTCACTATGCTCACATGCATGTAAGTAAAATCCGAAGCAGTTCTTGAGGAAAGACGTGTTGAATTCAATGTAGATCAACATTTAAGTGTTATTTCATCTCTTGCGTTTGTTCGCTGTGTGAACCTGTTTGCCTACCGCATGTATCCAGATGTTTTTTTTTTTTTTAGTTTTTTTTTTTAAACCACTGTTGCAGTAAAGAGGGGAAAAAACAGAAGGAATCAGGGGGAACGAGAGGGAGAATGAGACAAAATTGCTTTGCCATGAAGAATTAGAAGCTGCAATCATAAATTGCACCTTCTCTCCCCCTCCCGTCTCACTCTCTCTTTCTCTCTCGCTCATTCCTCTAAATCCATGAGTGTATAGACTGTGTGGAGGCACTGAAAGCTTTTGTTGATTCAGTTTTCTGGTGGTGTTATGGACATATTGCTGCAGTGGTGTAGAAAGATGGAGTGTGTGTGTTTATGTGTGTGTTGCCATGGAAAGCTTCTATTTTATCTTTTGTTCTTTGCCTCTCTTTTCGCCTGTCTGTCATAAAGCAGAACTTTTATCGGGCTTGTCAATCTCACACCAGGCCATCTGGATTTATTTCTCATAAAACATCATTCTCTTTATCATTTTTAATAGTGTCACATCACAGAATATTTAGCGTTTTCATGTTTTGATGGGAATTATGTATCTGTTGGTTGTGGGGTGATTATTGTGGTGTGTCAACTCAACTACATGTATTTAATATGTATATTTAAATATATATATACATATTAAATATTGAAATATTTGTGATTAAAAAAAACAAAAATAGTGATAAAATCTAAAATGTTGAATATATATTTACTATGTAGTCTGCCGTTTTATAGAAGGGGGTAAAAATGCCAATTTAAAACTTAAGATTTGGAGGAAACTCAAAGGGGTTTACTGTAAAAAAAATCACTTACAAGAAAGATAGCATCAGATTTACACAGATATTGATATGTCTATTAGTAAAATTAGTTGACTTTAGTAATCTTTGTTGCATTAAATGCCAATGGAGAGAGTGAAAATCACTTTTTTGACCTGATGGTAGCATAATTATAACTGAAAAAAAATATCATATATCTCCTAAAATTCTTTTAGGTTTTGGTTCTTAATAAAGTTTAAATAAATATTTTAAGGCCCTCTATGGATAATTTCTACATATACTGGCATTTCAATGTGGCTAAATTGAGTAAATGAATAAATTGAACAAATTTGTAATGTTTAAAACTAAATGTGGGTCACAATGTATTAAGCTGAAATTTTAAAGCAGGAATTTCTGGAGAATATTTATATGTTGTAACAAGTTCTTATTCAGTCTTTATTCATTAATAAATTATTTTACAAAAATGGCTAGTTCAGGGTCGACACGGTGGCTCAGTGGCTTGCACTGTTGCCTCACAGCAAGAAGGTCGCTGGTTCGAGTCCCTGCTGGGTCAGTTGGCATTTCTGTGTGGAGTTTGCATGTTCTCCTCGTGTTCGCGCGGGTTTCCTCTGGGTGCTCCGGTTTCCCCCACAGTCCAAAGACATGCGCTATAGGTGAATTGAAAAAACTAAATTGGCCATAGTGTATGTGTGTGAATGAGTCTGTATGGATGTTTCCCAGTACTGGGTTGCAGCTGGCAGGGCATCCGCTGTGTAAAACATATGCCGGTGGTTCATTCCGCTGTGGCGACCCCTGATGAATAAAGGGACTAAGCCGAAGGAAAATGAAAGAATGAATGAATAAATTAATGGCTTGTTCACCCAAAAATGAAAATTCTCTCATAATTTCCTCAGCCTCCTCTTGTTCCAAAACTTGCTTGAATTTTTTCTTCTGTTGAACACAAAGAAGATAATTTGAAGCTGAAAAGACGAACCCATTGACTCGCATTATATTTTTTGTTCCTACTATGGCTGCTGGTTTCCAACATTCTTCAGAATATCTTCCATTGCGTTCAACAGAAAAAAAAAGAAATTCATAAATTCATTTCGAACCAATTGAATGTGAGTAAATGAGTAAATTTTCGTTTTTGGGTGAACTATCCCTTTAAGGCAACTATTCATTTACCAGATCTTCTGACTTAAGTAGGTAGAAAAATATTTATGATGTTTTACCCATCTGTTTTACCACAGTATTCATGCAGTTTTCAGAAAAAAGTTTTTTTTTGTTTCAGCAATTTTACTTCAGCTTAAATGCACTGTATACAAATAAAAAATAGATTGAAATAAATCAACACTAAACAAGATATCTAGTCCATGCATGCGAAAATTGCATTTTTCATCTTTTTGATCACCAAAATATTTATTTAAATATGATTTACAAAAGCAACTATTATTCTCCAGGAAATTAGCTTTCAGAATTTAAATTAAAACCTTTACTCTTCCTTTATTCATTATGTTTTTTCATTTACATCAATGCACTTCATTAAGTTTGTGTGATTACTTTTTCAAGTTCAAGAGACGCGCAGCATGTATACCTTCATTTTGAAACATATCGAAAGTTGATCCTTCTTGTTTTTCAATAAACAAAACCTTGGAAATATTTCCAGGAGAGAATGTTATGGATGTAACGTACTCATAGACATGCTTTGAACTTTGGTGAAGGAATTTTAATTATAATTTTTTTGAATGTACAGTAAATTATAATTTTTTAAAAATCTAATTGCCCTTCTTAACTACATCTGAAATTCCTGGATAACACATGAGCCCTATTGAGCTATAAAGAGAGAGTGAGATGGTTACAGTTGAAGTCAAAATTATTAGCCGTTCTGTGATTTATTTATTTTTTCTTTTTCAAATATTTCCCAAATAATGTTTAACAGAGCGAGGAAAAACTACTTAACTATTTTAAGGTCAATATTATTAGCAATATTTATTTTTCGATTGTCTAATTAATTACCCTAACTTGCCTAATTAGTAATTAATAAGCCTTTAAATGTCACTTTAAGCTGAATACTAGTATCTTGAAAAATATCTAGTAAAATATTATGTACTGTCATCATGGCAAAGATAAAAAGAAATCAGTTGTTAGGAATTAGATATTAAAATTATTATGTTTAGAAATGTGTTAAAAAAAGTATCCGTTTAAACAGAAATTGGGGACAAAAATATGCAGGGGGCTAATAATTCTGACTTCAACTGTAGATGTGTATGTGGTTCAACCAATTCTGTCAATCACCTGATTTCCTCCCTTCAGTAAACAATGCTTATGGCATCCCTTCACCTTTATTTCTGTTTATTTCTTAGCTTTGCCAGTTATTTGGTCCAGAGGGTGTTTGCCTTTTGTTGAGGCTCACACCCTGCAGATGCTTTTGGGAAAATCTTGATATACCTGAGAAACATTGTTTGATCCTTTTACCGAACAACACAGAATCGGCCTGAAGGGTGTTTCGTGTCAGTAATACGACAAGCTCTATATTCGGCGTTTGTTGCTTGCTAGTGGTCATAGTCAGTAGAGACTGCCCGTGGGAATCAGTTCATATTAAACCTGTTGTTATGGCTGGAGGCTCGCACTGCCTTTGTGCTGTGAATGAGAGTAATAAATTCAAGAGTAAGTCCATTCTTGCTTTTAACCGTAAGCTAAATTAATTCTCTTCCATTAAGTCATGTTTTTTTCCCACACTTGCCACACACACATGCTCTGCACACTGCTGTGAAACCTCTTTTCTGAGGTTATTTGTGAGAAATAATTGAGTTTTTGAACTGTCTTGAGAATTTGCAGCAACAAAACTTTAAGGTAAAAGCTAATCTCACTAATTGGCTATTGGCAAAGATTGATATTTATATGTCTGCTCCGTTTGTTGTTCTTTTTGTCAGACTGGCTTTCAGTTTGTTTGTCTTTGGTTCTGTAGGTCTGTTGTTCTTTCTTTGACTGTTGTTTACGCTATTTATCAGTTCTGTCTGTCACTTTGCTTGGCATTTCATCAGTCTATCTGCCATCTGTCTGTTCCTCTCTCTGCCTGTCTGTCTGTTTGTCCATCTGTTCGATGTCTGTCTGTCACTCCGTCCATCTGTCTGTCTCACGGTCTGTCTGGCTCCCTGTCCATATTACTGTTGGTTTGTCCATCTGTCTGTCTGTCCATCTGTCTAACTTTCAATCCGTCTGTCTGTACAACTTTTGTCTGTCTGATCGAATGTCTATCCGTCTGTTCGACTGTCTTTCTGTCCATCTATCTCTTCTTGTCTATATCACTGTCCGACTGTCTGTTCGACTGTCATTGTCTGTCTGTCTGTCCATATGGCTGTCAGTTCTAATGTCGTTGTCTGACTGTCCATCTGTCCATATGAATGTATGTTCAACTGTCTTTCTGTCCATCTGTCTCCATGTCTATAAGACTGTCCAAGTCTGACTGTCTGTCTGTCCATATAACTGTCTGTCCGACTGTCCATGTCTGTCCATCTGTCTATATGACTGTCTGTTGAACTGTCTTTCTGTCCATCTGTCTCCCTGTCTATATGACTGTCTGTCCGATTGTCCATGTCTGACTGTCCGTCTGTCCATATGATTGTCTGTTTGACTGTCTTTCTTTCCATCTGTCTCCCTGTCTATATGACTGTTTGACTGTCCATGTCTGACGTCTGTCTGTCCAAATGACTGTCTGTTCGACTGTCTTTCTGTCCATCTAGCTCTTCCTGTCTATATCACTGTCCATCTGTCTGTTCGACTGTCTTTCTGTCCATCTAGCTCTTCCTGTCTATATCACTGTCCGTCTGTCTGTCCGATTGTCCTTGTCTGACTGTCTGTCTGTCTGTCCATATGACTGTCTTCCTGTCCATCTGTCTCCCTGTCTATGTGACTGTTCGACTGTCCATGTCTGACTGTCTGTCTGTCTGTCCATATGACTGTCTGTTTGACTGTCTTTCTGTCCATCTGTCTTTCTGTCTATCCATCCGTGTGACTGTCCATCTGTCCATATGACTGTCTGACTGTCTGTCTGTCCGTCTGTCTTTCTGTCTCTCTCTCTCTCTCTCTCTCTCTGTCTGTCTGTTTGTTTGACTGTCCCTCGGTCTGTCTGTTTGCTGTCTGTAAGACCGTCTTTCTGTCTGTCTGTCCATCCATCAGACTGTCTGTACATAAGACTGTCTGCTTGTTCATCCAACTTTTTCTGTCTTTGTCCATAAGTCTATCTATCTGTCTGTCTGTCTGACTGTCAACCAGACTGTCTGTACATAAGACTGTCTGTCTGTCCATAAGACTGTCTGCCTGTCCGTCCAACTTTTTCTGTCTTTGTCCATAAGACTGTCTGTAACACTGTCTGTCTGTCTGTTCGTCAGATTGTTTGTCCGTCAGACTGTCTGTCCATAAAACTGACTGTCTGTTCAACTATCTTTCTGTTTCTCTTTCTGTCCATCTGTCTGTCTGTCTGTCCGTCCATAAGACTGACTGTCTGTCTGTCTGCCTTTCTGTCAGTCTGTTGTTTCTCTGTCTGTTGATTTATTTATCAGCTTGATCCTTGTCTGTCTGTTGTTCTGTCTGTCTTTCACATATCATCAGTCTACCTGTCTCTCTCTCTCTTTTGGTTTATTAATTCATCCGTCCATATTCATCATCCCTTCGTCTGTCTAACTATCTGCTGTGTCTTTTTCATCTCTTTGTGCGTCTTCTGGCTCGGTGAACTGATGTCTTGATTTGCAGTCTGTGTTCTGGGTGGTACAGTACGTTCATGTCTCTCTGTCAGTGTCAGTGCAAGGGCCGTACCAGCGGACCCTGTTGAAGAACCTCCTGAAGGATTATAACCGCATGGAGAGGCCTGTAGCCAACGACTCGCAACCCCTCACTGTCTTCCTGTCTATGAGCTTGATACAGATCATGGATGTTGTAAGTCTTTCTTTTTCCTCTTATGTGATTACTTTCGTGTTTCAGTGTTATGGATAATGGGGTTTATCTTGTAATCTAGGGTGAATTTATTTCTGGTTCCTTATGTGCTTATGTATAGCTGAATAATTCATATGATTATCCTTCTATGTAATGCACTACATACTCTTTTCTGAGCCTGAAATTAGATTTTTATTCTTTCATGATCTTCTTTATCCTTTTGTTTCATTTTGTTTTCCTTTTCATGTCACCACCAACTTGTCCAAACTATTGATTTAATAAAAAAAATAAAATAAATCTGCCTAAAGCTGCAAATAGTCATCTGTTTTCAGCTTTGCCTGACTGCCTTTGTCACCAGTTTGATTTCACTCTGTATGTGGTATTCACAGTTGACATTCTGGCATTCATCATTAAATTCTCTATTGATTTCAAGCTCACTGTAACATTTCTTGCTCATGCAGGATGAAAAAAATCAAGTACTGACCACCAATATCTGGCTGAACATGGTAAGTCACATTTAGGTAAACCTCTATTTATAGAATTAAATGACCTAATGATCTATTAATATACTGTATCTGTTGTTGTCATGATTATTGCTGGTTTCAAGGTAAATCATTTCGTAATACCATTCTCAGATTTTCATTACCAGTAAAATCTTGTTTGATTATTGGGATTTTGAGAACTCGAGGTAAATCCTGTAACTGCGATTAGCTAATTGTGTAAATATATGAATAAAATATAAAAATAAAGGCTGCTATATATATGAAGTCAAGCTTCATCTTAATATTCTTCACAAAGGCTTCATAAAATTAAATCACAAATCAACACTTTTTTGCTTTTATAAAGCATCTTTATGCAATTTTATGAACAACATAAACATAGATCCCTGTGAGGTTGTCTAAGTGCAGGTTAAACAAACAGTACATTGAATAAGTAAATCAAATGTACCTATAAAAACAAAAATCCATGTACATGAAATAATGCAAACAATAAGTAAAGTGCAGGAATCCATGTTGTTGTTGCTTGCCAAAAAATTGCATAAACCTGCTAATTTTATTATTATTATTATTATTATTTTTAGATAAAATTGATAACATTTAGTGTGACATTTATTTTTCTACATTTTAAGGTCATCAAACATGCAATAAAACTAATAACTGTGATAATTTTGATAACTTTAATTGTGAAAGGAAATGTTTATATCATTACATGGCTAACAATATCTGGGTTACAGAGCATCTACAAAGGAAATGAATGGTACTAGTCAATAAATGTTTAAATGCTCACTGTTTCAACGCTTAATCTTCAAAATGTAAACAATATGTGCAAAATTTATTTTTGCTCGTGAAACTATAAAATAATCACCAACTTCTTCTGTACAGTGTAAAAAATATTTGACAAAGTCAAGACAACAAATATTTTTAAGTAGCTTTAACTTATTTTAATAAGTTAATCAGGTTACAACAATTTTTTAAAGTTATACAAAGTTTAACTTTAATATTTTTAGTCAGTTTAATTAATGTAAGTTGAGATGATAAGAAAAGTTAATTTGATTCAACTAAAACATTTAAGGCAGCATGAATTTTTACCTTTGTTTGACATGACAAATTTATTCCCTGATCTTGTACAAATTCTGAAAGATGAAAATGATTCAAAAGCTTTACAAGTCATAAAATGTACAAATGTTAGCAGAACATTTAAATGATATGTTTCGGCTTTGAAATTTCATCCCCATTATAATGAGGTGCTATATATGTATATAAGACTGAAATATTTCTTTCTCTCTTTCTTCCCTAGCACTGGTATGATCATTATCTGCAGTGGAACCAGTCTGAGTATCCAGGTGTCAAAAACCTCCGCTTCACCACAGACCAAGTGTGGACGCCGGATATTCTGCTCTACAATAGGTATATAAGCATGCATATTTATGAAACAAGACATTTATTTGTTTTCTCTTATTGTTGCATTGAAAGTTATTATTATTTATGTACAGTTGAAGGCAAAATTATTAGCCCTTCTTTTTCAAATATTTCACAATTGATGTTTTACAGAGCAAGGAAATTCCTATTAATTTTTTTCTTCTAAAGAAAGTCTTATTTGTTTTAGTTTGGCTTGAATAAAAGCAGTTAAAAAAAAAGGTCTTTGTAAGGTCAATATTATTAGTCCTCGTAAGAAATTGTTTCGATTGGCTACAAAACAAACCACTATTATCCAATGACTTGCCTATTTTACCTAATTAACCTAGTTAAGCTTTTAAATTGCATTTTAAGCTGAATAGTATCTTGCAAAATAACTATTAAAATATGTACTTTCATCATGGCAAAGATGTTAGAAATTAGTTATTAAAACTGTTATGTTTAACCCTTATGTACTGTTGGGGATGTTTTCATCCACTTTTTTGAGTGATTTTAGTCTTAATTTGGCCATAACATTTTCTGTTTCAGCTAGCAGAATGATTTGTGGTGACAAATCTTATTTTAACATATTTTGAGAAAATGCTTTGGATTTTTAAACATAAACGTAATCAACAATACATTCTGTTCAAATTTACTACCCTTTTGTTATGTTAGGGATGAAAACAACCACTAAATTAAACTGCTGTAAAAATGCATCAGATAAATATTTTTTTCAAATTTGTTTACATAAATCTGTTAATCAACCTCAGTCCTGATCAAAACTACTATATTGCTTTGAAAATTACAGGATTTTAAGTCTTTAATTGACAAATCCATAAATGATGTCACTGATTTGGTGAAAAAAAAACACAGAAAATGACGTATTTTTAATATAAGAAGTAATTGTGGACTGGATTTTTTTTTTCCTTTTATCACAGTCTTGGACATGTGAAACTAAATTGCCTTTGATGCATTGTTTTTGATTGATTTTCATTTTTTCTTCCTAATTTACTGTTTTTGCCGTTTTTGCCCCATTGACTTCCATAATAACCACATTTTTTTGATTACAAAACCATGACACCATATAATCATGCATTTTTGATTGTTGGTGGTTTTCCCTGTTGGGAAGAGGTAAAATTTGTGTGTTTAAAGTGTCTGTGAGTGTGTGAGAGTGACCTTTGCGCACTTACCTTGATGTGTCTGAGAAAATCAAAATATGCATCTCAGGTCTCAGAACTACATGGAGTAAATAAAAACAAAGACCATAAAATCCTGTAATTTTTCTGCAAAAAAATGTAAAAAATATGATGCATTTTCACAGCAGTTTAATTCAGTGGATGTTTTCCTCCCTAGCATAACAAAAGGGTAGTAAATTTGAACAGTGCATAAGGGTTAAATAAATAAATATTCTCTGCTTCAAACAGCTCTTAAAAAATATTCAAAAAAGAATATAAATTTCACAGGAGGGCTAATAATTTTGTCAACTGTAAGGTGGTTTTGTTTTGCTTTTCCTCTGGGCATCTTTTTCCAGAAACATCCTAAACACTTTGATATATGTGTATATCTTCTCATAAGTGAGTCACTTTGGAAAAAAAAGAAGTATTTGCTAAGTTAAAACGAGTGTATGGCATATGCGATGAGATTTAGACTGAAAGATCTGAACCGTAATAATTACTGTGATCATGCATGCAGACGCTTGAGAATAAGAAGAAAATCCTTCAGCGAGATGATATACTCTTTAAGTGGCAATATCAAAAATGGCATCCCGCGTGTGCTTGGTTAAATAATCCTTGGGAATGGGAATCAGCAGACTGTAGTTTGTGTGCTTTGTGTGATTGAGGATTGCAGTATTGGAGCCATAATTCAAAGTGTGGGGCTATACAGAAGAGCAACTTCAGATCAATGAACTGAAAATTTGGTCCTTGGGCAACAGCAGATCGTTTAGTCGAAGAGCCGGTGTCCAAACAGCCTATTAACATCCTTCGCCGTAGACTTTTTTTCTTTAATTCACATGGGAGCTCGCTGCTTAGTTGTACATTAAATGTAATCATGGCCTCAAGCTCATTTTGAAAGGGACATTATTCATTCACACCTTGTTATAACCTTACGAACCGCAGGAATCTTTGTTCATACTTAGTTTTCACGTCAGAGCTCTATATCTGACGACTAGCTAAATTTACACCAAGGATTTTCTCCTTGTTACCGTTTCTGAATGTTAATTAAGTCTTTGTCTTGAAAGAAATCATGTCGGAGCTTTGATTTAGAGGTTATTGACTGTGAATATTGATGTTTGTTGCTTTTTTTTGCTCAAGTCTGGTTTGCAATATTATTTCCTGTCATTTCCGTGCTATTGTGTTTTTCAGAAAGTAGGTCATTCATTGGTGTGAACGGCTGTCCAATAAGTAATAATTCTGTCTTGTCTGAATTTAATAGAAGAAAATTGTTCGTCATTCAGACTTTTACGTCTTTAATACACTCAGTTAGCTGAAAAAGTTCAGATATCTTATCAGGTTTTGTTGAAATATATAATTGAGCATCATCTGTATAGCAGTGAAGCTAATCCGTGCCTTCTAGTAATGTCTCCCAGGAGCAGCAAGTATATTGTGAATAGCAAAGAGCCTAAAACCGATCCTTGAGGCCCTCCATACTTCACTGGCCTGACTTTCGAAAGTTGTTTATTTATGTTTACAACTATCAGAAAGCCTGTCTCTGGACATCTGTATAATTTGGATGATCTATGAGGATATCATGATCCATCTATAGTGTCAAATGCAGCACTGAGTTCAAGTAAAACTAATAGCCAGATGCAGCCTCAGTCAGCAGATAAGAGTAAATTATTGGTTATTTTCACTAGAGCAGTTTCTCTGCTATGATGAGGCCTGAAACCTGACAAACACTTCAAAAACATTGCAAAAAAAAAAATATGTATGCAATATCTAAAAATACAAGTTGCATATGACATTTTATATATGTATAATCCAAATATGAATATGTCATATGTAATTTGCATATATTTCCATATAACAGATGCCTATGTGGAAAAGCAACTTGTATAATGCAAATAATGTCATGCAAGGAGATTAAATAACCACAAAATATCACATATTTGGTCCTGAATGACAGAGATATGCGAGCTTTTCTATAATGGATTTAGCTCATGATGCTAGTTTCAGTTTCACTTTTAAAAGTTTAGGCATTATGTTCATAAATAAACATTTGAAAGCCAGTTTGTTTCATACTGCTACTGCATATTTATTCATTTTTGTTTTGAATGCTGCAGCGTAAAAGTTAAATACATGTTCATTGTGTTTCCAGACCATTTGTTTTATTTCTGGTTATACACAGCCTATTTTACATTATTTCTAAATGAGCAAAAGGATAGCTAGCTGCACACTATGGTGACTATGGTAGCTCAAATGCACCGCAAGTTAAGAAAACACATACGTATAGAAAAACACTAACAAATTGAAAAAACATTTTCATCAATTTGACAACACACATCCATGCAAATTCTCACAACACATGCAAATACAGAAACCCACTGCAAATAGCACAGACCACAATGGAAATGTGTCCATTATTAGGGCTAAAAATATACAAACAGCAAGGAACAGTATGATAAAACAAAAACGCACTTCCAAAAACATCACTAATCCTAGACAGTTAACAGTTTGTCACTTTTTTGGGTCCCCCGACACATTTCTATTGTGGTCTGTGGTTGTGTTTCTGTATTTATATGTCTTGTAAAAAAATTATGTGAATGTGTTGCTAAATTGATGAAGAAGTTTTCTCAATTTGTTAGTGTTTTTCTTTTTGTATTTGTTTTCTTCCAGTGTGTTTGAGCTCTCTCCGCCACCATAGCACGCTATCAAATAAAAACGATCAAAATACAGAAAAAACATTTTTATTATATAAATTGCATCATGAAAAAAGCACATGTGCACCTTTTTGGCACTATTACTTTTACGTTTTTCGAGACTTTTGTGGTCTGTACTGAACTCCTCTGGCCAGCTTTCCTCTTGGTCTTTTACAAGTATTTGCTTAGCTCTATGCAGGTGTTGTGAAAGCTCTTTTTCATTTGGAGTGCTACGGTTTTTCTCAAGCTTTTCATTGTTTCAAAATGAAATATAAAAAATATTAAAAGTTATTCACGCAAATGGAGTACAACAGTTGGATTCGGGAAGTAAAATCTTCCTTCATTTTCTGCATGAAGAAATAGCTTTTTAAGTCCTTCTGTGAGCTACAAGGTCGTTTATCTATTGTATATGCTTTTATATGCAGAAAAGTGTTTTCTATTATGGGAAACTTCTATTCAAAAGACCTGACACAAATAAATTCAAATAAAAAGGTTACATTACAAAAAATTTAAAACATAATGAAAATTGAACGAGCTGTACTTTTGCCTTTGTGTTTTATGTTTAAAGTAATGAAGATAGCAGTAATACTTGGCATTTGAACGTGACATTTTTACCACAAACATATCTGTGGTCAGATCTCCTTTGAGTTCTCTCAAATCTGTTTCCCCTGATTATTTTCTCTGTGTGTTCCAGTCTATATTGTAATAGTTAGCATATCTGTTTTACAGCTGTGGACAAATTCTCAGGTTTTAGAGCTTATTTGTGGTTTGCTGAAAGTAAATTGTTAAAACTAATAAGTTGTCTTTTATTATTGTATGCATGAACTGAGAGGAGAATAATAACAATCTGATTGTTTACAGTTGAACAGAAGTTAATCCCATAATTTGTAACAAAATCCCAATTAGAAAAACAAATGGGGGAAACATACTTTCAGAATATTGCTGTCCTGTGAAAATGTTATTATTTTTCATATTTCAAAATATAGAGAGAAGATTTTAACACATTTTTATACATATTATAGTTTTAATAACTTATTTCTAATTTCTTTTGTCTTTGCCATAATGATAACAATAATAAATAATATTTTACTAGTTATTCTGCAAGATACTAGTATTCAGCTTAAAGTGCAATTGAAAGGTTCGTTAACTAGGCACGTTAGGTTAATTGAGCATTGGTCGGTGGTTTGTTTTGTAGCAAGTAAAAAAAAATTGACCTTAACAGTTTTTACATTTTAAGAAAATAAATTTGTTTATTCCAGCCAAACTAAAAAAAACAAGTCTTTCTCCAGAAGCAAATATATAAAAATAAATACTGTTCAAATGTCCTTGATCTGTTAAACATCACTTGGTAAATATTAGAAAAAGAATTAAAATTTCACAGGAGGGTTAATCATTTTGCTTTCAACTGTAAATAAGGCCAAATATCTAATACATTCACCCTCTCTCCATTTGCAGTGCAGATGACAAGTTTGACTCCACCTTCAAATCCAATGTTGTGGTGAACTCCAGCGGATACTGCAACTATCTGCCTCCAGGTCAGTGTGAATGCCTACGCTTAATCTTTATGGCGCTTATAACGATACAAGAAATAGCAAGCTGCGGTTCATAGCACAAAAAACACCAGCGGTATTCAAAGTAAAGCATTAAGCTTTAAAGTGATTTTTCCATGGAAATAAACATAGAAAAGGGGTCGGAAAAGGTCACCTGTTTTATGAGTTGAAGTAGATGTTAATATTAGAAATGCAGTCATACTGAGGAAAGGATGCCTTGAAGAGCTCTTTGCACACAGGCCATGGAATTCAAAGAAACCTCTTTCTTGTTCCGTATAGTAAATGATGGTTCGTGGGTCATCAATTTATAGATTTGCACATCAGAAACGGGGACGTTTATGGTGCAAAAGGAAACAGGGAGTTCATGAATTATGTTTCAGCTGCTTTATTTCCTCTGAGGGCAATAATGCTCAAGAATATGCATTGCAAATGCATATTGCATTTATTTTTGGAAAACGGAACAAGCGCGGAAGTCTCCCTTTGATTAAAATGCATGCATTATACGTAGCGATGTCACGGTTTTCCCAGTCATCAGATTCCGTCTGTGAAGAAGAACTTCTCTCTTTCTCTCTCTGACATGCAGATTCATACACAACAGCTCGCTCAGCAATGAAGCAGGAGTCTTTAAATAACTCTCACTGCAGATGCAAACAAACACACATTTGCTATCATGAGCAAATCGTGCCCCGATGGCTCGTATTTGCAGCTCGTGCGAATTTAATGCTGCTTTTCTTTTCCCCACATTAAATTCCTCCGGTTCCTCAGTAGCAAACAGAAATCAAATGCCTTTTTTTGAAGTCAAGTCAGGCAGAGAGATGAGGAGCAGTGTGGAAAAAGCCAGACGTACATAGAGAGAGAAAATTTCACATCTTGTTTTCAGAAATATGTTTATTCATTAGTTGCTTGTGGGCGTGAACGGCATTTGGTAATCCGGTGATCTGGGCAGATGCCAAGGACATACACAGACAAAGTCTGATCCAGAATAAAGCTTTGTTTATTTGCTGCAACTGTTTGTCAGTAAACAATGTTTATGCTAATGGAAATAAAAAAACTAGCTGTCAAAGGTGTTAAAGCACCTGTAAATCTAAATATGTATTTTATTTAAATTTATTTTGGCATTTAAGTCAGTGAATATAATGACTTGACAATTTTTGCAGTAGTTTTCTTAAAAGAGGAGTTTTTAAGTATTTGAGCGAGTAAATTCCATACAAAGTCAATGCAAATGCATTAATAGAAGCTAATTTCCAGGGGGTGGTGCAAATGACGCAGAATACACAGTGTGTGTGCCACAAATGCACAGAATTTGCCTCAGTCGTGTCTTCTGTGCAAATTCAAAAAATTCAGCTCAAGCTGAAAATCTGCGTAAGGTGAAAAACATCCTGTGAGTAAATCAGAGCAAGTGACACGATGATTTAGTGTGAACACAGCATAACAAGTTGATGGAAACGCACCTAATTCACATTTGGGAATTTTTTCTTTTGTGCAAACTTTGAATAGATTTGCTTCTCGTTAGGATGATTAATAAGGAGCATTATATAAATTTTTAAAGGATCTACATTGATTGGTTGCCTTAAACTGGAATTTACCGACAAACCATTTCAGCAGTTATGTAGGAATTATATGAATGTCCTTTACTGCATATAATTCATTAAAATGGAAGTAAAATAACATTCGTTACAAGTTGATAAAAAAAAGAAGCACCTAAATAGTTTTGCAATTTGTGATTTATTTATTTAAAAAAAATTTTTTTTCAGTTGAATAAAAGACTATTTTCCATTCATATATTTAATCATTGAGGATTTCTTAAAAATTTTGTAAAATCTCGTCTCGTTCTCGTGAATCCAATCTCGTGTTTCATCTCGTCTCGTGGAGTAAGCGTCTCATCACACCCCTAATATTTATTAATGAAGTTACAATTTTTACAACTTTATTTATCATGCATTTTTAACTTTAAAACTTTCCAGATGTTTATACATTCATAAACAGCTACATTACCCACTACCTAGAAGCTAATATTCAATAACAAAAAAGCCTAATAACATCACATTTATTTATTTTAAATACATCTTCATGTTCCATTTACACTTAATATTGTTGCATTTAATTTTCCTGGTAATATAAACATTAAACATTATTATATATAATAATAAACATTATTTCTTCCATACAAGAAGAGAGAAAGAGACTAAATATGCAGTTCTTTTTCATTTTAATTAATGTTGAGTTTATTAAAACCAAGAGTAATTCTCATCAATTGTCTTGCATATAATTATAAGAGAAAAATACTTTTCTTTTCAAAGAACATTTTTTAAATTTGTTCTCAAAGGCTTGTATGATTTCTTAATGCTTTGAGTCTATCATTATGAAGATATTATTGCTAATTGTGCCGTGAATCAGAACCTCGTTGAGAATGATCTGCAGCGAGTGGCTTGTGTTGACAGTAAAGTTAATTTGAGAGTAGATTAGGCTAATATTGACTCATCCAGCATTTTAGTTGCATTCCTGTTGGGTTCTGTCAGGAGATGCCCTGTAGCGCTGCTGGCTCACATTTCTGACTGATTTAAAGCAAACGACAATCCCTGCGTGTGTTCTGAATCTATCAGGGTGTGTATTTTGTTTAAGACTGTAGGAACAAAAATCTAAAACTACACAAACGTGACATGCATTAGCCCAGGCATATGAAAACGTGATTAGCAGCTGTATAAGAGCTCATAACATGTTATTAGCATGCACCAACTGCTTCACTGCTAGACGCTTCTGCTCTTCCCTGCATCATCTCATTCAATATTTTCACCATCTTTACTGCTTGCCCTATACCTCTCCTCTGAAGAATCCATTTAGCGGGAGTGGGTTTCGCTAGCTCGCTAGCCGTCGGTATTGATTAGCTTTTAGGATTAGTCACCTGGATCCCTGGAGTAGAAGCCGTCGACATGGAAAAGAAAGCCAGCAAAAATCCAGCGGAGATCTGAGGTGCTTAGACTGAGCTGTGTTTAAGCCAAATATCGATAGACTGATTTAAAAAAAAAAATCACAGTTTTCCTCTCGAGTGTACTAGAAAGTGCTCTGGATGAAATTCCTCTTAATGTCAAAGTGCCCGAGGAGGGATTTGTAGATGCTACATTTTGAGTCCAGTTAGCAAAGGCAAAAGCAAATGACTAATTCTCGGTGGGGTGATTGGGAAACCTTTGGAAATGCAATTCTGGCAGATTTTTTTATAAGTGAGTCATACACTGGGTCCTCCATGACGTTTTTCTTAAGGAAAAATAATCTTCTTGCAAATGCATTAGAACTGGCATTGGATCTGAGCCACATGGAAACCCCTCAGTTCCATAAGTAGCCATAAGTGTAATTAGTGACGCTTTATAAGGCCAATCGCTCATACTTAAGGTTAAGGATAAAGAAAAAACTCCAAGTGTTTAACTATGGCATTTAAATCTTCTGCTTTAAATGTTTTAATGACATTATTAAGCTTTTTTGAATATTACTTTTCATATAGTGGGTACACTGTAAAACATAGATCAAAGTTAACTTGATTGTTTTTACAAATTTAAGTTGATTGAACATAATTAAGTTGTCTCCCCAAAAAAACTTGAATTGTGTTGTTTCATTCATGCATTCATTCATTCATTTTCTTTTCGGCTTAGTCCCTTTATTAATCAGGGGTTGCCACAGCGGAATGAGCTGCCAACTTATCCAGCATATGTTTTATGCAGCGGATGCCCTTCCAGCCACAACCCATCACTGGGAAACACCCATACACTCCCATTCACACACATACACTCCCGTTCACACACATACACTACGGACAGTTTAGCTTACCCAATTCACCTATAGCGCATGTCTTTGGACTTGTGGGGGAAACCGGAGCACCCGGAGGAAACCCAATCGAACACGGGGAGAACATGCAAACTGCACACAGAAATGCCAATTAACCCAGCCAAGACTCGAACCAGCGACCTTCTTGCTGTGAGGCGACATCGCTACCCACTGCGCCACCACGCCGCCCTGTGTTGTGTCAACTCATTTTAAATAAGTAGTTTGAACGAGCAGCAGAAGAAGGTGAATGTAAAATGTAATTTTTATTTTTATTATAAATCATTTTTAATGATAAACATCTTTTAAATATACTTCCTCCTTCACTGCTGAAATGAAATGTCAGTAATTTCAAGTTTAATTTCTGTAACTGATAAGGGTAGATCCTTAACATATTTGAATCATGCTCATCATTAATTGGGTTTATCCAAATGAGAAGAAAATCATTGCAAAGGTAGCAAAAAAATCTCAAATGTGAATTAGTTGCATTTCCATCAAGTTGTTATGCTGGGTTCACACTAAACACTCATATCCCGTCACTTGCTCTAGTTTACTCTGGAGGTTTTTTGATTCGCAAACTTTCCACTCAAGTAATATTTTTAGATTTTGCACAGGTGACGCAACTGAAGTGGTGCACGTGTCATGCATTCTGTGTCATTCACACTGTACCATGGACATTTGCCTCTATTCATTCATTTATTCATTCATTCATTCATTCATTTTCCTTCAGCTTAGTCCCTTTATTTATCAGGGGTCGCCACAGCGGAATGAACCACCAACTTATCCAACATGTTTTTAAACAGTGGATGTACCAGCCGCAACCCAATACTGGAAAACACCCATACACACTCAATCACACACATACACTACGGCCAATTTAGCTTATTCAATTCACTTATAGCGCATGTCTTTGGACTGTGGGGGAAACCGGAGCACCCGGTGGAAACCCACGCCAATACGGGGAGAACAGCAAAAACTCCACACAGAAACGCCAACTGACCCAGCCGGGGCTCGAACCAGTGACCTTCTTGCTGTGAAGCGACAGTGCTAACCACTGAGCCACCGCGCCGCCTGCCTCTATTCAAGCTTTTGCCATTATTTTGCATGTAATTGCGCAAATACTTGAATTTGCATTTGGTGTGAACTCAGCCTTAGAGTGGCTAACTGTAGTATTGGTAACCTAGAAACCAACAGTAAACAAGGCAAGCATAATGGAGACAGCTGATTAGTCACGTGGCTTTAATGTTCGCTATGTCAGAGTTTATTTGGCAAATGCATTTCCATTTCACATTTTTCAACTGCAAAAACGTTTTTTGCTAATTAGTATTTTTTTTACTCATTTTTTTTTACATTTTCATTTCCATCACTTGTTTCTCATGCGATACTTCAAAATGTGCATTAACACAGGTTGAGGAAAACTGTCTACTTTGACAATCAAATAACACAGATTTGTGTTGTCAACATGTCCAAGCATTTTTATTCTATTTATTTGTGCAACCTGTACAGTTAGTCGTTTATACCAAACCCTTTGCTTATATCTATGAAGCACTCACACATGCATAAAAACCTTTCGCTTAAGAAATGCTCACACATATAAAAATGTCCTACAATGTTGTACTTGTTAGAAGTGCAGGTTGATCAGTTTCTTCCAGTGTTTCATCATTGGCTGCAGGCTTGAAGTAATCAAGTAAAATTATTCATTCATTCATTTATTTTCCTTGATCTTAGTCTCTGATTTATCGCCACAGCGTAATGAACCGACAACTATTCCAGCATATGTTTTACGCAGCGGATGCCCTTCCAGCGGCAACCCAGTACTGGGAAACACCCATACACTCTCACATTCACACACACACTCACACACTATGGCCAATTTAGTTCATCCAATTTGGACTGGGGGAAACTGGAGCACCTGGAGGAAACCCACGGCAACACGGGGAGAACATGCAAACTCCACACAGAAATGCCAACTGGCCCAGATGGGACTCGAACCAGCAACCTTCTTGCTGTGAGGCAACAGTGCTAACCACTGAGCCACCGCACCGCCCCCAAGTAAAATCAATGCAAATGTAAATTTCCTACAGTTGTTGAGGGAAGGAATCCTCCTGTCTGATAAGGAAGTTTTGTTTGTGACATGCGCTATAAATGGTAGACCAATCACAACAGACTGGAACATCCGACCAATCAGAGCAGAGTATAGACTCTTTGAAAATAGGGGCTTAGAAAGAACAAATCTTCAAATGAATCTTTGTAAAATTAGGTGTTTTTAAATGTTTATTATGAGAAAATGACAGATTTTTTACCTTGAGTGCATGAAAACATTGTATGAGACATCCACATTAAATATAAAGAATATTCACTTTAATTAGACTGACAACAAAACCTGTGTCCAATAAAGAAGGCATTTAAGACATTAATAATTGTATTCCTGCAAATGAAAAGATGACTTTAAAATATTTAAAATTTATCTTGGTTCCAAATTGTATCAAAACAAACAATGGTTACACTTTAGTTTAGGTCACAATTCATGCTATTAACTACTGACTTATTACCTGCATATTATTAAGATATTAACTGTTCATAAGTAATTATAAAGTATGATCTTATTCTGCATCCCTGATCCTACCCAAGACTTCTACCTTACTAACTATTAATAAGCAGCTAATAAGTAGTTTATTAAGCTATAGTGTTAGTTATTGGTTTGTTAACACCATGAATTGTGACCAACAACAACATTGCTTAACATTAGCATTTGCAGAGCATTGGCGAGGATATGAAACAAGGTTGAACTTTTTTTCTTGTTTGTAGCGGTGCAAGAGAAGTCAATGTTTGAGTGTCATTATTGAATCACAAAGAAGGTTTATTATGTTATTATGTAATCTGCTGCACAGCACTATAATCTTTTGACATCAGCAGCTCATAATAACAGTCTTTAAAGTGTCTCAGAGCAATGCGTTTGGCAGTAAATTCTGCTTCACACAAGCTTGAATCTCTGTAAGTTCTGTGAGTTTCAGTCACCTATAATGTCCATTTAAAAATAAGTTGCAGAACAACTTATAAGGATAGTTTGTAAGCAAAAACAAACAAACATAAATATTAGTTTTGTAATGTTACTGTTGTACAGAGTTGGGTGTAATGCGCTCCACATTAACGCGTTACTGTTTTATAATTACGTTTTTGGGGAACGCAGTAGTGTAACTAATTACATTTTAAATTAGTAAATTTGTGTAATTTGATTACAGTTACTAAAGTTAGTGTAATTGCGTTACTTATGTTACAAATATAAGTTAAATCACGTTTTCTGCTGCAACGTCACTTAATGAGTATACGCTTTTAAATTGCTGGAGAACGCAAGCTGAAATGCAGTTAATGTCCAGCCTCTAAAGAACTTTCGACTGCTTTAAACTCGACCAGCAACTTGTTCAAGCACTTGAACAGAAAGCATTCTAGGACAATACTCGTTGACAAGGAGGACACCGGTGTCCAAAAACACGGCGGCCCAACTCAGCCTAAACAGGCTAAATTTGATTTTTGTGCAGGATCAGCAGTGAAGGTAACTTCTGAAGATGTGTAGAGAAGCGTAGCTGCTTATGGGACCTTTCACATATTGCGTCTTTTGCACGTGCAAGTTCGTTATTTCCAATATAGTTGTGCAACACGTATTGGTTTTCCATTGGCTTTCTCACGTATTCAACATTTGAGGGTTTACAGTTTGTCTTCACAACCGCAGACGGATGTCAATGGTTACAGGTATCCAGTTTTGGGACAAGTGAAGATTAAGTAAATGATGAGAGGATTTTAAGTTTTGGGCGAACTATCTCTTTAAATTTTTTGAATTTGTCAATCTGCTGTGTTAAACCCAATATAATGTTTTTCAGTGAATATTAAATTACAGAAAGAGCTGCAGTTTTTGTATATATATTTTTTTACGTTTTAAAAGTAACTTCAAAGTAATTGGTAATCTGATTACTTGTTACATGAAGTATTCAGTAATGTAATCAAATTACAATTTTCTAGTAGTTTCTCAGTAATTTGTAATCTATTACTTTTTAAAGTAACTTACCCAACACTGCTGTTAGAATGAAAGAATGATTCCAAATTACAATAAACGTCTTTGCAAATGTATATATATATATTCTATATATATATATATATTCTATATATATATATTCTATATATTTTTAAAATGAAATAATGCACACACAGTTTCATAGCAAGTAAAATAGGTTATTCATGGCGGGTTAACTTTCTCAAATCATCAGTCATAAGCAGGCACTTTTGGTTTTAGGCCCTGGATGTATTTTTAAAATGTTGCTATCAGTAGATAAAATTATTGTTGCTTTTATTACTATTATTTTGAGTTATTTTTTACTGTATGGGCTAAAGACAAGCCTAGATAAAAAAAAAACTAATATATATATATGCCCTTTATTTTTGGTCAGAAGTGAATGTTGTGGTAAGATTAGGCCAGGCATTTTCAAAGTGGTTCATTTTATTTTCTGAATCCCAAAGTGGGAGCGCTTTTAGAAGATTTGATGGTCTTCATCTGGATCACAGATTAAAGGGGGAACTTGTGTCTCGTTTCAGAGGCCCAGCGCTGAGGTGAATTATTCAGGAACCTTCTGTGGCAGTGTAGATCAGTTTGAAGAGGTTTGCGGATGGGGTCAGTACAGCAGAATATTATGACCCGAAAAATAGCACTTTCACTTGGGACCATCAGTGTTTTTAGTTTGAAATCTTTTAAGTGTTCTCTTTTTTTTTCTTAGTTCGGGAAACTTACTTTTCAGCGTAATCTGGCAAATGAACAGCATTTCTTGTTTTTTTTTTTAAATGCTTTTACATTTTCATTCTTTATGGGTATACTGTCCGTTTACTATACTTCAGTTTCCAAGCATTAAAGAATAAAATACACTAATACTTATATTACATTTATTTTCTGTTAAAATGTCCTTTTTGTTTATTTATTTATTTATATCAAAAAGTATGACTATAATACATTTTTACCATGATTCACAGAACTAAAATGTTGTTCAATGTAATATTAATTTATATAATAATAAACCTTATTAGGGGCGACACGGTGGCTCAGTGGTTAGAACTGTCACCACACTGCAAGAAGGTTGCTGGTTCGAGTCCCGTCTGGGTCAGTTGGCATTCCTGCGTGGAGTTTGCATGTTCTCCCCATGTCCGTGTGGGTTTCCTCTGAGTGCTCCAGTTTCCCCCACAGTCCAAAGATATGCGCTATAAGTGAATTGAGTAAGCTAAATTGACTGTAGTGTATGTGTGCATGTGAGAGTGTATGGAGGTTTCCCATTACTGGGTTGCAGCTGGAAGGTGGAAGGTGTAAAACATATGCTGGATAAGTTGGCGGTTCATTCCGCTGCGGCGACCCATGATGAATAAAGGGACTAAACCAAAGGAAAATGAATAAATGAATAAACCTTATTAGAGCAAGAATCATTTGATGGCACATTAAAAGACTCAGGATCACAGTTCAGTCCAAAATACTAATGAATTTTGATTTAAAATCTTCACACTTTTTTTTTTATCCATTTGTTCACATTTATTTTTTTAAGGAAGTGAAAATCCTTTTAAGTATAATTCAGTTCAGTATAAACACATCTTATTTTATATATTTTATTAAGTAACGACACTGTGAGAATTAGCATAATTCTGAATAACCAAACTTATATTTCATCTTTCATCTGCCTAATTTGACCCATAAAACGAATCAGAGCATACCGTTTTTTGCCATTTTGTTGAATGACACTTTTTTTTTTTTTTTTTTGTAATATAGGTTGCCAAACTGTGAAAAGGTGAAATTATGAAATATTTAAGAGCATTAAACTTACCTCTCAGTCTTGAGGGTTCCTTCTGATGTCACAGACTGGCAAATGACTCATGAAGCAGTTTCTTATATAAATTCTTATATAATTTCTCAGGCTTTTTGTTGCACCGAGTGACCTCGAACAAATCACATATTCAGGTTATTTCTGTAGTTAAGATAAAAATAAGACACAGTCCTTTTTAAATTAAAAGCTTTTTTTATCTTGACATTTTATCTTTATTTAAAAATGTATAGCAGTTGATTTGAAGTCAGGACAATTGCACTGAAGGACAGTTTTGCAGTTTGGAAAATTATTTCACCCACAGTTTGAGATTTTGTTTTCAATCATCTGAAGAATTAAATGGACACTTATTTATAGGCTTATTTAAAGACACTTATATATTTTTTGAGGTTTTTTTTTGTTCTGTTGAACACAAAAGAAGATATCTTGAAGATGTAGCCATGGACTTGCATAGTAGGGAAAACGAATACTATTTAAGTCGATGGTTACAAGTTTCCAACATTCTTGGAACAACGGTGAGTAAATGATCATAGAACTTTCATATTTGAGTGAACTATCTCTTTAATAGCAACCACCGACATTGCCCAGATAACGACATGAAAACCCCCTAGCAACTACCCAGAACAAATTTTGATCTTTTAAAAGTTTTTGTTTGGTTGCTTAAACGTATAAATCTGCTAACTATTTTGAGCTTAAAAACTTCAAACTTTAAGCTTATTAAACTGCTTTAAAGTCCACCTGAAATAAAAATTTACAATGTTTATTTTGCCAGCTCACATTGTTATTCTTAAGGTGAATAATTAATCCATTAATTAATTTAATCAATTAAAATGTGTTTGTTGTGCTAATCTGACCATTTGCTTTCGTGTTTAAAGTGGCGGTCCCTCTGTTGATGTCAACTTGAGGGTTTCCAAAGCAACTGCATATTAATACACTCTCTTACCGTTAAGAATGCTATGATGGAATGATGTGCAAAAGAAAGCCCCGCCCCCTACTTAATATTCCATTTCAGTTGTAAGTACATCAACACTACTGAAATAAAAGTCACAGCAGCTTCCGGTTCATGCAGACTTTAAACTTTCAGGCTAGTCTCTCTCAAGCCTACCTTACAGTTTGTATTGTTGACTAACTTTATTTGATCTAGTTTGTATTTGATATGCTTTCTTTGTATAAAAAAAGGCAGTTTTTTTAATGTAATTTGATGTGGACACTAAAATAGACCATTTTGAGGGATGTAAACAATAACAATGGTCCTAATGTATTTCCTGTATTATATTTTGAATGTCCATAGTTTCCAAGACTCCAAAAAGGTCCATATATTGATAAATAATGTCATGGCAGCTGCTTTAACATTAAGATATGATTAAATTACCTTTTGTTACTGTTATGAAATAGTTTGGTAGCAAGCAGGAAATGTTCATGGGCCAGTGACACCGCCACATTGAAATGGTCTATAGGAGGTTTTGACTTAAACACCTTAGCAAATGAAAAGTTTACCTGCTACAGCTTGTGGTTTATCAGTTGTTCTTCAATAATCATTGAAATCATCGAAGCATAAATGCAGATCCGTCATTCGTTCCTTATGATTTTAACTATGTTTGCTGCTTGAGAAGCTCTTAAACAGGAATGACTGTAAAAAGTGTTCAAAGGCAAAGTACAGTTTGCTTTATCCGCTTCTCTCCACTGTGATTTCTTCAATAAATATGCAAGTATATGATTAAAATGCTCTTTGAGGCGGCGACTCTGACCACTGTGTGGAATGAAACAAATTGCACGCATTACCGTTCTCATCCATACCTGTCATAATTCTCGTTTTCACTGAGCAAAATGGCTTATTTGCAAGCTGTTTGAAACAATAAACCAGTTTATGTGGCCAATTTGCGGTGTTTAAACTTCAGCGAGTGTATTTGGATACTGATATGATTCATCTAGCCGGCGCCTCTGTATGTGTGTGTGTAATAATAATGAGTGCTTCAGTTATTCGCACAGAGCATAAAGGTCTTTATGTAATAGTGTTTCCCGGGGCTCCGGCGTTTCTCGGTGTGCATCTTTTTAACTGTCTGGTTTTACTCCAGCGAAAAGGTCAATTGGATTCAATTTAGAGTTGGCTGCTTCAGTGCAGGGCTTGATGAAGAAGAAGTGTGGCATTTCGGAGGCAGTACATCCGTCAGGGAGTTTGAATGCTGACTCTGGGTCAGAATGAAAAGTGCAAATATTTTTCTTCCTTTTTCTTTCCTTCTCTTCATCCCAGGGATCTTCATGAGCACTTGTAACGTGGACGTGCGCTGGTTTCCGTTCGACATCCAGAAGTGTGAGCTCAAATTCGGCTCATGGACATTTGACGGATGGCTGCTGGACCTCCAGATGAATGAGGCCGATATCTCTGGCTACATGCCCAATGGAGAATGGGACCTTGTGGGTGAGTGAGAACAGATAACTGCTGTATGAAATGCCCACAGTTAGATGATGATGTTCGCTGTGTGTTGCTGTAGTAACTGACAATGACGGGGCAGTGAGAGGTCAGTTTGGTAACGGTGTGATTTTTAAATGGTTAAAATCCATGCTGCATAGCTTTCAAAGAACGGAGATCACTTTTGAAGCTCACGGACCGTAGAATAACTCTTATCTGCTATGTAGAATAAAAATAAGCTTTGGATTTGGAAGAAAAAAAAAAATCGAGCTCATCTTGAGCCCATTCATATTCATTCATAGGCCGTCCGATAAGCCTGTTAGTATTCAAATTAATGTAATTACGTTGAGTGGATAAGAGGAAGCGGACTGGAAAAACATTGTGCACTGCACATTTCTTTCCCTTTCTGACCCTTTTCTGATTAGCTTCTTTTGTGCGAGTCAGTATTTTTGTCTGTAATATCATGCCGCACACACTTATGAACTTTAATATTTTTAATTTGCCCGTCATACTTGATACTTGATATTGAAAAGACAAACAATTGTCATTGTCTTAACATTATAGAATTTAAATATTCATTATTTTATATTTATTATAATCTTTAAAGCTCTTAGTGTTTTAGGTACACTGAAAAAAATGATTCATTGGATTTACTACAACTGGGTGCAAACAAATTATGTGGGCTGAATTTAAACAAACAAATTAAGTTGAACATTACTAAATGTACTTTGTTTGTTTAAATTTAGCCCATATAAATTTTTTGCAACAATTTAACAAAAAAATCATTTTTTCAGTGTAGTTGGGTAGTGGTTTAGGTAGTTAATTTGATAGATTACAGCCGTTGTAGCTGAGCTCAGTTTTTGGCCTTTTGCAAGACTAGTCTAGTGGCTCATTTCCACTTCATTCCCACACTGTCAGAAGTACCAAAATCGCGAACCGTATCATAGAATTTGGGAGATTAATCAAAAGCGTTTATTTTCATGTGCATTTTGTCAGTAAAGCTGGTTCTAGTAAACCTCCAGCACGTGCATTCAGATGGAGCAGCATCTATTACACAGAGCCAAAGTTTACTGACAAGCTACATAAGAAATGGTTTTAAAATCAAATTTGATTTAATCAACGATAATGACATTGAGATGTGATAAACAACTGTCGTCATCGCATTATCTCAGTGAACTATGTCTCTGTGTAGTAAATGCTACCCATGAAATTCTCACAAATATTTAAATGGTTTTACTCCAAACTTACTTCATGCAAGTATTTGAAATAAATCCTGATGTGAGATTATTCCTTTGTAGTGGGGATAATTAGTCAAAGAATCAATGAAAGCAGTTAAATCTTCTATTTATTCAGCAATAAACAAAATGTTTCTGTGAGAGCAGAGTAGATGGTCAGATTTACTACAGATTACACAGACCAGATGTGCAAAATGTACTCAGTCGCATTTGCAATTTAATTTCGATTAATCACCCATTCCTACCATACCTTACCACTTTTTGGTACCTAGAACAACAGCACGGTACCAAAAGATTAGAGCTAGACTGACTGCTGAATGTTGATTGGTTTACAGAGAATTGTCACTTAAACTTACTATTCCCAACGCGTAGGTAACAACGACACATGAAGTGCCAGTTTTAAATACACAGCCAAAAAACGACACCATAATAATAGTGATGAACAATAAACCATGGATGACCTGAGCTCAAACAAAGCTTGTCGTCGTTCTGACAAACAGAAACTTGCCAAGAATAAAGAACAGGATCTGCTGTATGTCCTCCATTGTTGTTTATGGAACTGTTCACATGAAAAATGTGAATACTCTCTGTATTTGTGCTCGCTTGACGAACATCTAGATTTAAAATAATGAACTTGAATGTGGAAAGACATTCAGATCTGTAAAAGCCCCATACAGCTTTCTTCATTTGAGAATGACGTTGACCGCTTCTTTCAGGTGTACACCACGCCTTCCAAGTAAGGGTACTTTTGGCAGTGAAAACACAATTAGGGTGACCTGTACTGAATTTTACTGTACTGAATTGAATCATACCACTCGATGGAAACAAGGCATAAGATAATTTGAGGACTAGTCTAGTCTAGCACTTCCTCCCAAACTGTTTAATCTTTGAGTTTTTTGTGCTTTTGACACATCCTTGTGTGCATTTGACAGCTGATTCAAAGGAGAACTTAGTTTACTTATGTGATGCACCGTCTGACAGCCAGATTTCTGTGCGCACTTCAAGTCTGTGTACCATATATCAGGAGTTTAAACTGACAAGGATTGAAAACACATCAGAAGTTTTATTTTGTTTTTGCTAGAGTAACCAAGGCATTAAAGTTGCATTAAATTTGAGTTTCTAAAGACGCAAAAGAGCTTGTCTTTGCTTCCATCCAATGATTGAATGAATTTACAGCATCTTATAATAAATAGGGGCGGCACGGTGGTGCAGTGGGTAGCACTGTCGCCTCACAGCAAGAAGGTCACTGGTTTGAGCCCCGGCTGGGTCAGTTGGCATTTCTGTGTGGAGTTTGCATGTTCTCCCCTTGTTCGCGTGGGTTTCCTCCGGGATATCCGACTTCCCCCACAAGTCATGCGATATAGGTGAATTGGGTAAACCGAATTGTCCGTAGTGTATGTGTGTATATCTTGGTCCTGCAGGTTGGGGATTGAGCGTTGGTCTAACAACCCACCTCATAAAAATTTGATGTTACGAAACACCAATATGGTGCGGCTAAATATCAACTTCGATATAAACGGCCCTGGGAGTAAGTAATAATTAATAATCTGTAAACTGAAAATTTATTGACACAATCTAGGGATCCTTGAGATGTTTTGCACAGAGGAATTATAGGACCTTTTAAAGTTGGCAGTAATGTGATGTTGTGATGTGTTTCTGTTGTCACTGTAATGTAGGACAGGACTTGATTTTGTCAGGGAGGCGTTATTTTGATTTGAATTGTATAATTATTGTATCCGCAGATGGATCATATGGAGCAATATTCTAGAAAATGCAATATTTTTGGATTTCATGATGACTTTAAAGGGATAATTACTCACCCTCCACATGTTCCAGACCAATTTGGTTGGTCCAGACCAATGGTTTAACATAAAATACTATGGAACTCAATGACTACCGGTTTGCCACATTCTTCAAAATATCTTCTTTTGTGTTCAACAGCAAAAAAAAAAACCTCCAATTGGTCTGAAACATCCCTGAACTAGACTATCCCTTTAAAGTCACCTTGAAATCTTAAAATTGAGATGCATCTATTCCCAGAGATAATTACATACATTGAGTCAGAGATTAATGCAGTGATTTGAGATTATAATTAACCCTTGTGTATTGTTCAAATTGACTACCCTTTGGTTATGTTGGTGGCTGTTTTTGCCCCATTGACTTCCATTATAACAACATTTTTTGATTGCAAAACCATGACAGCATATATAATCATGCATTCTTGATTGTTGGCGTTTTTCCCTGTTAGGAAGAGGTAAAACTTTCAATTTTTACTGTCAATCATCAGTTGGCACAATTAACTCTTTAGATAGGCCTGTGTAAAAAAAAGTTTACGACTTTTTTATGGAGTAAAACAACAAATTATAGTTTGTGTGCATAAATACACTTACTATATTTACTATGTTCTAAGCTGCTTATTTTTTATTTTCTCAAACATATCAAGGTAAGTGCGCAAAGGTCTCTCTCACACACGCGCACATACAGTACACTCCTTATAACCATATCATTTTAAGCCACAAACTAAGCTTTTTTTGCACTGCAAATGATGATCAACAGTAAAAATTACAAATTGTCCTTTTTTCCAACAGGGAAAACCAGCAATAATCAAGAATGCATGATTATATGGTGTCATGGCTTTGCAATAAAAAAATTTCCTTATGATGGAAGTCAATGAGACAAAAACAGTCGCAAACATAAGGAAAGGATAGTCAGTTTGCCTAGAGTGTATTGTTGAATTTTTGTTAAATTTTCAAAGCATTTTCCCAAAATATGTGTCAAAATTAAGATTTGTCACCAAACATCATTCCATTTGCTGAAACACAGAAAAAACTGTGGCCAAATTAAGACTCAATCACCCCAGACTGGATGAAAACATCCCCAACTGCACACAAAGGTTAAAAAAATGTAAATATTTTTGTTGCAAAAACACATCGTATTTCATTTTTGGGTGAACTATTTCTTTAAGACAAAAAATATGTTGCTCGAAGAAGAACTTTCTTCGTCTAGCTGGCATCTGCTGATTAGGATGTTTTTCTCCTTGTAGATCGAAGGTGGAAAAGCAGCATCGGGCTGCTTTTGAGGACAACAGCGTCTTTTTGAACATGAGACCAATCTACAGTAAAAACAAGCAGGCGCTCATAAGACATACTCATTATTCCTCTCGCATGCTGTGTCTAATCAGGTGTGCCGGGCACCAGAAACGAGCTGTTCTACGACTGCTGTAAGGAGCCCTATCCAGATGTGACGTTCGTGGTGACCATCCGCAGGCGAACGCTCTACTACGCCTTGAACCTTCTCATTCCCTGCGTCCTCCTTTCATCCATGACCTTGCTCATCTTCCTCCTGCCTGCAGACTCCGGGGAGAAGATCTCACTAGGTATTAAGAAAGAATGAGAAACAGCTTGTGTCAGATTAGAGTGGGGGAAATAAGTACTGAACTCATCACCATTTTTCTCAGAAAACATATTAGTTTTCACCGGATGTTGATAACAACCAAAGTAATCCATATATGCAAAGAATACAAACCTATTTTGTTCACAAATTAAGTTATGCGTAATAAAATGAAATGACACAGGGAAAACAGATTGAACACATGAAGAAAGGAAGGTGTAGAAAGGCAGTGAAGGCCCAGACAGCAGCTGAAATCTCTCAATAGTTTTTCAGCAACCCTCTGCCCTTCATCATTGTAAATTGATATTAGCTGCTTCAGTCCAACATCTACATTAGCAAGATGAAGATGAAACCAGGGTGGACATTTCAGCAAGACAATGATCCAAAACACACCCAAGGAAAGTCTCAAATGCTTTCAGAGAAAGAAAATAAAGCTGTAGAATGGCCCAGCCTATCATGTGACTTGAATCCAATAGAAAATACAAAATAAAAATTAGATTTGATTGACGAAACCCACAGAACCATCAACATCTTTACACTCTGTTGAAGTCATTTTCCATAAGCTGCCATCAGCAAAAAGCCTTTTATATAAAGTATTAAATACATTTCAGTAGTTCAGTACTTTCTCCTTGTGTCATTCCATTGTTATTACACATATAAAAAAATAATTTACAAATTTGTTGTTTGTATTATTTGGTTTGGTACCAAAATTTGGTCCAATTCCATGTCAACACCTTCTTTAGTAATATTATTCCAAGGAAAAAAACATGACGTGTTCAAAACTTATTTCCCCCACTGTATATGTGCATGTTTTATAACGAAGCATGATTGATTTGGAAGAAGAATGTTGCATATTTTTTGCATATCTGGCATATCTCAATTTCAGTGTAGGAGAAACAATAATTCCGCATCCTTGCCAAATGTCTAAGCAGGGACACGCAAAAGAAAATGTGTGGGTGCTCATTTTGAAGCGATCGCCTGATTGTGTCACGTCAAATTAACTCTTGGTTTACATCAAGGGCTGTAATTCACTTTTTTTAACGCTTCCTGTCAAGAGACCTTTAGCATCAAACAGGCAGACAGTTCAAAGAACAGCGAAAACAGTCACCAGAGATAGAATGGAAGGAATTGTAGATAGGACTGTCAGCAAATGTAGAGCAGCATGAACTGAAGGGTATTCGTGGTTTGTTTTAGTAAAGGAGACGCGAGAAGGCAGAGGCTAGAGATAGGAATTGAGGCAATTTTCCCTCGAGTCAAAAATGCGTATCACTGCAAGCGTAGTGAAGGGAAGTGCTTTGCTGTACACTCATATGGGCAATTAATCTATTGATGTAATTAAAGCAGGGATGAATCAATGTGTGTAAGGGAGAAGGAGAGAAAACACATCGCACTTTCCAGGAACCAGGCATGCAATATCGAAACATCCGTGACAGACACAGAATCAGAATGTATCACAGTTATGTGCATCTAAGAAGCCAAATATTCAATGGGTAATCAACTCAAAAATGAAAATTCTCAGTAAATTACTTCTTCGTTTATTTTCAGAAATGTGTGACTGTTTGTTCTGTAGAACATAAATTAACATTTTGTTGTAGGGTTGTCAAAAGTATCGACTTCGGTACTAATCGGTACCGATATTTGAAAAATGTCCATTTTCTGCTAACATTTGAGCTGATTGGCCATTGTGTTCAAGAGATGATTATTGGATCTCCAATTACAGTCATATCTGTTGTGATGCGTGTGAACACAATGGCCAATTAGCACTGTTTAAGAACCTGCTCAACAGTGCTCAAATGTTAACGGGCAATGGACATTTTTTAAATTTCAGTACTGATTTCTACTGATACTTTTGACAACACTCTTTTGAAGAATGTTTTTATTCCATTAACTTATGGGCTAATAATAATATTATTATTATTAATAATAATAATAATAATAAAACAATGCAAAATAAGCAAACAAAAAAAGATATTACATTTAAAAATTACTTTTTTTTACAAAACTAATCTGTCAGATTTAACGCTTGTCTAGATTAAACCAAGTGTGTGTGTTTTAAATGAATCCAGTGTGATAAATTCAGTTAGTCTCGTTTAGCTGAGTATTTGTGACAATAATTTTATTGAGTGTTATCATTATGCCAGGATAGCACTTATAAATGCGTGCGACAAAAAAAAAAAAACATGTGAGAGGAAGGGAGGTGGAGTGAGAGAGCGGAAGCAGATTTAAACAGCAGATAGAGATGGATGGGTTGTGTGTGCGGAGGGAGAGATGTATAGCAGCCGGAGAGGGAGGGAGAGATGACTTGAACTGAACTAAAGAGCGATTGAGGAAGAGAAATGGCCTGATGTAATTCACTTTATGTATCGCTCCATCAAGCCCTGCACTGCCGTCCAATCAGATCCAATCAAATTCTGTCAAGATGAGTTACATCCAATAGGACGCCGTGTTTGGGCATCTTATGTATCGCCAGTGTCACACATTACTGGTGATGCTGTATAACCATGTGTTTATATTAGTGCTTGACGGATAATGGGTTTTTCCAATGGCGGATGCTGGTGTCTGCGCTGCAGGGTTGCGATTTGAAAATTGAGTAACACTTTAGTTTGTCACAATTCACGGTATTAACAAACCATCAACTAACACTACTAGCTTAATAAACTACTAATTAGCTCTTTATTAATAGTTAGTAAGGTAGAAGTTGGATTTAGGTATTGGTAGGGTTAGGAATGCAGAATCAGATCATACTTTATAGCTACCAATATACAGTTAATATCTTCATAATAGGTGGAATGGTGGCTCAGTGGTTAGGACTGTTGCCTCACAGCAAGAAGGTCGCTGGTTCGAGTCCTGGCTGGTCCAGTTGGCATTTCTGTGTGGAGTTTGCATGTTCTACCCGTGTTGGCGTGGGTTTTCTCAGAGTGCTCCGGTTTCCCCCACAATCCAAAGACATGTGCTATTGGTGAATTGAAGTAACTAAATTGGCCGTAGTGTATGTGTGTGAATGAGTGTCTATGGGTGTTTCCCAGTACTGGGTTGTGGCTGGAAGGGCATCCGCTGCGTAAAACATATGCCAGAATAGTTGATGATTCATTCCGCTGTGGCGACCTCTGAAATAGAGACTAAGCCGAAGGAAAACGAATGATCTTTATAATAGACAGGTTAATAAGCCAGTAGTTAATAGAGTGAATTGTGACCAAAACTAAAGTGTTTCCGAAAATTGTTCTCATTTAAACACACTCATATTGTTCCAAGCTCGTTGTTCATTTTCTGATCACAAATGAGGATATTTTTTATCAAATTTGAGAGATTTTTAACACCCAACTGTGACAGTTTGTTCATCTAAAATTTCAAAACATTTGTAAATGGGTAAAAACTAAATGTAAATGAATTCATCTGCTTTAATTTAGGATTTTATTCACATATAAACATTGATCAGCAAACAATATTTACAGCATAAAATTCCATCATCAATTTTCTCAAGCATTCATTTTTAGTTTGTTTGAGCATGCATTATAGGATCCTAACATCTGCTTTGTCGACTTTTGATGTAAAAAATGTAGCTCTGCAGTTTAACAAAGTGACTTTTATTGAAATGTTTGAAGCAATATATTTTCCGGTTGTCCATGTAGATTTAAATGGGCAATGTGTTGCCAGTGCTTTTTCTAATATTATATGGATGTAATTCTTCAAGTGCAGTGAGGTTTGCTGAAAAGAAGACCAAATTAAATCTGTTCATCATATAAAGCAATCGCACATCTATGAAGGCTTGAATTACAGCGCTTGATCCATATTGATTTATTTTTTAAATATTTCTTTGGCATTTTGGATTTAATAAGCGTTCAATGGCAGGACATAAATCTCTCAGATTTAGTTAAAAATATCTTCAGTTGTCCAAAGATAAAGAAAAGTGTTATGGGTTTGGAACAACATTAAATAATAGTAAGTATTAAACAACTCTTCAATGTGTAATATATATTAATTAGCATTTCCGTATTTTGTGATTCGCAAGTGTTTTCTGTCAGTTTTACAGTTGTGAATTGCATTATGGGACCTTGATCTTTGCTCTGTTGACTTTTGATGTTGAAAATTCAACTCTACAGTTTAACAAAGTCACTTTTAATTGACATTTCAGTAGTATGAAATTATGTAATGCATAGGAAATAATATATAGAGAGAAAAGTCTGTAAAACAACTGAAAATGTACTGGCAGTTTATTACAAGGTTTTTATACCATTATATACAACACCAACTTAGACAATATATCACGTTAAACTATTAAAAATATTAATAAGTCACTTTTTAAAACTTTTCAAAGTTAAAAGTGATTGGAAGAAAGATCAAGGTCCCATAATGCAATTCAAAAGCAAAGATAAATGGGGACAAATAAGAACATGAATCACAGAATACAGAAAAATGCTAATTTACAGATCTTTTTTACAGTGTACATTGTTGTCTGCATGCAAAAAAACAAGGAAACCAAAATTAAAGGGTAAAAAAAGGGTTTGTATTTTGAATAACCGAAATAAACCTCCATACAGTACAATTTAATGAAATATTTGAAAAAATAATAACATTAGGTCTTAAAATGGCCAGATATCAATCAATTCACATCAATCACAAATGTCTCGTCATTTGTGAACAGCTCATGATTTCTTTTTGTTCCATACAGGCATCACTGTGCTGCTCTCATTAACAGTCTTCATGCTATTGGTGGCAGAGATCATGCCAGCAACCTCAGACTCCATCCCGCTAATAGGTAAAGCATGCATGTTTCAACATATTTCAATGCACATATACCTATGTTTTAGCCTGCTTCACTCGCTAATATAAACACAGCTCTCTTTGAATACATTAGTCTTACAACCCCAAATCAGAAAAACTTAGGACAGTGTGGAAATGCAAATAGAGATCGCGGTGGTTCAGCTTAGGCTTGTGCCCTTGACCTTTACGCTCTGAAATTCCTTCAGATTCCTTGAATCTCTTAATGATTTTATGCACTGTTGAAGGTGAAATATCCAAATGTCTTCCAATCTTTCTTTGAGGAACGTTGTTTTTAAACATTGCAATAATTTTCTTATGTATTTGTTGGCAAACTGGCGATCCCTGGCCCATCTTTGCTCCTAAAGAACTAGACCTTTATTGGATGCTGATTTTGTACCAAATCATAATTACAATCACCTGTTGACATCACCTGTTTCAAATCACATCATTATTTAACCAATTTACCTGATTACTAGCCCTAAACTGCTCCTGTCCCAACTTTCTTTGGAATGTATTGTAGGTCTGAATGACAGGAAAGGATGTATATTTACAAATGAAGTATTAGCTTTTTGAAGTATTATCTTCCCACAGGCTGTTAGAGCCCTCAACTCCAGTCAACTTACCCCCCTCTGAAATCCAACCCCCCCTCCCCCCATGCATTCCTGAGTATGTCCCATACAGGTGAGTGGGCTTAACAAACCACTTGTAGAAAGACACCCTCTCATCTCTCTGACTCTTGCACCAGGTTACACATTTGCACTATAGACACTTTCTTAATCACTCCATGTCTCTTGGAAACATTGTGCGTTTCAAATTGTGCTTCATTCAGGTGAGTGGGCTTGACAAACCACCTGTAGAAACACTCTTCTCTCTTATGCACCTGACACTTTATCTAAACTCTTACAAGGACTCAATAATGAAAACGATGTTTACTATAAATATACCACAATCATGTTGCGCTGCTTGCTTCAACCTTAAATAACTCTTGCACAATATTAAACCTTAAATAACTCTTTTGCACAATATTCACCTTTAATACCTCTCTTGCACAATATCCTGCACAACATTGTCTTATGTGTATAGTTTAAGTATTTTATTTTATAGTATATGTTAGTTATGCATATGTTTTTTAAAATAGCTCTTATGTCCAGTGTTGTGTTTGTATTTATGATTAATCTATGTAGCACCATTGTCCTGCGACACGACATTTCGTTCCTCTGTATGTCCATACATGTAGCAGAATGACAATATGACAATTTTGTGTTCCTATTGTTTGCAATGAAATACAAGGAATACATTTGGAAATCGCTAATTTCTTTTTTTTATTTGTATTTAGCATACTGTCCCAACTTTTTCTGATTTGGGGTTGTACTTCAAGTTCAGTATTTACCTTCTAGTTTTCCTCCTTTTGGTGCATTCATGTATATTTTTTGCGTGGCGCTCAGATGCTGCACCACTGAGGAATAAATTGATCACCGTTCTGTCTCAAGGCCAAAAGCCCTCGGTCTTGGCAACCATATGCTTGGCTTCTCATAGTAATTTGCAACATGAATCGTAAAAGACTGTTAACTGGAAATGATGGGCAGGTCAGGAGAGAGAAGCAGCAGGGGAGAAAAATGAAAAAGATTCTAACCCACACACAGAGATGATCTTCCTCTGGAAAAAACAAAACAAAACAATCTGCCCCACATTCTCTTTTCCCATCCTCTGGTTTATAGGCCCTCAGAAGCCACCGCAAAGATGTAATCTGCAGAAATGCGTTTGCTGGAAGAGTGTTCACCCACAGTGCTTTGTCTCTCTCCTGTCTGCTTCGCCCTCTCCTTTATGATTGAGATTTTATGGTTCACTCATCTGTTCTTCATTCTCTCTTTCTTCCCTGCGTCACTCGCTTATAATCAATGCCCCCCCTCTTTTTTTTTTTGTTACGTTTGCCCTGGATTTTACTAGTGTGGCCGGATGATGAAAAGCTATTCCGCTTGAAGACTAATAAACGAAAGGTTTACGCATGCCGTATTCTCCTCTTTTTCTCTCTGTGTCTCTCTTTTTAGGGCAGTATTTCGCCAGCATCATGATCATCGTGGGAATGTCGGTTATTGCCACGGTGGTTGTTCTCCAATATCACCATCATGACCCCAACGGAGGGAACATGCCAAAATGGGTACGTATATTTTTGTAAACACAGGGTTCCCATGAGTCATGGAATTTCTGCAATATCATGGAATTTTAAACAATTTTTGCGGGACATTGAAAGTCAAATTCTTCTTGAAAGTGCTTGAATTTCAGACATGGGAATTCAAGGCCTGGAAAGTACTTCAAAACAAACGTAGGTTCTTGAAAGTGCTTTAATTGAAAGTTTTATGGTGCTATTTCAACAATTGTACTGCTCTGCTTTCAGAAACTGAATGAAAAAACCAAGAAATTCTTAATTTTAAAGTCTTACATTTTAATCTTGCACAAGAACTATGACCCTTAATGCACATTTGATTAATATTTCAGAGATCGTATTTGAATATTACCAGTATTGAATTCAACGAATTGTATTGAAGTTCTTTGAACATGACATTACTATGATATTTTTAATGTACATTTTAAGTGTAAGTGAAATGTTAAGTACAGTGAGGACCTTTATGGCGAAAGACCACTGACAAAGGTCCAGAATTTGTTCCATACATTTGTCATATTTTGACTGCTATGCCATCATAAACTGTGAAAATAACCCATCGAAAAAGGTTTTAAGACGAATCGGGAATCCTCTGTTGGCTGTCGCTTTGGTGTGACTTCAGCTAATCACTTTTGGCCAATGCTAACAATTATTTTTCATGAGTCCAACATCCAGCTGTGCAAGAAAACATACAATCTGATGCAAGTGAAGTCATCTTTCACTACTGACCTACTGTATTGTTGTTTAATAGAGAAAATGCTCTACAAGTAACTTTTATTCAAATCTTGGACCTTATTCTTGAAACACAAAATGACCAACAAAAAGGTGTGATGCACCAAAAGCGGCCCATATTAAAATGAATTCGAATACTTATTTGGCTATTGTTGTTATCCATGAATTTTCAAATGTAATTTTTACAGAAGAGGCTAGAAAAATCGTGAAGCTGTACATTATTATTTTTATTAGGTCTTAATTTTTTATTATTCACAGGGCCATATTCTGACTGAGGAAAGTTGAATGTATTGGCCAGTTTGTTATTTGCCTAATAAAGGACAGTAGACTACAGTTTTAATTTAAAACTTGAACAGATTCCTATTTTTTTCTTATGACATATGATGTAATAAATTTGTAATTTATAAATAAGTATTTTTTCATATTTCTTTATTCTAAATATTTAGGAATATATCTGCTACATCAAAAATGTGAATATGATGACTGTTAAATCACAGTCTCCACGCCAGATAAATAAGATCCAGCCCCGGACACCAGATCTTGTCAGGAAATGTCAGTTTCTCCAGGTATTTGGACAACAAGTCAGCAGAGTTTCCAATACCCAAACCTGTTAACTAGTATTCAATTGAATTAACAGTCTACTATCAATATAGGAGTTGACTGTGGAAGGAAGCCAGAGAAGAGCAGAAGTAGGAGACGAAGTGATGATAATAAAAGAGCAGGGTTCATTTAATAATCTGAGCTTCATGTGTTTCGGTGCGCTCTTATACTTCGTCTGAGCAGCACAAACATAACAAATGTTATTATACATCAAGACCTTGAATTAGACACATACCCTCATATCTCATACCAGTGAAGAGGAACATTTCATGAAACACCATCAAAATAAACTAAACAACGGAAAAAGCACTAAAAGCAGAACAAGTAATAAGAAATATATAAAATAAAGAAATCAAATCAATAAATGATTAATATAATAAATGATAAACATAAATGAATTAAAAATATGAATCAAATAAATGGATGACTAAATGAATAACTAAGATTTATAAATGATTATATAACAATAACTGAAATTATCAATGCAAAACAAATAATAGAAAAAACAAACAAAAAAAGGTAATATAATATAGAATTGATTTCATTTAAAGCACACACTGGTTATCACAAATTTCAGATTATACAATGACCATCTGACAAGCTAATACAGCTAAAAATAATGTCACTAAAATGCAGTATTTAAGTCTCATAATTACATAGAAAATGAGGCAAATAACTGCAAAAAGGTCCACTTTTTGAGAAAAAAGAACCACCCTTTCACCTGGCTGGCTACAGGCCTGAAGCTGCTTTTAATTTTGTGATTAAAGCTTGGGATTTTGCATTAAATTCAGTGATCACAGAATCACAAAATTCCGGAGGAACTGCTCAACACAACATCTGCCTGTTTTGCTATTCATTATAGGTCATTGAAATTCAGCCTTTGTCAGGCAAAAGTCATTGAATTTGACATTTGGCTTGCAACCCTGCAAACAAACATGTACCCGAACAGCTGATGTGCTTTTTTTCCCCCCACCACTTTAAATAAGCAGCAATGTCGCCCTTGACAGGTGCGCCGAAAGCAGTAATTTACTTATTCGATGATGATAGAGATAAAGCCAACAGAAGGTGACTAAATGAGTAAATAGGATGCAGATGGATATGGATCTGCGATCTGTCCGCGCTGATGAATGACCATATTTAGGCATTCTGCAAGCCAATTAGCAGCTCAGCTGATGTGCCCCGGTACCGCTGATCGAAGCCTATTCGCTCACAAAGCCAAACGCAACAGCAAGAGGAAGTTGACAGGTGTATTTACTCAAAGAGTGAATCAATTCTGTGTTGCAGATGGATTTGTGTTTTATTGCATGGAAAATGCAAGTGATCCAAGTGCCAAAATACAGTAATTGTCGTACATTTGGTGTCTTTTATAATATTTTATATTCAGCATTTATGCTATACTGCATTTATTTGATTAAAAAGCAGTAAAAATGTTGTTTTCAAATAGTATTACAATTTAAAATGTATATTTATTTTAAAATAAGGGTATGTGATATATTATTTCAGCATCGATATAGCAGTAGTCACAAAGCATGAGGTTCAATCTTGAGTTGGGATTATTGTTGACCACACTGTAAAAAAATATATATTAATTAACAGTTTCCGTATTTTATGATTCACAAGTGTTTTTCCATTTATTTACGGTTGCATTATGGGACCTTGATCTCTGCTCTGTCGAATTTGATGTTGAAAATTCAACTCTACAATTGAACAAAGTGACTTTTATTGACATTTTAGTAGTTTGAAATAATATAATGTATAAGAAATAATGTATAGAGAAATAAGGTTGTGAAATAATAGAAAATGTACTGGCGGTTTATTACAAGGTTTTTGTACCATAACATAAAACACCATCCCAGATAATATATCACTTTAAACCAGAGATGCCCAAACTAGGGCCCACAGGACAAAGTTGGCCCTTTGTATCCCTTGATTTGGCCCACCAGAGGGAAAATGATTGGGAAGGGTTGGGGAATGCCTTTAACAGAGATTCTCATTTCTATTTTAATGTAACCTTTTGTCTGTTTGTTTTATTGTTGAGCTACAAAAAACAAACAAAAATGAAATTAAATGTTTCAATTAAATGTTGTAAATGAAACAGATTTTTTAAAAATGTACATAGTGTCACTTAACGAATAGGGGACAAAGCAGAAGACATCAACGTGCAAATCAAGGCAAAGTTCGTTAAAATAATATACATTTTGACAAATTAGAATGCATTAGTAAATACGGTTGAAGTAATCTTTTCTTTTTATTTTTAATTATTATGTAATAAGTTAGGAAATTACCCATGGCAACTTTAATGTTATACAGTTTGCTATATTTACCTTCGGCCCACAGCTCTCAATCAAGCTTGGATTTTGGCCTTTCATCAGAAAAAGTTTTGGCACCCCAGCCTTAAGCTATTAAAAATGTTGATAAAAGATATTTTCAAACTTTTCAAGGTTAAAAGTTGTTGGAAGAAAGATCAAGGTCCCATAATGCAATTCAAAAGCATAAATAAACAGGGGAAAATAAAATAAAACATGAACCACAAAATACAGAAAACTGCTAATTTACAGATATTTTTCACAGTGCAGGATCCACAGTTCAGAACACATGAGATCTGTGGAGTCACTGCAGAAATGAACCACAACAGTGTGAAAGTTTATCATTTGCATGTGTTTTTAAGGCCTGTGACTTTGTGAACATTTCATGTACCATTTGCAACTTTAATTTTATTGATTATTTGTGTGATTTATAAGACTATGCAGTGTTATTTTACATTTGGTTATTCAATTTCTTTACCTAAACAATGTTAGACTCCCTAGAAAACCACAAAGCATTGTTATTTTCACCTTTATCTTTGGTCTGTTGCATTTTTCTATGAGTTTGTTTATTATATTTTATGCATGATTTAGTCCCCAACAGAATCGTCCCAGTCAATCTAAATTTAAATTTAATCTGGTGAAATTGTATTTATATTAAAAAATTGAAAAAAATAAAAAAATAAATAAAATAAAATAAAAATTGCACTGTCAGATTTGTCCGATATCCCGCAGCCCTATTTTAAAACTTAATTTATTTCTGTGACACAAAGCTGAATTTACAAGCATTTTTACTCCAGATGATCCTAAAATTATTCTTATATGCTGATTTGATGCTCGAGATATGCTGATTATATGCTGCTCTTATGTTTATCAAGATTAAAAACAGTTGTGCTGCTTCGTATTTGTGTGGAAACAGTGAAATATATATATGTATATTTTTTCAGGATTCTTTTAAGGATAGAAAGTTCAAAAGAACAGCAGTTATTCAAAAATAGAAAATCTTTATAATTTTATTAATGTTATTTTTTTTTTATCATTTTAATGTGTTGTTGTTTCTTTCCAAAAAGGTTGCTATAGAATAAAAAAAAAAAGCTAATTTAGTGGATTTTCTATGGATTTTCTGCCATCAGACAGAGATTGTATGGCTCATTGCTTAGGAAAGTAATAGCACATCTTAGCCACATGATTTGAGGATTATTACTGAAGGCTGGAGGTTTATTTAATCCCTTACGCAAGGTATGAGCTATAATAATAGGGATGTGCTTGCCTTAGCACAATGTCCTGTCCTGGGATCAGCTTTTTGGAACCGTTTGACATATGCAGTCATTGAAACATGTCTTCCAGAACCAGGACTCAAAGTAGCTTATTAAAAATCCTCTTTCTGGAGCAACCTGGAGAAAGTATTGCTTACATAACAGCAGTGGTATTTATCTTATGATCTCAAGAAGTGAAAGGGATACAGTTCAGAAGAAGAAGGGTTAAGGTAGGGTAGATGCTAATCAGGAAAAGATGTTGTTGTGATGTTTGTCAAACCCTCAAGGGAGTTTGAAATTGAACGTATGGAAGAAGTTATCAAAGAAACATATTCGCATCTGTCTAGAGTGTTTTAGTAATGCCTGTTGTTACATTATATACTATTTGGCCGCTTTATAAGGTGCTAATACCTGGTTGGCACAGATTCTGCATGATGCTGGAAACATTCCTCCAGAGATTTTGCCCAATATTGACATGATAGCACAATGTCAATGCTGTTGATTTGAAAGATGAGTTTTTGTGCCAAGAAAATCTGCCTATTGCACCAACGCCAGCAGCCTGAGACATTGATAAAAGGCAGGATGGATACACGCTTTTTCTATGTTTTCTATGCCAAATTCTGACCTTACCATCCAAATATTGCAACAAAGATGTAAACTAGCACATTGCTAAGTGGAGTAGAGCCGCTGCTCCTCCACATCGAGAGAAGTCAGCTGCTCTCAGTTGCTCGGGCATCTGTTTGGGCTGCCTCCTGGACGCCTACCTAGGGAGGTGTTTCAGGCATGTCCCACCGGAAGGAGGCCTCGGGACAGACCCAGGGCACGCTGGAGGGACTATGTCTCTCGGCTGGCATAGGAACGCCTCGGGATCCCCCCCGGAGGAGCTGGAGGAAGTGTCTGGGGAGAGGAAAGTCTGGGGTTCTTTCCTGAGACTGCTGCCCCCCTGGCCCCGGATAAGTGGAAGAAAATGAAATAAAAAATGAGATGTAAACTAATCAGTTTTGGTGAGTTCATTTAAATTAGTGCCTCAATTTCCTGCTCTTAGTCATCAGGTGTGTCGCCGGAGTGCTGTTTTGCTGTTGTAGCTTATCTTTTTCAAGGTTTGTTCAGAGATGCTCATCTACAAACCTTAAGGTGCTTTTTCAATGCATGGGGTACGGTGTGTTTCGCTTTGGTGCGGCTCAGTTTTGGGGGCTTTTCCACTGAGTTCTGTACCTAGTACCTGGTACTTTTGAAGTATCACCTCGGGTGAGGTTCAAAGCGAGCCATACTGTTACCAAACTATGACGTATACATCAGAATAATCACTACTGGCAACTATACTGATAATCCCACAGACTTGAAGCGGTACTAAACTGGGGTAGAAATGCAAATGCCATGCAAAACCAAGCCGGGTGAGGTTCAAAGCGAGCCGTACTGTTACCAAACTATGACGTATACTCACTGCTGATTACTGATTGGACAGTGAGAATAATCACTACTGGCAACATTGGATTTGCGACACAAGACACCAAACCCGCTATATTTAAATAGTCCGCAGCAGCAACTTCTCAAGAACACCATGCCTTCAGTAGCACTCTTTGTTGTGGGTTGGAGGCCATACAACTATACTGATAATCCCACAGACTTGAAGCAGTACTAAACCATGCAAAATCAAGCCGAGCCATGGTAAACCGTACTGTACCATACAGTGCAAAAGCAGCTTAGTTGTAAGAAGTGGTCGTTTGAGTTACTTTATTAGTAGGTTTAACAGGGACAATGGAGTATAACATTGCTGTAGTTTAAAGCAGCCGATGCTCAACATATAGGCTTCTAGCCAATGGCTAATTTGCAGCCTTAATCCCTGGTTAAGCTTTTTATACACTAAAACAAAAAACAAATATCGTTATAACATACATGTAAAAAGATACTGTTGTGTCAGCTCCAACCAGTTTCCTCTGACCTTTGCATCAAAAAGGCATTTTTGCTCATGTAACTCCTGCTCACAAGATTATTATTATTTTTATTTTTTGTCTTCTCTGTAAACTCTATATTGTTTGTGTGCAAAAAGTGAGGTCATTGAGGTCGCTAGGACCAACATTCCTGGCACCAACAACCCTGCCATGTTTAATGTCACTGAAATCACATTTATTTCCCATTCTGATGCTCTGTTTGAACTTCAGCAGATCATCTTGACCACCTCTACATGTCTAAATGTGTTGAGTTGCTGCCATATGTTTTGGGTGCATAGATATTTGCATTATTGAACAGTTGGTTATATCTAATAAAGTGACTGGCGTTTGTAAATATTCTGAAAGGTTTGTGGTGGATTCACTTGGCAAAACACACTGGCTTGCACTGATTGAGCTTTTAATACACCAAAATATGTTTTTAGATGCCAAAGAACTACCTAGTTGCTTAAACTGCATTTTTTTTTGAGAATTATAGCAGTGCCAACCTCACTAGTTATACATTTTGCCATGCTTTATGTCTCTCCTTGGCCAGGACTCAGTGCAACACAGTAATTCCAACTTGTCACCTCTTTATCTCTCCCTGCATCATAGTCCTCACTGTCATATGTTGCTGTTTTACAACTCCTTTCCTTCCAAAACTTTCCTTCTCTTCACTAGGCAGAGCTTGAAGAATGACTAGATGGAATTTTTGCTTTATTTGTTGTGCAGACTGTGCTTGGTAATTGTTTGTTTAAAGTACGTGCAGAGCATGTACAATATGTGAATCTAGACTACAAAAACAGTCATAAGTATCTTTTTTTGTTGTTGAGATTTTTACATAATCTAAAAGCTGAACAAATGAGCTTTTCATGAATGATATGAGAACATTTGGCAGAGAACCAACTATTTTAAAATCTGGAATCTGAGGGTTCAATTAAATCAGAATGCTGAGAAAATCACCTTTAAAGCTGTCTTAATGAAGTGCTTGGCAATGCATGTTACTAAATCAAATATTGAGTTTGACATTTACAATAGGGGTGACACAGTGGCTCAGTGGTTAGCACTGTCGCCTTACAGCAAGAAGGTTGCTGGTTCGAGTCCCGGCTGGGTCGGTTGGCGTTTTTGTGTGGAGTTTGCATGTTCTCCCTGTGCTCCGGTTTCCCCCACGGAAGGGCATCCGCTGTGTAAAACATATGCTGGAAAGTTGGCGGTTTATTCCGCTGTGGCGACCCCTTGTGAATAAAGGGACTAAGCCAAAGGAAAATGAATGAATGAATATTTACAATAGGATATTTACAAAATATCTTAATGGAACATGATCTTTACATTACATCATTGCAACGTACAATTGAATTCCTTTTCTCTTACACACAATTCTCCCCTCTTCACCTGCCTTCTCTTAGGTTCAGCTAGTCTTGCTCCAGTGGGTGGCCTGGTTTTTGCGTATGAAGCGTCCTGGTGAAAGCGAAGACCCTGAGCGACCTCCTTGTGCCCCCCACTTGCGGCGTTGCTCTTCAGGTTCCCAGAGCGGCAGCCTCCCAAACGCACCTGGCTCTGCCTCCGCAGACCTCCACCACCACCACATCTCCTCTACACTCCACCCGCTGCACCCCCAGAGCCTCCTTCAAGCCGCCGCTGCTGCGGGCCACACTCACCATCTCCACAACCAGACTAACAGTGCCAACAACAATGGCAACCTGCTCTACATTGGATTCTCCAGTCTGGATGAAGCTTCGCCGCCATCCTTGCTTGCTGATTCTGTACAGAGGAACAGCATGTCGGGCGGCCCTCGTCCTACAGTAGTGTCACCCCCGGCGGTCGGCTCTAGTCCTCCACCTCACCTGCCCTCTCAGTTCTGCAGTCCTCCACCACCTCCTACGCCCAATCTGGAGGCCACGGGCTGTCCGAGTACAGTGTCCGGTGGTGGTGGAGGCTGTTCCTGCTCGGGAACCAGCGGTGGAGGAGATCCCCAACTTCAGGCTATTTTAGAAGAAGTCCGCTATGTCGCTGACAGGTTTCGTGGACAGGATGAGAACGAGAGCGTGGCCGAACAGTGGAAGTTTGCTGCAGCTGTTATCGACCGACTTTGTCTGGTGGCGTTCAGCGTTTTCAACATCATCTGCACCATCTCCATTCTGATGTCCGCACCAAACTTTGTGGAGGCAGTTTCCAAGGACTTCATCTGAGCGATTTGTCGGAAGAGTACGTACGCGTTTGGGTTTGACTGTAAATGGGAAGTATTCATCTCCCTAAAACAGTGAGCTTTTTTTCCAAGACTGTGATTGGAATAATGCAGGATTCTAGGGTCTGGATTGAGAACCCTTCTGATTGGCTGGACATTTAGGAGGCCGCCGAGACATCTCAAACTGAACTGTGATGCTGAATGAACGCTAAAGACCTTCACCGATAGGTGTTTGCAAATGATGAAGGTGTTGGTTTGCTATATGGTAAAATGTTCGGCTATGGAATGAATGAAAAACTAAACCTAAAAAAAAGAGAAAACGCAGATTATTGACCATTCAACTGTGTCAAACGCCTCATAACCCGACATGAACCTCTGAGGAATGACCAGTGGTGTTACTTAAACTTGTGTGACATTGTACATCTAACATCTAGCACAATGCAAACCTTCTCTAAGATGTCAAAATAATATATTTTGGTAACGCTCATCATCTACGGGTAGGCGAGAAGAGAGAGAGAGAGAGAGAGAGAGGGAGGGAAAGAACAAAAGAGACAGAGAGAAATATTGATAATAGGGGCTGACGTGAGGGAAGTGGCTTGTATGAACCCAGATCAAAAACGCTTCTCTCAAAAGATGAAAAAGGTGCTTGTTTCAAGGACAGATAGGAGAGTTGGGGAATGGCTGGAGGCTTTGAGTGGTTCAGATAATGGAGAGATACAGGAGGAGTGAAAGATGGAATACCCCCCTGACGTGGACAGAGATGTAGACCGATGGAGAGATTAGGGCCTTGCAGGAAGACCAGGCAAGAGCAGAACAAGGGTAATGAAAGACAAAATGAGACAGAGTGTATCAGAGAAAGAGACACAGTCAGCGCAATGCCAAAGAAGGATGGGCTGAAGAAGTGGATCAGACAAGTGGATAAGAAAATGAAAGAGTAATAGGGGAATTAGAGAGGGATGGACAGAAACAGACGGAGAAGCCGATCGGGGGGTAAGTGAGACTCAGCAACATTTACTGGCAACAGGAAGAATGGCTTCGCAGCTGGAGAGAAATAGCGCATCAAGCTCCTAAAAAAGCCAAACAGTGAGCGCATCTGTCACAAAACAGAAAAAAACATACTGCAGAAGGGAAGCGGGAGAGAGTGTGGGAAGAAAGGGTAATAATCCCCTGAGACACACTGGAGAAATGGCACAAAGACAGTGGAGACACGGGTAGAATCTTATATCTCTTTTTCTCTCCCTGTGAAATGACAGACAGCGTGAGGTGTTCTCAAACTGCAGAGATCATCTTCTGCATCTCTAAGTAGGAGCAGAGCCACAACCAGAGAAACTGTGCCCTGATTCTCTACTGTCACTTCATGAGCAAGCGTATATCAGGTAAATCTCTCATCCCTGCTCTCTCGTTTCCACTTATGGGTACAGTGTCCTCCAAATATTTAGGAATACCTTGGATAAAAGTAGGGTTTTTCACAATGTCAGCATAGTTTTTGATTGATTGACTTTGCATTGAAAGTTTAGGAAATCAATTATTAATGAACTCAGAACATACTTTTGAATTTCTGTTCTGTTGGGGTGCGTCCAAATTCGCCTACTACTACTCGAGTAGGTATTACATTTGAATTTACTACATGACCATTAGAAATGTACGTTTTATATAGTGTGAGTGGAATTTGGACATAAAACATCCACCATTTGTTATTATCACATGACCTACGTGCGTCAGTTGTGTCACTTCACTCCCATTCATGAATTCTCTCGTGTGGCATCATGGGATAGCGTAGCGCCCATCCGATACACAGTTCAGAATCTCACCGGAAGTAGTAGGTCATCCGGTTACTTCTTGAGTACTGTTTTTCCAATACAATAAATTCGGACATACTACTCTGCTCGCATACTGTTTTTAGCATACTATATAGTATAGAAGTATGCAATTTCGGACGCAGCCTTGGTCTTCAAAACAGTCAGTAAAGCTATGAAAGTATGCCAACTCTTTAATCTAGAGAAAACAAACTAGTAGGACTGTTATCATTAAATATTTACATTATTATGTAATCCTAATTTTCATTCTTCAGCAAAAATTGCAAGTTACTTTAATGCTTTGAAGGAATAGCCTATTTGAGAGGACTAACCTATTTGAGTTTCTTTCTTCGGTTGGAGACAAACGTAGATATTTTAAAAAATGCTGGTTGCTGGGACCCATTGACTTCCATAGTAAATTTTGTTTCCTACTATGGAAGTCGATGCATTCCAGCATTCTTTAAAATATATTAAAAAAGGAACTCATAAGGATTTAAAACCTTATAAATAAATAAATAAATAATGAGGTAATTTTCATTTTTGGGTGAACTATCCCTTTAATTGCATATTACTTACACGAAAAGAAGTGATTTACACAGATTTTGCCTAAAACTCCACTTAGAACCTTTGGGACTGTTCACCCAGAATGTGTTTTTGAATTATGCTGTGCTGTTTTTCCATTGCTGTTTTATGTAAGGATGCAAAGTATTAAAAGTGCAGTTTGCACTTGCGTCATTTTCAATGACATAACACTGAATTCAGGTCAACTCTTTTGGGAAAAAAAATAATAATAATGCATTTGCCTTGGTATGTCTTTGAACATTTGAAGGGCACTGTATCTAGGTGTCAATGAAGAGGATAGAATATTAACATTAGTTATAGTGAAGATTAAAAAAAAACTATTTATGAACACAAGTTTTCTAGAAATTGTTCTAATTCTACTGCAATTTTAGCTTTGGCTGTACTATACAAGTAGAGCGGTGTTTTACAAAATAACCAAGGGATTTTGACAACAAAACTCTCTATTTTGTGGAAAACATCAAAGTTAGAGAGAACCAATGACGGTAGCAAGAAGACAGATTACAACAACATTTCTAAAGGTTACAAATGTCAAAAATAAATAGGAAGTGAACAGGCTGTTTGCTCGCTTTGAATGATTTTAGCACATCTGCAGCCAAAATCTAGTCTCTATTCCCCTGTTTTGTGCTGAACTGGCGAGCAATTCCAGCTCTAGTGTTGAGCTGATTGCTCATTGAGAGTCTCAGCATTATTCTGTCCTCTCATGGTTTTTGTCTTTCATGGCTGAAAGGGTCGTCCCTTTGGTCTTTATCTGGACAACCTGCTTACAATGTGGGTTCAAATGTGAACATTAGGCTGCCAATTAAATAGGGTTTATCAGATAATTAAGGAATTACAGTGCAGATTAAGGGTGCACTCACACTATGCTATCTGAACCATGCTCAGGTGCGTTTCCCGGTTCGTTTGACAAGTGTGAGTGCTCCGAATCAGGCCCAGGTGCGGTTCAGTTGGCCGGCCCTGGCTTGGTTGGAAGAGGTGTGCCAAAGCGCGGTTCGGTTGGGCTTTTTTGCGGTACGCTTGTAGTGTGAGTGCAAAGTGCACCTGAGCCTGAAACTGAAGACCTGACATCACTTTTATGGGACTTCATATGGATGAATTAATCATTCTTACTTTTCAATGAACGCAAACTGTCATAGTTTATTAAAGACGCAAACTCTTTGCTGCACTTCAGCTGCACCTTCAGCTGCACCTTCTAATACGTGCAGCACGATGACTTTTATGATAATTTATGAGCGTCAAAAGTGGTGGATCTGTTCCGCAAAATATTTGACTGTGTGTCACTGCATCCCAAACGACTAAAATGATAGAACTAAAGCAATCTCCACTGTGCTGAGCGAAAACGCTTCTCTTCCTGTTAAACTGAACAGTCGCATCATCGATGACGTAAGCGTGCTCTGGCTCTGAAGGCAAAATGCAGTGTGAGTGTGGGCCGTCGGGGGAGAGGGGAGGGGGGACAATCGTGCTTCAGCATGGTTCAAGTGTACCTAGTGTGAGTACGCCCTAACACCAATTTATGGGAGGAATCTGGCGGTCTTGTTTAACTTTGATCAGTGTTCTTTTTGAAATATCAATTGTTTTTATACAGTGCAACATAATTTATGTAATATGAAAAAAAAAAAACATTAAAAACAACTTCAAATGAGTTGAGGAAATTGTAGGTTGTTCTTTAGTTTTGATCTCCACTGTAAACTAAGCTTCACGGATGTTAGTCATTCAATAATTATTTACAGGAGGGTGGGAGAACGGGTGGGCACCAAATGAAAAAAAAAAAGAGATTTTTTCCAAAAACATTTGTCATTTGTTTGTGCAAACAGGCAGTCCCATCTCTAATTTGTATACTACAATTAAAGCTGCAGTCATGGTAGACTTTGGGAATGCAATATTCTTACTAAAACAGTGACTCAGCTTTTTTTCCTAGACTGTTGGTGCATCTGAAACCACATATTGCAGTAGGTGCAACATTTGAGTTGGAACATATTTGATGACAGTTCTATAAAGTGTAAATTTGAGTACACTCCAAAAAATATTTTTGCTGCTTTTTCAAACTACTTACTTAAAATCAGCTGAAACAACTCAATATTTTTTTTTTGGGGGGGGGGGTTTAATTGTTTTATGTTTAATCCACTTAAAGTAAAAACAATTAAGTTAGGACAACATGAAGGAATTGTGTGGAACACAGCATTTTTTACGGTGTAGTATGGATAAAAGGAATGAATGAATGGAGATGTCTTCTATTCATAAAACATCTCCCGTGGCCTTGGGTGTCCATCAAATTGCCAGAATCATGACAGAAAAAGTAGGTAATCCGAGTATTTCTCACTTATGTTTAGTAGGGAAATACAGGATTTCGGATGCAGGTGTGTGGTTGGAATAATCTCTTTTGATTGACTATTGTCCTGTACATTCATGACTCATTTCTGCAAAGCCTACCAGAAAAAAAATATTATTTCCAAACAGGTTTCCTTAACAGTCATCATATATATATATATATATACACCATTGTTTGTGGAAACAGGTAATTATACCACAGAGCGATACCATTAAAGCCACAGTCAAACTAGAGTTTTGAACATGGCAAACTCTGTGTAATCTTTAAAAAAAACTTTACTCAACATATATATTTAGAAAATTCCAAAATATGCAATCTATTCCAACAGTGTGATCCTGATTATTTCATGTTTACATTTTTTAAAGCATTTTTAAGATGGTCATGCTATGGCTAAGTCTTCAAGTGATACGAATTTGAGTTTGCCAAACTTCAACTTTAGCATTGCGTTTCCTGTCTAGCAAATTTGCATACATGCAGTAAGAATGGAAGTCAGTTGAGCAAAAGGTATAGTGTGACGACCCCTTAAACCAGTTTGATTGTTTGATATGTAGCGAATCCAGTTTAACCGCCAGGTTAGTAACACACAACAGCCATTTCCAGTCAGGTAAGTACAGCTACTAAATAAGGAAGGACCAAAATTTCCTTTATTGTAGGTCAGTGTTCTGTTCAAATAACAAAGTAAATCCGAAATTGTCCTGCTTTAGCTTGTTTTTCAGATCCACTGCTCTGTATTCAATACCAATCAAACAGGAGATGCCTTTAAAAATGTGATTAAGTGAGAGACAGAACGTCTAGCTGCTGTATCGACTGTTATGACTCCTTCTGTTCTTTGGAAAGCACTGGAAGACTAGGTACGTGCTTGAGAGACCAGTTTTTAGTGATGCTAGTGGCGTAGAAATGACATGTCTCACCGAGTTGTAAATAAAGTGGATTTTTTCCTTTGAAGTTTGTGCGGCTATAGTTGAGCTTGATAGAAAACAAGCCTATTGTGTTGTTGAATTAGAGTCTTGTTATGTGACTTGCTCAGCCTGTCAATTTACAGAAAAATAGGCCTGGAGCTAAAAGTGGAGTGTTCACAGCGAAGGTCTTTCTGCAGAGTAATTGCTGTAGCGATGTTCGTGTTTTTGTGCTGGATGGACTGTGTAGTATTCACAATCTGCCTTTGGGGCTGGTGCATCTTTCAGGGGAATTTTTATGAGAATGGGATTTTTTCTTCTGTTAAACATTTCTGGTGACAGCACATATGTGGTTCTTAAAAGCAGTTCTGGTTCTGGCAAGTACTACTTTTATTGCTAAAGTCGTTAAAGCAATTAGTGGTTGTTACGTATTAATTAAAGTTCATCCACAAAAAGTCATCCGGTAGTACTCGCTGCCAAAAGATTGCTGCTCTTATGAAATGCCAGCCATCTCATCTTAATGGGGGACCAAGCAAATTACTTTCAGATCTCTCTCTCTCTCTCTTTTACTCTTACTCTCTCTCGCTCTCTCTTAGATGCAGACACAAACCATTTCCCATCTTTGAATAAAAGTATTCTTTAATAATATGCCGTCTGTGCTTCCTCATTTCATGGCTGGTTGTTTGCTTGAAAGCGAAGGAAGATAAGAGTGGCAAATGTGACGGAGCTTATGCAGAGTGAGCAGAGTCGAGTAGGGCAGTGCCTGACTTTTACAGATATGTCAATATGTGTATATTGAAACAGCTTATAGGATGTCTAAATCAGAGGTTTTCAAACTGGGGTGCAGGGTGACATAAAGAACACTAAAACTGCAACGTAATTGCTTAAATAAAAATATTACTAATATTAATTAACATAAATAAACACATATCAGTATAAAAAATTTGAATACAGTTTGTTATTATACAATAACTAACACAAATGATTGAGTAAGCTACACTGAAAAAAATATATATATTAAAGTCCACATGAAACGGATGTTGCTGAGACTTTTATTTCAGCATGTTGATGGTAGTTCCAACTAAAATGGAATGTTGAGTAGGGGGTGGGGCTTTCTTTTGCGCATCATTCCCTCATAGCAAACTAATGGTAAGAGGGGCGTGGTTAAAAAAATTGTGGCTGAAGCAGTCAAACTGACGTCAAGCAAATGGTCAGTATTTGATTGAAGATTACCAAAACAAACTTTTATTCACCTAAAAAATAACAATGTCCGCTAGCAAAATAAATATTGTAAATTTTGATTTCACACAGACTTTAAATAAAAATGTCATTTCAAAAACAAAATCATTTTACACAGAAAATAAATATTTTCCACTTAATAATTTAGACACATTTGTATTATTATATATTTTACATTTTAAAGGTGCATTATGTAAGTTTGACACCCAGTGGTTGAGTTTTGCATTTCTGAATCAAAACACACGCAAGCGCAGGTTGTCAGATTGAGGACCAACAGAAGCGAGCCTGACAATCGAGCCTAAACGTTTAATTTAATTTTGAATCTGCGTCTCATTTCGGGCCTACTACTATCTACCAGAGGTCGCATTTCGGTCATGGACGCATGCTTTGAGAACCTTTCTGACTGAATAAATGAAATACACGGTTTTCCAACAAGTCAACCCGGGGTGCTGAAATATATTTGGCTAAAGTGGCAGTGGGTGGGTTAGAAGAACCAAAACAAAGGCAGACATTCCGGCACGGAAAGCACATTTTCAAAGCAGAATATCTGACTTCAGCATTGTTTTTCAGACAAACAAGAATGTTTACTTAGCATGTTTCTTAAATATCTGCAAACATATTATGGTATTTTTATGCTTTAGAAGAGTCAAAAACTTACATACAGCACCTTTAAAGTTAGTAAATAATTATTTACAACAAATACAAATTTTTAGCTGTATTAATTTGTTGTATGATGGATGGAAGTATGATCATATTTGGCATCTAAAAGGTCTTTTGGTTAGCATTTATAAGATGCGTCAATAGACAAACCGAAGCAAAATTCACACAATAACAATACAAATTTCAATAACTTAAATATTATGCAGTAGGTCAGTGTGCTATTGTGAGTTTGGGTATCATATAGTGAAGTAGATGAGGGATTGAAGCAGACCAACAGGACATCTAGATCTCTGAACAGACAGAGATGGAGAAATGCTGACGTGCGGCCCCGGCTGGACAGGGTTTTAATTGATCGCTTGTTCATGAAGGAGGGATGGAGGGGTGGAGGGAGAGTTAATGGTGGAGAGAGAGGCCAGTGTCTCAGCCTTAGAGGATTTATGATTGAACGCACTCGTGCATCGTATACGCCACCAAAACTGCCTGAACAAACACTAGAAAACGGCACAAACAAAAACCGCTACTAACCACAGTGACCCGCAATCCATTATGGGGTCATTAGATAAAAATGAAACATAAATTATACATATAAATCGAGGAATTAAGATCACAAATCAGTGCTTTTTACTACTGTCTCGCAATCATTTTCAAAAAATTGTGGTTCTATGGCATCACTGCAAAACTTCTGAGAAGTGTTTGGAAGTATGTTAAGAAATTAAATTACCCTTAATTTGACATTTATTTATAAATTTATCAATGTTTCTGAATTAAAATCAAGTTAAAGGTTATTGCAAACGGAATTTAGCTAAAAATACGTCATTTTCAACAAGATCTCAAACTCCAGACTGCTGCAGCTTTGTATTTAAGCTAATAATGCTCAATATTTATGCACAGGCCAAATGTTTTGCTTCATAAGACATTAATGTATCGCCAAGAGCCACAGGTATTAATTTTGTTTTGCCTGTATATGTTTTTTGACTTTCAAATGGATGGTAACTGTCGACTTACATTATATGAATCATAGATGACCGCATGTTCAGCTACAAATCTTCCTTAATGTTCTCCTGAAGAAGAAAGAAAGGTCACCGACATCTTGGATCATCTGAGGGTGAGTAAAATAACAGCGAATTTTCATTCAAGTTTAAAGGTGCTGTATGTATGTTATAGTATAAAAATACCATAATATGTTATCTGAAAAACAATGCAAAAGTCAGTTATTCTTCTTTAAAAATGTGCATTCCATGTCAGAATGTCTGTCTTTGTTTTGGTCTCTATAACCAGCCCACTGCCAGTTTACCCAATTATATTGGTTTATACAGTTATACAGGTTGCCTTGGTGGAAAACACAGCGAATTTCATTTTCAGTCTTGAAGATTGCCTCCATGTATGCGGATGCTGCCGAAATTTGCTACCTCCGGAGGACAGTAGCAGCCTACGAAAAGGATTCAGATTCAGAGTTATCCACATGAGGTAGTTTTAATTAGCAAATATTACAAACGTAAACATCAGCTGAGCAGCTCACAATGTAAGGCACGATCGTAAGCAGGCTCGCTCCTGTTGGTGTTGTCAATCTGGCAACCTGCATCGGTCAAGGGAAGGGTTGTTGTGATGACAAAATCGAGTCGCCCACTCCCAGGAATATCGGGTCTGCTCGGGACTCTGAGTTTGTTCACTGGAGTTATAATAGGTGGAATTGTATAACACCTTTGAAATCGTGTTCTAATTTATATAACAGCATTGCAATGACTAAAAATAATTGTCCAAAAAGCATTGTAATAACCATTAATGTATTTTAAATGATGTATTTCATATATTGATGAATAATTACAGGCATGGGTTGCAAAATCGAGCATTTCTCTTTCATAATTTTGTTATATGTGTTAGGATATCATACATATCATGCATCTACAGATTAGCCTGTTATCTTACCTTATACATAACGCATTTGAACTTGCACTTCATATGTACTGTAAGTACACAGTGTTACATTTAAATACATATATAACTGTTAAATATTTAGCTTAAACTGATAAATAATAGCTTTTGATCAGGCATTTGCCACTGGGGGGGGATTCCATGGGGGACTTGATTTATCGCATGGGGTGAAAAAACCCCTCTCCAATATTTTGAATTTGACTAGTTGAATTTGACTAGTACCTAGTTCAGCCACTAGCTGTCAATCTGAAATACTGCACCTGTAATGGTTTCTAACCCAAAATGTTAATACTCTGACACCTGTTTTCAGGACACTGTTTCATAAATGTCATTTTAGCAAAACTAATGTTCATCCCTTTCTTTCTGAATGATATTTTGACAGCACTATGATGACCCCAGCCTCAATATTCCTCAGTTCAGCGTTTCCAAAATTCCATATAGCTCAATTTCTTACCCCAACATGCACTGTGGCACTCAGTCAGTCTGTCCATTACTGCGGCAGCCATGGCTCGTCTGCCAGAGTAATTCACTTGCCTCTCTCCGTGAATCTGCTGCGCTGGCACATCGACTTGTCCAGATTTACCGTGCTCACTCAGATGGAGAAAAAGAGCAGATAGGGAAATAAGAGAGAGGGTGTATGTGTGTGGCAAATAAAGGTGATGGCATACATGTTTTTTTTTTTTTTTTGCAGAGATATGCCAGACGTGATGATTGTATAAAAGTGGTAAAGGACTGGAGCAGGATTGCGTGAAGGTGGAACTACAGTGTGTGTTTGAGCATGAATGGGGGTAGAAGATTGATAGGTTGGTGTTTCAGTGTGCAGGAAAGATAAAGACTTGAACGTTACTGGAAAGATCCGGAGTATTTAAGGAAAGACACTTTAGTGAAATAAGTATTCGTTATTATATTTAGAACCATTTTTTATTATTTATAAGTTTTAAAAATATGTTCTAGATATGCAAAAGAGGCATTGTTTTATGAAATATGTGCTAATTTGCATACATTTACAGCACAAAATTTGATGAGGTCAGGTTCAAAGTTTTTTTGTTGGCATATTAATGGATTTTGAGTGTCTTCGTTTGTCACATCAAAAATGCTGCAAACAGCCAAAAAACAAAACAAAAATTTCAGTACAATGATTGGTTGTATATAATTAGCCAAAAGCCTTCAGAATATAGATATTAATAAAGTTTGAAGCTGAGATCAATGCTCTGTGCTGGAGGAGATGCTTATTTTGAGAGGAAAAAAACTTAAAAATGTGTTATAATTTTATATAAAGCTACATGTATACAGCTGAAGACAAAAGTAGCCTCCTGTGAAATAGATTTTTTTCCAAATATTTCCCAAGTGCTCTTTAACGAAGAAAAGATATTGACACATTTAAAACAATAATAGTTAAATAACTAATTTCTAGTAACTAATTTCTTTTTGTCTTTGCCATGATGACAATACATAATATTTACTAGTTATAGTTATTTTCAAGATACTAGTATTCAACTTGAAGTGCAATTTAAAGGCTTAACTAGGTTAATTAGGGCAAGTTATGTTAATTAAACAAGTCATTGGACAACAGTTGTTTGTTCTAAAAAAATAATTTCTTTAAGAGGGCTAATAATATTGACGTTAAAAATTATATGTAAACAAATTTTTAATTGCTTTTATTCCAGCCAAACTAAAAGAAATAATACTTTCTCCTGAAAAAAAGGAAATACTGTACATAAAGCAACAATTTATTTATAATATATGATGTATGTCTACAATATAAAACTAAATTGATTATTAAAGTGTATAAATGAAACACTTATACTATATAATACTACTACATTACCTGACAAGTCTTGTCGCCTATCCAAGTTTTAGGAACAACAAATAATAACTTTTAGTTGATCATTTAGTATCAGAAGTGGCTTATATGAAAGGCAAAGGCCTCTAGATTACGCTTATTTTACCAAAATAAAATATGATCATGCCTTGATATTTAATTATTTAATCAGGACAGTAAGGTCTGACTTTGCTTAGACAAAAGTCTTGTCACTTAAGAGAAATAATGTACAGTATAGAATATAAAGTCATGGTGCAGTGGAAAAAGAATTAATGTTGTGTATTGTGTATGACTTGGAGGACTGCATCCATACATCTCTGCAATGACTCAAATAACTTATTAATAAAGTCATCCGGAATGGCAAAGAAAGCATTCTTGCAGGATTCCCAGATTTCATCAAGATTCTTTGAATTCATCTTCAATGCCTCCTCCTTCAACTTACCCCAGACATGCTCAATATTGTTCATGTCTGGTGACTGGGCTGGCCAATCCTGGAGCACCTTGACCTTCTTTGCTTTCAGGAACTTTGATGTGGAGGCTGAAGTATAAGAAGGAGCGCCATCCTGCTGAAGAATTTGCCCTCTCCTGTGGTTTGTAATGTAATGGGCAGCACAAATGTCTCGATACCTCAGGCTGTTGATGTCGCTGTCCACTCTGCAGATCTCTCGCATGCCCCCATACTGAATGTAACCCCAAATCATGATTTTTTCCTTACCCAAACTTGACTGATTTCTGTGAGAATCTTGGGTCCATGCGGGTTCCAATAGGTCTTCTGCAGTATTTGTGATGATTGGGATGCAGTTCAACAGATGATTCATCGGAAAAATCGACCGTCTGCCAATGATCAACTAGAAGTCAAGTTATTATTTGTTGCTCTTACAACTGGGATCAACGACAAGACTTTTGTCAGGTAGTCTATACTATACTATACTATACTATACTATACTATACTATACTATACTATACTAAACACTATAGAATATTTTGTAAGTTTTTCCATTAGACCAAAAAAGGAACCCCAAACACTTTATGCAAATACAAAAACCCCATAATCTCAAAACTCCAGCGCATGAAGAAACCGTTTTTGCCTGCATCTTGCCTTAAACTGTGTATATGCCTCAAGATGGCGATACTAAGTGTGAAATTATATCCTTAATGATCCTGAAATGCATAAAGGCAGCTTTAATTTCACACAGATGAATTAGTCTTCAAATCACGTGGCAGAGAATTGAAGCATGTTAATAAGCAATCTGCTCCGTATTTGAAGAAACGTGAACATTTGCTTTCTGAAAGTGTTAATTGTCTTTCTCTTTTCCAGTGTCATTCATCGTGGGTCTTAAAGACACTGACACACAAACACACATGGGCTGATCTCTGAATGCTCCTCCTGTGACTCGGCCTGCACATCGCGATCAATGGCTTTTAATTAACGGGCTAAGATGGACACGCTCGATAATAATGACGAGTGGGAGAGAGTGAGTGATTGAGGTAAAGAGATGGAGCTGTTTAGGGAAAAATAAAACTATATATAAAGATGCAGTTCAGTAAATGAAATTGGAAGACATTTATATGGCTAGTAAGTGCAAAAGAATATAAATCGAGTGTAAATCAGGCATTTGAATATAATATGCAGTGTAATATTCCGTTCATAAAATGACATTTTATGATTTTCGATTATTTTTTTTAAGTCTGAGATTACTGTGGAAACTATGATTTAAAAACCTAATTCTGTGTAAAATATTATTTGGAAATATTTGGGTTCATAGTTGACACTGTTTCTTTTTGTGGGCTTTATTTGTCTAAATGAAAATGAAATAAAGAATAGAATAAATAGTGTAGAATAATTTATATTTGTATAATTATATGTTTTTATTTGAAATCACCACATGATCCCATGGTTACTATGTTTAGAGTAAGAGATTTACATTTTATTAATGCCCTGGACACCTAAATATGATATATGTATATTAACTTAATATTAACTTTATAATGATGGTTCCATGTTTATATGGCAGATTAAAAAACAACATTATTAATGTCAAATTCACTAGTTTGGGTTAAAAAAATAATAATAAATAATATATTATTATTATTATTATTAATCTTTAAATTAATAATAATACACTTTAGGTTTATTAATTGCATGTTATAAATGTGTAAATAATATTATTTGAAAAAATGTTTACTTATGTTGACATTTTTTTTCTAATCCATATAAATATTTTATTGTAAAATATATATTATATTATATATATATATTATATATGTTTTCAAATTCAGGGGTGTAGTTTAAAAAAAGATAGATTTTTTTGCATTTTTCAAACATTTTTGTAGTGTTTTAACAGTATAAGAAAACAATAATAATTATGATAATAATATTATTAATAATAGTATTCAAAATAAATGTAAATCAATTTAGATTTATTAGTTGCATGTTATAAATGTGTAAATAATAAAATTTGAAAAAATATTAACTTCTTATGTTGTCATTGTTTCTAATCCAAATAGAAGAATAAACAGTAGAGTAAATAAATAAAATATAATAAATATTTTATGGTATATAATAAAATATATACTGTATTTTATATTCTATTCTATTATTTTTTCTATATATCCATAGCAGAAAAAACATTAATAATGTCAAATTCAGTAGTTAGTTTTTAAAAATAGATATATTTTTTGCTTTTTTTTCAAACATTTTTGTGTTGTTTTAACACTAAAAAATAAATTATTTTACATTATTATTTTTATTATTATTATTATTTGTTTAATATTATAAATATTTAAATAAAACACTTTAGATATGTTAGTTGTATGTTATAAATGTGTAAATATTATTATTTGAAAATAATATTCACTAAAGTAAATAACAATAAAAATTGTATGGTATATTACAAAATATATAGGCTATTATATTTTAACATTCTATTCTATTATTTTATGACATACCATTCATTATGACCTCGATCTTCATGTTTAGAAAGCAGAAAATCATTGTGTGCTACAGTAAATTTGCCAAAATGTATATTTTAAATTAGGCTATTCTATAGTCTTTGGTAATACCTTTTAAAAACAATGCCTTAAGATGTAAACAATAATAATAGTAATACAATAAACTTTATAACATTAATTTCTCATAGGCCTACTTTAATAAGCAAACTAGTGTAAAAGCATAATTCGCAGTCGTATAATGTTTCCTGTGTTAGACTAATGGCCGTTTCCCACACATAGGAATCTCATGGGAACATTCATTAGCACTGATCTGCTTCTCTTAAGACACCTTCGGTCCTCCAGAGGGACCACAAGAGACCCACAGAGACACAAATATCTCTCCTGTAGAGTGGACCGGACACACAAACACTGCGATCTGAGGTAAAGTGGACCCACACTTCATCCAGTTTGACCTCTGTGGATCGTTGGCGTTTAGAGCTCTATTGATCTCCTTTAACCCCGCGGACAGCTTCATCCGTCCATCCTGAAGAGCAATTTATTACATACTCGATCCCTCTGGGCCTTTACGGTGCTTTTATGACGATGTAATTATGTATGTAAATAGAGGGCGGAGCGGGATAAAGCTTTACAGTGCTCGTGTTTATGTGCGCGCAGTGTAAAGACTCGTGTTGTGCCGTTCGCTTCAGTGTTACTGTACGACTATTTTACGTTTATTTACGTGAGCAGTCAGTCAGAAATTATAGTGCTTTTTTTACTTTTTCATACGGAGAGATAATGACTACTTGCAGCAAGGGTGCGAATTATACATTGATGGTCAACTTTTTCGCTAATGTTAGTTTGTGTAGCTAATACATGCTTCAGTGAATGCTTAAGCTACTAACCTCTGGTCAAACTTTGCGTCTACAGTCGTGGCCAAAAGTTTTGAGAATTACATAAATATTGGAAATTGGAAAAGTTGCTGCTTAAGTTTTTATACTAGCAATTTGCATATACTCCAGAATGTCATGAAGAGTGATCAGATGAATTGCATAGTCCTTCTTTGCCATGAAAATTAACTTAATCCTGAAAAAAACTTTCCACTGCATTTCATTGCTGTCATTAAAGGACCTGCTGAGATCATTTCAGTAATCGTCTTGTTAACTCAGGTGAGAATGTTGACGAGCACAAGGCTGGAGATCATTATGTCAGGCTGATTGGGTTAGAATGGCAGACTTGACATGTTAAAAGGAGGGTGATGCGTGAAATCATTGTTCTTCAATTGTTAACCATGGTCACCTGCAAAGAAACGCGTGCAGCCATCATTGCGTTGCATAAAAATGGCTTCACAGGCAAGGATATTGTGGCTACTAAGATTGCATCTAAATCAACAATTTATAGGATCATCAAGAACTTCAAGGAAAGAGGTTCAATTCTTGTTCAGAAGGCTTCAGGGCGTCCAAGAAATTCCAGCAAGTGCCAGGATCGTCTCCTAAAGAGGATTCAGCTGCGGGATCGGAGTGCCACCAGTGCAGAGCTTGCTCAGGAATGGCAGCAGGCAGGTGTGAGAGCATCTTCACGCACAGTAAGGCGAAGACTTTTGGAAGATGGCCTGGTGTCAAGAAGGGCAGCAAAGAAGCCACTTCTCTCCAAAAAGGATCAGGGACAGATTGATCTTCTGCAAAAAGTATGGCGAATGGACTGTTGAGGACTGGGGCAAAGTCATATACTCCAATGAAGCCCCTTTCCGATTGTTTGGGGCATCTGGAAAAAGGCTTGTCCGGAGAAGAAAAGGTGAGCGCTACCATCAGTCCTGTGTCATGCCAACAGTAAAGCATCATGAGACCATTCATGTGTGGGGTTGCTTCTCATCCAAGGGAGTGGGCTTACTCACAATTTTGCCCAAAAACACAGCCATGAATAAAGAATGGTACCAAAACACTTATATTAGATATTAAAATTTTCAGGTGAACTGTCCCTTTAAGTTTAACTGTCCTTTAGTTTAATTCTTGCAGACAAACTACATTACCCATAATGATGTCAAGAAATTTCTACAAATCAGAAAATCTCAAAACGCTCACCAAAATCATTAGCTCCACCCAGTATCATGAAACCCCACTGGTTCCCTACACAAATATTTATATATTTTTGCAATAAACTTGATGTAGGAGTGGATTGAACAAAGTACTGGTTATAAACAACACGTGTGAAGGAGAACTTTAGACTTTGTTTACTCTTAGTTGCTGCCCTGTTACACTTTTTATAATTTTTGTTCTGACTGGTGTTTGAAAACACTGAAGATGTAATTTTATTTTGGAAACGCTGGTGTTTCGTTTCTGATGCCACTAGTGCGTTTTCATTTAAAACTGACATTATAGAATGAAAACACTCCTCGTGCATACTGCCGTTTTTACTGCGTTTCTGAAAAATCATTTCTTGATATAGCCTAAACACATGATACATGACCATTCACACTCACATCTGTACTTACAGTCTAGCGCTCGTGTAATGGTCATATGACGAATCAGGGAGCAATACGCAATAGTCCAAAAGACCAATCAGAGAATGATTATGTATAGCCAAGCCTCAGTTTTCAAAAGTTTGTGTTTCAGTCCATCTATACTGAAATGGAACACCAAACTAAACCAGGGTTTTCAATATTTTCAAAATGCTCCCATTTTGCGGGTCGGAGATGTGTGTGCATGCCGGGGTAGTGTGGACACCCAGGCGTAACCCCAATTCATCAATGCCCTCTCATATGACCATTATACAAGCCGTAGACTGAAAGTATGGATGCCGAGCAAAATATATGCATGCCAAGAGAGCGTGAATTGTTGTTCCAAACTGTAGTAAAAATGCCATTCTGGACAAGTGTTTTCATTGTAAAACGCCATTTTAAAACAAAAACACCAGGTTAAATGCAACATTAATGTTATTTGCACCTTAAAATAAAGCCAACCGCTTGAAATTAGTATCCACTCACTTTATTTATTTTCCCCATTAAATCTCTTTGTTGGGATTTTAAAAAGGTCTATGTTAAAGCTTTATAAGCTATAAACCAAACCAATCAGAATCACTTCACAACATTTCATTTGAAGTAATGAAAAAAATGAGAAAAAACAATGTTATTAAAAATCTCCATGTGAAGAAAATGTATAGACTGTTGTGCTTTTTTATAGAACTAATGTTCTCATGGTCAAGGGCTTCATCCAATTCAAGTGACTTTTTAAGTGACATTTTTAGCAATTTAAAGTGATTCCTTGTCTTGGTTGATCATGTAAATTACAGTAATATAAAATGAGCTCCCAGTACTTTTTCTGTTATTGTACAGACTTCTATATATTAGTTCTTATACAATATAGTGTTTCAGACTACTAAAACTGTCCATGAAAGTTCCTTTTACTTGCACAGTTACATTTTAGACATCAAAAGTCCCACCAGGAGTCCCAAACCAGGAGCCTAATTAGTGGATATACAGTCAAAACAATTTTTTATAGTGTTAGCAGTTTTAGAAGTGGGTTGTATCCCTCACCAGTATAATATTCTCTAAAAGAAACAGATAAAAGTGACAATTATAAGTGTTCCATTAATGCCTGCTTAAATATGCATTTTAACACCATCCTTTCTATTAATTTATTACACTTCTTACAATATGTAGCCGGCAGTCCTTCGTCAGCTCCTAAATTTTTGATATAGATCTGACTTAAATAGCCAGTTAATTGCATTAATATGTCAGATAGAGCTTTAACTTGAGCGCTTTATCATCTAAAGGCATTATTAAGCTAGTGTGATATTCTAGTATTTAGCCTGCTTCACACTGGCGTTCGGGCAGGCACACGCTTTAAGTGTAGCTAATTCTCTGCCAAATCCCTGGAGTCCTTGTGATAATAAATAAATGAAATTTCATTTAAATATTTAGCTGGCTCCAGGCAAATTATTTCCCAAGTGGTTGCGCATGAGAGACAAGGGTGCAAGCTGCTGTTTAATTCCACATGCAGCTTCACAGCAGGGAGATATATATCCCTTTATTTGAATAACAGATCACTTTTTTCCTTTATGAAATTTGACTTTCATCGGTTGATAATCTTTATTTGAAATAATTGAATAAGCTTTTCCTCTTGTCCTGAAACGTACTGTTTTTCTGGTTGTTTGGTTTACACAGATGTTTTTGTCAGATGTAACCAACACAGGCACATTAGGAGAATGTGCCCAGGGCTACATCTTTGAGAACCGACAAATATGTGCTGGCTGGTACATATGGCTGCATTTTATGTGTAAAACGAACGCTTCGGGTGGTACCACTGACTGCTTACCTCCGTATGGACGGCTTTTTTCCAGAGTGACTAGTTTGCTCAGTAGCTCACCATGAACACTGTCAGACTTGGGACGCTGGTGCGGACTGGTGTGGGTGTGAGAGAGTAGGAACATGTATTCTTGTCATTTTTAAACGGAATTTTGTCCCATTCTTGCTGCAAACAAGTCTTAAGGTGGGCAACAGTACGGGGTCTTCATTGCAGCATTTTGCGCTTCAAAATGCGCCACACGTTCTCTGTTGGAGAAAGGTCTGGACTGCAGGCAGGCCAGTCGAGTACCTGTATCCTCTTCCTCCGCAGCTAGGACTTTGTAATGTGTGCAGAATGTGATTTTGCATTGTCTTGTTGAAAAATGCATGGGCATCCCTGGAAAAGATGCCAGCATATTGTGCTCCAAAATCATTATGTACTATTCAGCATTAATGGTGCCATCACAGAAGTGCAAGTTACCTTTGCTAAGGGCACTGACACAACCCCATACCATGAAAGACCCTGGCTTTTGAACTTGTTGCTGGTAACAGTCTGGATGATTGTTTACCTCTTTAGTCCAGAGCACATGGCGTCCATTTCTCCCAAAAAATACTTGAAATATTGATTTATCTGACCACAGTACATGTTTTCACTGTGTGATAGTCCATCCCAGATTCCTCCGAGCCCAGAGAAGTTGACGGCGCTTCTGGACACTGTTAACATAGGGCTTCCTTTTGGCACAGTACAGTTTTAACTGCAATTCCTCCACATTCCTTGAATCTTTTAATTATGTTATGCACTGTTGAAGGTGAAATATCTTCCTGTCTTTTTTTGAGGAACATTGCTTTTAAATTTTCAATAATTTTCTTGCGTATTTGTTGGCAAACTGGCGATCCTCGGCCCATCTTTGCTCCTAAAGGACCTTTCTTGGATGCTGCTTTTGTACCAAATCATAATTACAATCGCCTGTTGACATCACCTGTTTCAAATCACATCATTATTTAACCAGTTTACCTGATTACTAGCCCTAAATTGCTCCTGTCCCAATTTTATTTTTGCATATGTTGCAGGTCTGAATGACAGGAAAGGATGTATATTTACGAATGAAAATTAAGTCTTTGTGTTCATATTGTCTGCAATGAAATACAAGTCAAAGTAAATTTGGAAATCACTACTTTCTTTTTTTATTTGTGTTTTCCATACTGTCCCAACTTTTTCTGATTTGGGGTTGTACAGCAAAAGTGTACATACATTTATAAGGGGACCTGAAAACACAAATGATTGAAAATGAGTTTACAATTGTATATGTTATTGAAGATGATACCATTATCCATTTTAACTTTGAAAACAATTTGTCAAAATTATTCAGTATTACATCATTAGGGATGTATATTTTATGTTCAGATGATTAGATTTTTTCACAAAAGCTACAACTTAAATTTTTTTTTGGAGATTTAAACATTCATAAATACTAAATAAATAATAGCCATTCACATATATCCAGTTCAGCAGGGTTTACTGAGTTTATTCATTAGAGGATGCTATTTTTGTATTTTTGTTCTGTTTCATAATTTTATTTTACAGAGCCACGTGAAATGTGATTAACGCTCATAAATGTCTTTATATTATTATTATTATTATTAGTAGTAGTAGTAGTGAATTAAAGGAAGGTCACCTGAAACAAACACATTTGCTGCACACATTTTAGTCGTTTTCACAGGCCCATGTGAATGGGCATTTAGTCATTTTGTCCCTTTCCTTTTCACAAACGCAAATAAAAAACATTTGTGTACGCCTACAGTGCTCAGCATGAGTGAATACACTCCTTTTGAAAATTATTATTATTATTTTTTTCCATTTCTTAGTGAATATAGACAATATATTTTGGTGCATTTAAACAAAACTGTTTTATTAAACAGTTATGTCCATTAAAATAAGAGTTTGGTCACCTAACATGTTTAGGAATAGAAAAATGATACATTTAAATTATAAAAAATAAATAAATAGCAAACTACAAAATTTCAACTAAATTAGATTTTTTTTTTTTTTTCAGTTTTGGCTTTGGTATTGACTAATTCTAATGTATATGCGATATATATATAATATATTATTGTAAAGCATCCTATATTAATTTATAAGAGAGATCTATGAGGGGTGTATTCATTTATGTACCACTTAGGAACCATTAGGAACCTAAAATTACCTAGTAAGCAATGTTATTACTATTCTTTACTTCTGTCTGTAATTACAGTACCATTCTATCAATGTGTTGTCTGCAGTTTAGCTGTAGTGTTCAGCAGGGTTTATTGAGTTTCATTAGAGGCTGCTATTTTTGTACTTCACTGTACTTCACAAAACTCTATGATATCTCATTAACATCATTCTAATAATGCCAACACTTTAAAAGAAGGTCATTAAGGAAAAACGAATGTGTTTGCTGCTTACAAAAAGAAAAAAATATACGAACAAGAAATAAATACTCACAAGGCCATTTTTTTGTTCAATAGGTCATTTTATTTAAAATAGTATGTTACATTGTTTCAACCTACATGATGTTTCTCAAAGTTTTTTCTCTCTCTTTTTTTAATGCTTTATAACTCTGGTTAGTTTAACCTTCACACATTTCAGATATAAAACTATTGAATCCCGATATTATTGTTAATTTACGCCTTCATCTCGGCTACGTGAAACAACACACGTCTGTTTATCTCCTTCCCATATATCGTTTTGTTTTTCATACAAATCCCATCCCGAAACCCACCGCAGCACATAGACCTTGCTTCAATCCTCTCGATTTAGCAGAAAAATAAATTAACGTTTTCAGTCAGAAAAGCTACAAAGGACTCTGTCAGTAAGTACTACACGTAAGCAGTAAAATGTACAGATGAAGCGCAGAACACGGACAAACAGCTGTTAACTTGTCAGTAATCGTCCCAACACGTTAATTTTGGGGAAAAACACTTATGAACATTAATAATAATACTTTAAAGGTGGGCCTGAAGTAAAAAACAAAACAAAAAACACTCAGTCGGAAGTTAGTGTCTTTAAACTGAAGCGCGTTAAGTATCTTAAATGGTTGCAGTTCAAGTTATGACAAAAAAAAAAAAATCATCCATGTTATAAATACATTCTGGTACATTCATATTCTTTACTCTTTTTTGACACAAATAAGAAACACTGACCAAACGATTAATATTTCATAGCGCTGGTGAAACACTCTCAACGTCATCGACACAACAATACAAAAAGTGTCGCACCTACGCACTCCTGGCGAAAGGACAAATTACACGACCGTAAAACACAAGCCTTATTTATTTTTTACTTCATTCACATTGATAAACTGGCGGAAACAAACACGGAAATAATCAGGACTGAAGACACTAAATTAAGTTCTTGTAAATTTTCGTAGACCACAGATGCTACTGTGATAGGAGGCTTTACTCTAACCAGAGAGCAATTTGACGGAGAACACACACGCACACGCACTCTCATTGATCAGGGTATCCGTAGCCAAGGTGGCTTAAGCATTTGGACGAGGATAAGTGGATTTATCACAGTATTGTGCTGGAATGGACCGGTGAAAGCTTCTGACTTGCACCAAACATGCATGTCTTAAGAAATTCGTGAAGTTTTTTTTTGCATGTTTTGGGGGCCCGCTGTGGTTCATTCTTATTATTTTTAACAATTTAACCTGTTGTTGCGCATTAAAAACGGCTAAAAGGTCTATTAACTATAAACACGCTGTGAAGAATCTGTTAATTAAAGGGATAGTTCATCCCCCCCACTTACTTTACTGGTTTTAAAGCTTTGAGTTTCTTCTGTTGAACACTAAAGATGATATTTTGAAGAAAACGTTTAACCGTCGACATCTATTGTAGGAAAAATATATATACAACCAAAGTCAATGGTTACAGTTTTCCATCATTCTTCAAAATATCTTCGTTTGTGCTCAACAAAAGTAAGTCTGAGTGAACTATCGCTTTAACTTGAAACCAATTGTTTTTTGTTCTGCCTCTGAGATGTTCTTGAAATCATATAAGAGAATTATTTAAACTGTCAAAGACTGCAATAGTTTCCATCTTTATCTTTCTCTTTGTAGCTCCTGTCGGCAGGTACGCTGCGGTGCTGCTCTTTCTCTATGAGTAAGTAAAAGAAGCCTCAGCAGTCTTGAAAAATAAATAAGAGTAAAACAAACTCTGTGATGTTCCCTCTGAGACCAACAGATAAACCGAACAAGATTCTGAGCGCAGCTGCTGTGTGTTTGATGCTGGGGCCCCCTACAGGTCACATGTGCACAGTGCACTTAGAGATAAATCCACATTCTGTCTCCTATCATCTGTTGAGCACAAAAGAAGGTATTTTGAGGAATGTTAGTAACTAGTAGCCTCTGACTTCTGTATTTATATTAAGTGGTCTTAGTTAATATGTACCAAAGACTATAGAATACAATTACTGTAATTACACTGTTTACCATCCCTTAAACGTACCCATACCACCAAACCTGTTGCTAACCCTACCCGTATCCCACCTCAAGAGCACCAGAAGTGTTCTGCAATACAATACATGAACACAGTAAGTAGATTGTATTTTATATTTGATTCAAGCACATAGTAGTTAAGGCCACCTAATATAAAGTGGGACCTTGTTTTTTTTTTTTTTTCCTACTATGGGTGCCGATGTTTACAGATTTCCAACATTCTTCAAAATATCTTCTTTTGTGTTTGACAGATTTGAATTAACTAAATGGTGAGTGAATTTTCGTTTGTATGAACTATTCCTTTAATTTTTTTTCACTCCATCTCAAAGTTGAAAATCATCATCATTTATTTACTCTCAAGTCACTCTGAACCAATACAAACATTGTCCGCAGAAGACAAATTAAGATTTTTTAAAAATAAAATCAAACCAGAGAAGTTTCTGTCAATCTCTAAACTTCTTTGATTAGTGTCTGAGTTTATCAGGGGTAAATGTGTCCTTATCTTGTACTGTACTACTTGGTTGTACGCGCTTGTCTGTTCAATTTTGTTTATAAACAAAACTGAGCAGACTATGTATGTATATGTGTGTCTTATAGATTTTTCAGTTTCTTCTCAAGGGTTTATATGTCGTGGGGTGGTTATCTAATGTTGGTTCAGTTCTAGTTTGAACTTGGGCATACAAAAAGTAAAATGTTTCCTCATTCTTGTTAAAAAAAAAAAAATTATCTATTAAAATTCCCAAATTCTTGACGGCTTGAAATGTTCTTAAATAAAAGGCCAAATATTTTATGTGTACATCATATAAACTGCCTGATTCATGCCGATCTCTCAAAGGGATAGTTCATACAAAAAAAAGAAAATTTACTCACCCTCAAGTAGTTCCATACCTTTCCTTTTTCTGTTGAACACAAAATAAGTTATTTTGAAAAATGTTGAAAACCTGTAACCATTGACTTTCATAGTAAGAAAAACAAATCCTATAGAAGCCAATGGTTACAGGTTTTCATCATTTTTAAAAGATATTTTGAAAAATGTTAGAAACCTGTAACCATCGACTTACATGGTATTTGTTTTTCTTACTATAAATGTCAATCGTTACAGGTTTTCAACATTTTTCAAAATAACTTATTTTGTGTGCAAGAGAAATGGGACAAGTAAAGAGTGTGTAAATGATGACAATTTTCATTTTTGGGTGAACTATCCCTTCAATGAACATTTTAAAACAAATTTTGGGTAAAAATAAAAGAGGACAGGAATCTCTCAACTTTGATTTTTTTTAAAAAAAAAGGCAAAGTGAAAAATGCCATGAGGATGAAAAAAATGACAGATTATTATTATTATTTTTTTTTCATTTTTAGGTTAACACCTGTCCATACACCCTTTTTAATTACACAATCACACACACACACACACACACACACACACTTCCCATTTCTCTGCTGACAGACGTGTTCACTCCTCAGTAACTAGAAATAAAATAAAAATCTAGCAATAATTCCATCACAAAATTATTTCAGAGTGATCCCATACTAACTGTCTGTACGGAAACCTTGCTACACAATTTAATGAGCTTTTTTTGTTAAGGCATGACTTCTCCCCTCTCATATATACTGATTTTTTTTTTAACTGTGATGTCGTTCCGAATCACAAAGTGGTCATTTATTTCTCCGCTGCCCTGAAAACAGCTCTATGTTCTCTAACGCTCTCCAAAACTCTCCAGCCAGTAGACTTACAGAAGAGCCGCTCTCCTTCATGGAAGATCTGGTCTGTGTGGTTCTTGACATGTTTAAATGCGAGTCTCTACTGATGGAATGACCCACTGGTGCTCAGGATGTGGGGGTAAAGCGTCTCCTGCAGCGGTGCTTTGTGTGTCTGCGTTGGCTTATGGAGCGCTCCGCATCAGAAAGGCACACGTTTGTCTGGGTGGTCTGCGTGTTATGGTGGTCTGCTCTAGTGTGACTGATGCTGTTTCCCACAGGGTATCTGGAGAGGAGGTTTAGGACGTTGCAATCTCACCCCCTAGGTGGCGCCATCCCTTCTGCTGCTCCAGTGGCGAGAGGTATTCTGTGGAACACACAAGAGTTTAACTTTAAGATTTTTAAGATTCTGGTGTGTGTGTATATATGTTCAGAGATTAAATGTACACTTCACTAAGCTTAAAGGGATAGTTCACGCAAAAAAAAAAGAAAATCATAATTTACTGAGCACATTCTGTCATTTACTCTCCTTCCAACAAGCACAAAAGAAGTTTTGAAGGATGCTGGAAACTGGTAGCCATTGACTTCCATAGTATTTGTTTTTCCTACTATGGGTGTGAATGACTTCTGGATTACAACATTCTTCAAAATATCTTTTGTTTTCAACTGGAAAAATAATCCCGTTTAGGTTTGGAATCACTTTTTTTTTTTTTTTTTCATTTCTAGGTCAACGATCCTTTCTCATGGGGACTATAAATATTTATATTAAAAAAAATTGTTAACTGAAATAAATATTAATTATTATATAGGGTTCCCACTTTAATCCAAAAAATCAAATTCCCTGACTTTCACTGATTTAAAAGCTAAATTAATTTTAAAAAAATCTAATGAATGTAAAAAAAAAAAAAAGGCTGCTGTTGTGCTCATATACAGTACCGGTCAAAGGTTTGGGGTCGTTTTTTTTTAAAGAAAATTATTCTGTTCATCAAGGCAACATTTATTAAATGTAAAAAAAAATGTTAAATATTAATTACAATTTTAAATAACTGCTTATTGTATGTAGTTTCAAATGAAATTATTACTCCAGTCATTATTGTTTTTATCACTATTACCATTATTATTATTAATAATAATAATAATTAATATTAGAATGATCTCTGAAGCTGAAAATATATCTTTAAAATCACTGGAATAAATTATAAAATTAATTTATAAATTACTTTTGAACAGTTCTTTTATAGTGCGATAACATTTCACAATTTGGCAATTTGGGCGACGCGGTGGCGCAGTGGGTAGCACGTTCGCCTCACAGCAAGAAGGTCATTGGTTCGAGCCTCGGCTGGGTCAGTTGGCATTTCTGTGTGGAGTTTGCATGTTCTCCCCGTGTTCGCGTGGGTTTCCTCCGGGTGCTCCGGTTTCCCCCACAAGTCCAAAGACATGCGGTATAGGTGAATTGGGTGAGCTAAAATAGTCCGTAGTGTATGTGTGTGAATGAGTCTGTATGAATGTTTCCCAGTGATGGGTTGCAGCTGGAAGGGCATCCGCTGCGTAAAACATATGCCGGATAAGTTGGTGGTTCATCCCGCTGTGGCGACCCCGGATTAATAAAGGGACTAAGCCGAAAAGAAAATGAATGAATGAATGAATTTGGCAATTTGTACTGTACTTTTGATTAAATAAATGCAGCCTTGGTGAGCAGGTTAAGCTCATTTAAAAATCGTACTGACCCCAAACTTTTGACCGGTAGTGTATATACAATATTACATTAAAAGAATGTTAAAAATAATAACATAATATTAAAATGATTTTACATTAAATATAATATCACAGAACTTTAATAGACACTACGAGAACAAGATTGGATAATTAAACTATATGCAATATACAAATGGCATTTTGATAAATGGAAACTAAAATCTAAAGCAGCAAACAAAAATACCTGATATTCCATGACATATAAAAGACGTTCTAAAATTCCATATTCCAGAAATTCCATGACCCGTGGGAACCCTGATTATAATATAACTGAAGTAAAATCTAACACATAAAATGTTTCATATTTCTCATTTTCACTCCATTGTACTACAACTAAAATAGAGATTATTAAAACTACATAGTCATAAAAAGCCTAACAAATTCACAAAATTACTAAATCTCAAGAATTAAATTTAAAACCAAAAATATATAAATATAAACTGATTATTATTATTATTATTATTATTAATGAACATTATTTTTTAAAAAACACAATAGTATTCCAATGACAATGCAGTCAATAAAGCAAAAACTAAGCAATTTTTTATACAATTTAAAAATATTGTAAATAAAAATGAATGTAAATGATAATATAAAATCACTATATTGTATAGCGCATATTTTAAATGATTATTAAATACATTAATTTGTAATAATTAATCATAAATATCACCACTTCTATGCATTTATACACATACGTCTAGCGCATGAGTAGAATTGAAATAATATATTATTTGCTCAAGAATAACACTATTAAATAAATAACAAACAAGCACATCTGCTGAGCTATTATATTTCCAGTCTGTGCTCGCCTATAGGATTTGAATCAATCCATTTCCTGCATTGTGTTTTCATATTAAAGTGAATCTACCCTTATTTGTTTGATCTTGACAGAAGTTACAGGGTTCATTTATACATCAACGGTTCAACTGAGCATCACACGCGTTACATGTGACTTTATACTGGAATCTAAGTTCAGAAAGTAAGAACCAGCCTTTCAGGTTTGTGTGTGAGCATGGTCATCACATGAGTACACTTAGAAAAATCCCATTAACCCGTGTGTGAGTGATAAAATGAGGGCAAAAGGTTTTTCCTCTTACCGTTATTACTACAGTTCTTATTGCCTTTGTCTGAGGCCTCCTCTTCAACCTTTAACATATCAAACAGAAACTCATTAACAATGACAAGAAAGCTCCAGAATCTAAAACAGGAATGGAAGTTATTAATACCTCTTTCCTCCATTTGAGCTCACAGAAAATCCTCTCAAAGCACTCGTGCATGTAGTTAAACTGGAAACACACACACAGAGGCATTACAGGCTTATTTCTGTTCAAAACTTGCTTCCAGACCGGTGTTTATTTTCATCAACGAAAATAAAGGTGAAAATTAACACAAAAAGAAACTTGACAGTGCTAGTAACATGACTGAAAGCTATGAATGCGCACGCTCTGATACGCTCATCTAATGGAGTACACTAAAATGTAGTCAAACAAATAAAAACGAATCAAAATTTCTGCTATAATCTGCTGCATTCCGCTGTTTATTCATTAAAGGTCCCGTGAAGTGCTTTGAAATAATGCATTTTGATTCGATGTTTGACGTAATCTCAACCGAAACAGAAGAGAGAGTGGGACATAGTGTCGCTCCTCCCCCTTTTTAAAAAACAGCCAATAGCGTTTTGATTTATCACCGCTCTGCCAGTGAGAGTGGTTGAGCCCAAGTGCATCGAATGAGAAGTGTCTTGAAGGGGGCGGGGCATGTCAGATACTAGAGAGCATTTGATTGGTTATGATTTGATGAGAAACTGTAGTATGAGGTGACGTGAATAAAACTGTTGATCCATTTAACTTGACATGTTTTTATCAGTTTTATATCTTCTAAACGCGAATTTTGTCACTGTTTTGGAGCACACTAGCTTATAGATATCCTAAAAACTAACAATACTGATACTAACATCTAAAAAACTTTATTTTCATTTCATGGGACCTTTAAGGCCCCGGTATACTTCAAACGGAATCGGAAAAAGAACTGAAATGACGTAATTTCGAACAAAATCCAAACCAAAGTTGTTTTGAGTTCGTTTCATCAGTTCACAAGAGCTCACCAAATCTAACTTTTTGAGGGAGTTTGTTTTAGTCTTGAACTATAGTGACCAAGAGAGCTTAACGCACTGCAATATAAGAAAACACATGCAATTACAAAAAACACCAGCAAATTAAGAAAAGATCTTTATCGGTTTGACAGCATACATGTTGCAAATTCTCACAACGCAAACAAATTAAGAAAACGTGCTGCAATTTTTCATAACACATGCAAATAGCACAGAACACAATGGAAATGTTTCAAGGGGACCCAAACATGTGACGGACCCGGCTATTAAAGGTTATGGTTATTTAATAATAATATACAAAAAACAAAGGAATGGTGTAATCAGGATGTTAAGATAAACAACAAAAACTCACCTTTCAAAGATCACCTACAACTTCACTGAGCAAGTCACGGCACAATAAGCAAATCCCAGCCTGGTCCGTAATGTTTTTGGGTCCCCTTGAAACATTTCCATTGTGTTCTGTGCTATATGTGTTGTGAAAAAATTGCAGCGTGTTTTTTAAATTTGCTCACGTTGTGAGAATTTACATGTTGTATGCTGTCAAACTGATGAAGATCTTTCCTTAATTTGCTGGTGTTTTTTGTAATTGCATGTGTTTTCTAAAATTGCAGCGCATTAAGCTCTCTCGGCCACCGTACTAAACGCCTTTGAGTTGCCGTTGGTCTGTGACGACGCAATCAGTGGGTGTGTCCTGAAACGCCGCCGCCTTTGACATGCTTCGTATCCATGGAGTTCAAAATCAATCAGGAGAAAACCATCCATCACAACAACACCAAGTTAGCAACATGAATAAACTGGAGGGTCGAGTAGCAGAGCTGGTACAGATGTATCCGCACCTGTGCTATCGTTCGCTGAGAGATTTTAAAGACTCGGAGTCACACACCGGATGATAAGCACAACTGTATCGTGCCACGTCTGATACAGTTCTAAACATTGTTCCATTCAGTGTCTGTCTGTGGCACATAAAAAACAATGTGGCGTGTCGTGGTGGCACTTCCCACTGGAGAAGGCTGTTTGCTAATGTTTATGAAACTCTCACAGCTGCCATTGTTGTTGTGTTTACACCCACTACAGCACGGGAGTGTCAGAAGGTTAAAAAAAAAAACTTCTTAAAATACTATAAGATTAAAAATATTTATAGGTATATTATAGTTTTACTTTAAATACTTCTTAAAACTTCTTCTTGGCCTCTAATGATGAACAAAAAATAACGTTGTTTGAAGTATACCACAGCCTTTAGATTGGAGTGCGTGCATTCATCTTACTGGTGCAGCGGACCTGTGACATTATACTAACACTGTACCAGACATATGGACATTCTGTACAGAACATGTATTTAGCAGGTAAACAATGAAGCACTGATGTTCTTTTTTAGGCGACTTACATATGGAGTGAATATTTTGACCCAGCGAGGTTTCTTTTCTCCCCGCACATATTCAAAGCAGAAGGCCATTCCCTCCTCATCCGTGTCCCATCTCTGCATCTCCGACCATTCAAACATGATCACCTGATTCTGGGGGTCAGAGAAAGAAGGCAGGGAAATCAAACTGAGGATTTTGTGATATTCTATAAAATTGCTATTGTGTTTTACGCTAAGTCATGCAAGTTGCCTTTTATTAGAACAGAGGTGAAAAATCATGAAAACAAATCTCTCTTGAATTGACTCAGCTTAGGTTTTAACAGCAGATAGCCGTGTATGCTAGTTTTTAACCATATACTCAAATGCTCAAGAGAAAAACGTGCATTCAGAGGAGTATAAATTGCCTTTTATGTAATGAGGTTTATGTAAACAGCTCACTATGAACACTCTTTTGCTAACTCTATTAATGATTATTTGAAGTTAAAGTGGTATTTGTAAGAAATCGAATACAAGCAGCGTACAGTTGTTTGTAAAGCCTACAGAGCTATCTGCTGTTAAAAACAAAGCTCCAAATTGATTCAAGAGGGAATAGATATGCATCTTAAAAAATCTTATAATCGATTTCTCGAACAATTTTTGTAGCACAGCTCCACTCGACACAATGTAAGAGAATTTATACTGAAAGCTTTAAAAAGAAAGAATCAAAAAGGTCCAGTTTGTGGACAGTAAACGTATCCAAAGTTCACTTTAGTAATGAACGCAAGTTATTTATTTGGGTGTAATAAAAAGCACTGTTCATTTTCAAACTGGGGAAAGACGTGAAGTCAGTGTAAGGTTCAGGAGGAAATGTCATGTGAAGTTTACTGTTACAAGGCAGAGTGAATGCAAATATTTATCAGAAACTCCTCCTCCAACAAGTGGTTTCTTCCCTGCATTCACCACACAACCAGCATGCAAATTTCATGCTGGACAATGAGCCCTGGCAATAAGGATAAGGCTAAAAAAACACTCCATTCAGTGAACTGTTGAAGAAGAGTGGATCAAGATCACTTCATACTCATTCTTATTTGCTGTAACCGTCTTTCTTCATTATTTTGATCTCTTCATTTTCCAAGAAATAAATGTTTTGTGTTTTTTTGTGTTGAAGCACCACAATTAAAGTGCCTTTAGACTTTACAGCGCATACAGTTGAAGTCAGAATGGGGTATATGCGTAGCTAGTGTTTTTCAGCCAATGATAAACTGCCGGTGAAAGCTTAATGTGACTATTTTCAATTTCATAAGGTTCCTTTTACAGCATTGATGTTGTAATATAATTACAATACATTCAAATAGACTTAAGCATTCATTTAGTTGTTCAAGTATAAAACGAGATGAAAGACTGTGTAACCGCTAGCAGAGTCAGGATCAGCAGGCTAGCACAGAAACTCCATTGAAAATACTGGGGTAAAATAAAGCGTCATATTTGAAAGACATGGCGGGGGAAAATGGAATTTAATGCAGTGCTTCTTGTCCTGTCTGAGACCCACTTTATATCGTATATCTATCAGGCAGTGAAGATCACTGATTTTTAAAGAAATCAGACCTTAAACGTGGCAATTTTATAATAGAAAGACAGTGCACCGGAAGCGCTGAGGCTGGCTGGCTGAAATTAAAAGTCTATGTGCATATACCCCATTATTAGCCCTCCTGAAAAATTGGTGCTGGCCCACCTGACCCACCTGGCCCACCTGAAGGACATCACTGAACCCTCACTGGACTCT
>CAIGQV010018201.1:7572806-7595274 GCA_903798115.1 Danio jaintianensis | reverse complement strand
TATGTGTGAACATACCTGGCAATAAAGCTCTTTCTGATTCTGAATTATTAGCCCCTCTATATTTTTTTCCCCTAATTTCATTTTTTCCCCCAACAATTTTCTAAATTTTAAGTTTTTAACAGCTAATTTCTAAAAACTAATTTCTTTTATCTTTGCCATGATGACAGTACATCATATTTTACTAGATATTTTTCAAGATACACATAGCCTGCAAGTGACATTTACAGGCTTAACTAGGTTAATTAGGTTAACTAGGCAAGTTAGGGTAATTAGGCAAATCATTGTATGACAATGGTTTGTTCTGTAGACACTCGAAAACAAATATTGCTAAAGGGGGCTAATAATATTGACATTGACTGAATTAAACCCAGTCTGCTCATCTTTCTCTCACCTCCAGAGTGCCGTCCTCTGTGCAGGCGTGCAGTTTGAAATGCTTCATGCTGACGGCTGTGATCACGTGACCTTTCCTCCGAGAGTCGCAGGCACAGTGAGGAAACATCACCTCATTATATCCCTCACATGAACGCAAAAGACTCAGATACTGAAAGAGATAAAGAAACAAGATTATTTGTCTTTAAAACTAAATGTTATGAATAGATTTTTCTTGGTGATAATGAAAGGCAAGCTGTACAGGACACATTTCACCCCAAAATTAATGAATAAATACTAATAGAACCATTTGTGAAATGTTTGTACCGAGTCCACAACGCTAAAAACTATTAAAAACATTTTTATTCATTTAAAATAAAACTGAAATGAAAAGAAATTAAGATAAAATAAAAAAAAGTTACTAACTGAAAACTTATAACAAAAAAATGTATATTTATTTTTAATGACACTAAGGATAATGATTTTTCTTTCCTTACAGTAATTAGAATTTGGAAGGAAAATATATCGGAAATTAAATTAAATGTTGCAATGCAAAAAATATACACCTATATTATAAAAATAAGGAATTTTACACATTTTATTTTTAAAATACTCTAATAAGTTTGTTTTGCCTTCGAACATGAAGGATAAATGTAATAAAAGTTCTATTAAATAGGTCTGATTTTTACAAAATGTATATTATTTAATTATTTTGAGGTAAAGTGTGACCATGACAGCACTGATTTATATGATGCCAAGGAATTTTACTAATTTTATTTTTAAAATACCCTAATAATAGTTTTTTTGCCTTCGAACATGAAGGATAAATGTAATAAAAGTTCTATTAAATAGGTCTGATTTTTACAAAATGTATTTAATGTTATTATTTTGAGGTGAAGCATGACTAAGACAGCACTGACTGTATTTACAGTACAGTGCTCAGCGTAATTGAGTACACCCCATTTTGAAAATGAATATTTATATCCATTTCTCAGTGAATATAGGCAATGTATTTTGGTGCATTTAAACAAAACAGATTTATTAAACAGATATATTTATTAAAATGAATAATTTTTCCTCTTTTTTTTTAATTTGTGTTGAATATTTTTCTATAACATATAAATTTGGCTGTACTAGTTTTTGTACCGTTATCGTAAGTTATTTTGTTAGATAAGCTCCAGATTTGCTACTGACTAAACTAATGTGTATGCACAAATATAATTCTATAGCTTCCTATTAAAAATATGACTTTAAAAGATAGATTTGTGAGGGGTGTACTTATATATGCTGAGCACTGTATATGATGCCGAGGAATTTTACACAATTTATTTTTTATATACTCTAATAAGTTTGTTTTGCCTTCGAACATGAAGGATAAATGTAATAAAAGTTATATTACATAGGCCTGATTTTTACACAATGTATTTTATTTTTATATTTGGAGGTGAAGTGTGACCAGGACAGCGCTGACAGTAGGTTTACAAATTCTAAGAGACCGTTGTCATCTTTCTCTGTTCTGCTAGTTTTTGCAGCTGGTATGCTTTATCCTCTGCTTTAATGAATCCCTTCTTCACATCATCCTGTGCCTGAAAAAAAGAAGACGACAAAAACAGAGAATGTAACAAAAGAGCAGCTCTGACCGCTGTGATTAAATGAGGTTAAGCAGAAATATGTTGATGGAGCTGCTTTATAGACATCTTATCTGACTTCCGTTACACAAATACACAGTGTGGCATTAGATGAAGCATAAAGCTGACACCTCGCAAGCTGCACAAAGTTCATCTGTGCAGTTTACAATCATTTACTGTGATGGAGAAAAAGTTCATATTTATTGCTTTTGCCTACAAGGATCGATCATAAAGTCTCCCTGAAATCAAAGTATTTTTTTTGAGTGTTTATATCTTAGAGGGTTAGTTCACCCCAAAATTATGTCATTAATTACTCACCCTCATGTCGTTTCAGTCATTAGAGACCCTTATTCATCTTCAGAACATAAATTAAGATATTTTAAACGAAATCTGAGAGCTCCCCTATCATCCATAGACAGAAAGGGTCCAGAGATGTTCAACAAAAACCAAACAAAACGAAACCAAAAACATTGTCAAAACGATCCATGTGACTTCAGTGGTTCAACTGTAATCATATGAAGCTCCAAGAACACTTTTGTACAGCAAAGAACAAACAAACTGAAGAAAAGGTTGCGCATTTACCATGGGTAATACTGCAATACAAATCTAATGCCAATATGGGGTATTCATTATAGTAAATGCGCATCCTGACGACCCGACGCAGAAGGAAGACAAAGACGAACAAAGCCGTTTTTACATTGTTTCGTCTCACAATAGTGTTCTTGGAGCTTCATATGACTATAGCTGAACCACTGAAGATACAATGTTTTAGTTCCTTTTCTGGACTTTGAAGATTTCTGGAACGTTGCTGTCTACGGAGAATAAGAGAGCTTCCAGGTTTGATCTAAAATACCTTAATTTGTGTTCAGAAGATGAACGAAGATCTCAGGCGATTGGAACTACATGTTATTAATTAACAGAATTAAAATTTTTGGTTGAACTATCCCTTTAAGATTATCTACTTACATTTAGAAGACATAAGCATTTGGAATTTATGCAGTTTCTCTTATCTGCTAATGAAATGTTTTATGACATCACCACACACTTCAGCTTCTCATTAGATATTCTGACCAGAAGCCCCGCCCCCTATTAGACACCGCTTAAATTTGTCACTTTCGTTAAAATATGACCAAGCGTACCACCTAAATGCATGCAAATATGACAATAAACAGTATCCATCAGTGTTGATCTGAACTCCATGTTTATGAGTTAAAAATGAAGGAAGTCCAAAAAGCTGAGATGCTGAAATGTGTACAGCAAGCCTTGAGGGGAAAAGACATTGCAGAAAAAAGTGACTACACTTTGCTGTTTGTTCAAACTACTTATTTAAAATGAGCTGAAACAACACCATTCTTGTATTTTTTGGCGACAACTTAATTGTTTTATGTTCAATCCACTTACTACTAAACTAACTTAGTTCCTTCATGTTGTCCTAACACAAATCCATTATCCATTTGTTTTTTTTTACAGTGTATGACATTCAAAATCATGTCTGTTATACAATATTGTCTATACAGTGAATGACACACTCTAGTGCAATAAATGGGGTATAAACAATTCAAATGCCTTCCAATGGGGAGAATGAAGCCCATGGTGTGTGTCTCATTGGTCTGCTCTGGTCTAGAAAAACAAAAGTGTGAGTTGATGCAAGCCATAAATTGTATCTGACCACTTTGAATAACACTGAAGGCTGCATTTCAGCAATGAAACGGCCAGTCAGACTCGGCACTGCTATTATAGACTATGGGAGTCATGATGTGCTTTAGCTCACTGACTCGGACTCTGGCTAAATATGAAAATCTCATGTGAAAAAAAAAAAATCACTTTTGGCTTCTTTTTTTGAAGGTTCAATTGAAATTATGTCACACATCGAACAAATCTGCACATTTTAACCCTTGTGTGCTGTTGGGGATGTTTTCATCCACTCTGGGGTGATTTTGAGTCTTAATTTGGCCACAGTTTTTTCTGTGTGTGATTTTTGGTGACAAATCTTATTTTGACACATATTTTGGAAAAATGCTTTGAAAATTTTCAGAAATTCAACAATTCACTCTGGACAAATTGACAACCCTTTCGTTATGTTCGGGGCTGTTTTTGCCCCATTGACTTCCATTATAAGGACATTTTTTGATTGCAAAGCCATGACAGCATATATAAGCATGCATTCTTGATTGTTGCTGGTTTTTCCTGTTGGGAAGAGGTAAAAATTTTTATTTTTACTCTTAATCAACAGTTGCAGTGCAAAAAAAAGCTTAGTTTCTGCCTTCTATATGGAGTACAGTGTGTGTGTGTCTGAGAAAATCAAAATAAGCCCCTCAGTTCTTAGAACATAGTAAACGTAGCAAGTGTATTTATGCACACACACACTATAATCTGCTGTTTTACTCCACAGAACTCCATATAAAAGCCAGAAACTTCTTTGCACAGGCCTATCTAAAGGGTTAATGGTGCCAACTGATGATCAACAGTAAAAATAACACATTTTATCTCTTCCCAACAGGGAAAATCACCAACAATCAAGAATGCATGATTATATGCTGTCATGGCTTTGCAATCAAAAAATGTGATTATAATGGAAGTCAATGGGGCAAAAACAGCCCTGAACATAACAAAAGGGTAGTCAATTTGAACAGTACACAAAGGTGTTAAGGCACTTCAGGGGATCTTTAACTTGTCTGGTTTAAAAGACAGAATTGGGACCTGATGGAAGCAGTAGTGCAGGGCGAGAGGGTTGTCCTGCAGCAGATCCTCTTCCTGTGTGCTGAAGAGCCACTTGCGCATGGTGAGACACGTCCCGGGAACCGCTGAGGTGTAGTTCTGGACATACAGCTTGTGTGGAAACTCATTAGGAGCCAGTTTGCACACTTTAGGATGAAATGATGAAATTGACAAAAAATAATTACTATGCAATTAATATTAGTTAAAAACAGATAAAAAACAGATAGCTTTGTGTGAGAAACAGAATTATAGCGGACCCAAACAATTATAATTTACTGTTAAATTATTCACCCTCAGGCCATTCAATAATGTAGCAAGTAATGTAACATTAAAAAGATTTTAAGCTGAAACTGACTCATAAATTACATTTCCAAATATATTAAGATGGAAACCACATATTTTACATTGAAATAATATATGTGACAGGCGGCACGGTGGCTCAGTAGTTAGCACTGTCGCCTCACTGGACCAGTTGGCATATTTGTGTGGAGTTTGCATGTTCTCCCTGTATTCGCGTGGGTTTCCTCTGGGTGCTCTGGTTTCCCCCACAGCCCAAAGACATGCACTATAAGTGAATTGGGTAAACAAAATTGGCCATAGTGTAAGACTGTGAATGTGTATGGGTGTTTCCCAGTACTGGGTTGCACCTGGAAGGGCATCCGCTGTGTAAAACATATGCCAGAATAGTTGGCGGTTCATTCCGCTGTGGCGACCCCTGATAAATAAGGGACTAAGCCAAAGGAAAATGAATGAATAATATATGTGACCTCAGACCGTCTTATGTTGCGTGGGTATATTTTTGGTAGTAGCTAAAAATACATGGTATGGGTCAAAATTACATTTTTAAAAAAAAATCTTATTTATTATTATTTAGTATTGAAGATAATGTTCCATGAAAGCATTTAGTAAATTTTAATAGTAATGTGCATCTCTAAGCAATTCATTTAGACATCTTTAAAGGAGATTTCTTTCAGTAATTGTTCATATCTCAGCCAAATATTGCCATAACAAATCGTATGAAAAGCTTATTTATTATTCAGCTTTCGGGTGATGTATAAATCTCAATAAAAAACATAACAAAAAAAAAAAACACCTATGACTTTTTTTCTGTAATTTCCATTCTCAAAATAAATGCAGCCTTGGTGAACAGACTTTAAGTGTGAACAATGCATTTTTGGCTCTTACCAAAAGTATACCCATGCAACATAAGACAGTCTGGGGTCACATATATTATTTCAAAGTAATTTATCTAGTTTCCATTTGAATATTTTTAACATAAAACGAGATTCATATAAAAAGAAACTCAACAACATTAAAAATAGAAATGCACTGATGTATACTACTGGCCATCAGATAATAATCAAGGCTGATTACATTACTTTAGGCAAGGGAAGTTTATTTATATAGCGCATTAATACACAATGATAATTCAAAGTGCTTTACATAAACAACAATAAAAGAAACAAACTACAAGTAAAATAAAAAAACAAATGTAATCAAAAGAAGGTTCATTACGATTCAAATTCATGCTGTATGTCAAATTTAGCATGGTAAAACTAATGTATCTGCTGACATGGAAAGGAATTTGACAGGTTTGTCGACTCAAGTCTAAAGTGTAGTTTAGAATTTAAAACGTAATCTTCACAATTTCATCAACAAGTTAAGAACGATATGTTTTCTGTTTATGGCTAAGACCAGATACTCTGAAACTACCTGCTGAAATGGAGAGAATAAAGTTATGTGAATTTCGGTAGAACTTGCACATGTTCCATGTACTTAACATCGTAATTATAATTAATTAGGCATAATTACATGCGACTAACCTTCAACCTGACCCAGACCATATAGTAAGTACATGTTATGAATTAATATTACCCAATAGTTACACTGTAACAAGGGCACCTCAAAAGAAAATGTAACCTTCAGTTCTATCAAAAATAATTCTTAATTTAGAATGAAGTATAAAAAGGGAGAACCATTGGTTAACTGTATCAGCTGAGAAATTTGTACAGGGTTCCCACGCTTTCACGAACAGCAGATTCAAGGACTTTTTAAAGCACCATACATTTTAAATCAAGCACCTTTGTAATTAATTCATACCCCAGCATATGTAGAGCCATAAAGGTCCTTACTGTACTTAACATTTCACTTACACTTAAAGGTCCCATGAAATTAAAATAAATGATCTGTATTGTTAGTTTTTAGGATACACTGTAAAATGTGGTTAGTTACTTAACTTTAAAAAGGTGAGTAAACCCTTTGCCTTTAAAGCATCAAGTTGACTTTACTTTAAAAAGTGAGTAAATCCATTGTAACTTGGAACAGTCTATAAACTAGTGCGCACCAAAACTGTGACAAAATTTGCATTTAGGAGATAAAAAACTGATATAAACATGTAAAGCTTGCAGTTTGTCACTTCCGCCTAAATGGATCAACGGTTTTATTTACGTCACCTCATACTTCAGTTTCTCATCAAATCTTGACCAATCAAATGCTCTCTAGTATCTGACATGCCCCGCCCCTTCAAGACGATTCTCATTTGATGCGCCTAAGCTCAACCACTCTCACTGGCAGAGCGGTGATGAAACAAAATGCTATTGGCTGTTTTTTTTAAGGGGAGGAGCTATACTATGTCCCACCCTCTCTCTCAAACATCGAATAAATAATGCGCTTCAAAAAGTCACGTTGCAAGAATTTTAATCAAATTTGTTGAGTTCAGTACTGGTAATATTCAAATGCAGTTTCTGAAATATTGATTAAAATGTGCATTATTTGTCAGTGTTATTGTACAAGACTTAAATTTGTTTTTTTATTTTTAATTTAAGAATTTGTTTTTTTCGTTTTGTTTTTGACAATTGAGTACAATTGTTAAAATAAAACCATAAACAAATTTAATTTCAAGCACTTTCAAGGATCTGTGTTTGTTTTTAAGTACTTTTCAGGCCTTGAATCCATATGTCTGAAATTCAAGTACTTTTAAATACTTTCAAGTAGCGTGAGAACTGTTAGTATCAGTGCATCTCTAATAATGAAAAAACCTTACTAACCTCTAACTTTCGAATAATGGTGTATGTTTAAGCAGCAATACTTGACCAATGAAAAACGCATGCCTTGAGTATTTTCAAAGAATCTGCTCTTTTTAATTAAATGATTCATCTGATGATTTTGAACTCATTCATTGACTTAATGATCAGGTCAACTTACAGTAGATTTCTTTAGTCTACTATCAAAATGATGTGCAATATCGTGCAGAATTCACACATTAAACTCTTCTGTTACATTTCCTTCCATATTAAAAGGTTGAAAGCCACAGAATATACACCGCTATGCTAAATGTAACATTTAATCACCATTTAGCCATTATATTTCCACAACTACAGACAAAAACATTCTTCTATAAATACAGCCAAGAAGAGTTTTGCCAAAGATTTACACATAAATTTGTTCTTTTTTTATTAACAAGGACGAATGTTTTTTACTGGGTTCAGCAGTACCTTATCAGAGCTCAGCAGCAGAGTCAAACATTATTCGTTTGATTAAAAAGGACTCACAAAATGGCAGTTTAATCGTCCTTAATAAGAATCATAAGCTCAATTACTTTTGACTTCATAACAAGGTCAAACGCTTTCTTCCCTTCGAGCTATTAACTGATTCATAACACACACACACTCGCGTACAGCTATCTTTATGGGGACTTCCCATAGACATAATGAATTAGCATTTTTACATTCTGTGATTTAAGAGCCGTTTTCCTCATAGGGACCAAAATAAAAAATGTCCCCACACAGTCACAATTGACTGGTATTGCTATACTTGTGGTAACTAACGTGTTAGCTAATTCATTTATCAACACATTAATATATGTTTAGTTATATCAGATAAAGTATTGCTGAATAGATGTGTTGTTCATAGTTAAGTGATGCTATCTAATCCATGAACAAATACATTAGTGTATGTGTAAGTAAACATTGTGGTATTGCTATACATTTGGTCCCCAAAATGTAAGGAAGACAAGGTACACGCACGCACACACAAAAGGTAGACCAAGCGACTGCTCACCAAACGAGTGGTTAATAACTTCAAAAAGAGCAAAATAACTGGCCATCATGCTGTCCATCCCAACCTTCACAACAAGAGCCTGAAAAACAGATCAAAAGAGTTTCCTTTGAGTTCACAGAGTTGAATAATCTGACTGTGTTGCATGAACATTATAAACTAAATTTGTGCGCATAAAGGCATAAACATATACAATGCTCAGCATAAATGAGTACACATCTCAAAGATTTCTCTTTTACATTAATATTTTCTATAGGATGCTATACATTAATATATCTGTGTATATACTTTAGAATAATCAGTTTTTAAAGCCTAAACAGGAACTAATGTAACAATAAGATCACAATTCAAAAATTAGTACACCCAAATTATTATGTTAGGGGAAAAAAGTTAATAAAATGTTAATAAACAGAATAAAAAATATATAAGAAACATATATTGTGTATAAGAAACATAAAACATATCAAATTTTGTAGATTTTTTTGTAATAACAAGTTGAATTTAAATTTATTATATTCTTCAAGATGTTAGGTGACCAAACTCTTACTTTAATGTGTATAACGGTTAAATAAAACTGTTTTGTTTAAATGCACCACAATATATTGTTGATATTTACTCAGAAATGGATCAAAATATGCATTTACTCATTGAAAATACTAATTTATGCTGAGGACTGTATATTTTGCCTCGTTTGAATGCCAAATGTCAAATTCACTGACTTTTCCCTGATTTTAACTAATTAAAAATAAAATTTCATGCCCCTTCCAACTTATTTTTCATGTAACATTGTAACTTAAATGTGTCAAGACTTCCAGTCTCATTCACTTCCATTAATTTTTAGCAAAACAAAACAACCGCTTAATGTTGTAAAACAAATCACATTGTTTTATTAAATCTGTTTGCTGTTTGACATGCAGGAAAGTAATACATTAGCATGAAAATTAAATGGACCAACTATAACAATGTAAATCAATGAAAAAAAACACTTCGATAAAAGTAAAAAAAAGGTCAAATTTTAAATGACAAAAATAAATCCATGATATTCCATAAGTTGGAGAAAAATCTGTAAAATTCATTACTGTTAATGTCTGTAATAGACTTTTTAAAAATCCATGATATTCCAGAAATTCCATGACCAGTGGGAACCCTGTTTTTACATTCTTTTTACCTTGGACAAAGTGGGGAAATGAGTGTTTTATATGTATTAGAGACATGTACAGTTAAAATAAATATTATTAGCCCTCCTGTGATTTATTTATTCTTTTTCAAATATTTTCCAAATTATGTTTTATGTTCCTATAATATTTTTTCTTCTGAAGAAAGTCTCATTCGTTTTATTTCGGCTAAAATAAAAGCAATTTTTAAATTTTTTTATAAACCATTTTAAGGTCAATATTATTAACCTTCTTAGGCAAGATTTTTTTCTCGATTGTCTACAGAACAAACCATCATTATACAATGATTTGCCTAACAAACCTAACTTGCCTATTTAACCTAGTTAAGCCTTTAAATGTCACTTTAAGCTGAATACTAATATCTTGAAAAACATCTAGTAAAATATTATGTACTGTCATCATGGCAAAGATAAAAGAAATCAGTTATTAGAAATGAGTTATTAAAACTATTATGTTTAGAAATGTGTTGAAGAAACTATTCTTTCCTGTTAAACAGAAATTGGGGGAAAAAATATACAGGGGGGCTAATAATTCTGACTTCAACTGTAACTGTATGTAATTTGTATGCCAGTGTCAAATATAAATTTCATACAATAAAAGTTTGTATGAAGTTTTACCTGGTAAACCTGGTCGGTGGTGCTGTTCTTCTGGACCCTCACTGAGGCTGTGGTTTTATCAGGCAGTGCTATTCGCAATTCCACATCCGTTACGCCGTTGTGGTTCTTTAACACAAGACACACGTCGAAAGCGTTGTTGAGTAATATCATTTCCACACAGAATTACAGTGTTTGCGAATATGTACTTACCTCATTTGATTCAGATAGGAATTCTTGCATAATGTCACTCTCACCTACGATCCGCACTGAACACACTGAGAAGAGAGAGGAGGTGTTTTAATACAGAGTTTATTAGAAGTATCTGATGATATCTAATGATATCTGATGCATGTACCACAAACTGACTGTGAACAAGTGTCAAAAAAAAAAAAGAAGACATTTCCTGGTGGTTCACTGCAGAGACAAACAACAAAACAGCCTGAAAGCAAATCTCACTTTCAAAACAAACAACACTTATAGCTGGTTTTGTGGTTCATGGTCACATAAAAAAGAAATTCTGTGATTTTAATGAAAATAAATGCAGCCTTGTATATAAAATGTATACTAATGCATAAATCAAATGAACAGGTTTCATAGCACGCCGCTTTCCACCTGCGGTGTGAAAACCGCTTCAAAATATAGTGCATTTAAAAAACACTTTCAGTAAATTAAATTAATCTTAAATTTAACTTAAATATAAAAACACAATGAAAAACAAAATGACATGTAATTTGTATTACAATCTATATCCAGTTTGGTTTTCAGTGTACTTTTTTGTTAGGGGGGGGGGGGGGGGTCAAAAAACAAAACAAAAAAAACAACAACAATTTAATATTCAGTGAGTTACATGTTAGATAATATGTAATGAAATAAGTATTATCTAAATGATATAATTAGTAATGAAAAGATGGAGCAGAACATTTGAACATCTCAGAGAAACATGAATGAATGAATCTGTTTTTGAACAAATTGAGGGATTTAGTCATTCAATGCCCCATTCATGAAGAGTCACTTGCTTTGTTCATTAATGAATCAGCTATTTTGAAGAAATCATTTGAATGAATGATTCGATGAATCCCGCAAGTAAACTAGAGCGAGTGATGTAGTGCTTTGCATTTGGTGTGAACCCATCAGATTCGAGTAAAAAATATCTTCATTTGTATTTTGAAGATGAACAAAAGTCTTTTTAGTATTTAGTAATAAGATAGTAGATAGTATAGATAGTAATTCATGATAGAATTTTCATTTTGGGGTGAACAGACACAACCCCACTATACACTACCTGACAAAAGTCTTGTCGCCTATCCAAGTCCAAATAATAACTTGACTTCTAGTTGATCATTTGGTATCAGAAGTGGCTTATATGAAAGGCAAAGGCCTCTAGATTACGATTATTTTACCAAAATAAAATATGATCATGCCTTGATATTTAATTATTTAATTAGGACAGTAAGGTCTGACTTTGCTTAGACAAAAGTCTTGTCACTTAACAGAAATAATGTACAGTATAGAATATAAAGTTATGGTGCAGTGAAAAAAGAATGAATATTGTGTATGACTCCCATGAGCTTGGAGGACTGCATCCATACATCTCTGCAATGATTCAAATAACTTATTAATAAAGTCATCTGGAATGGCAAAGAAAGCGTTCTTGCAGGACTCCCAGAGTTCATCAAGACTCTTTGGATTCATCTTCAATGCCTCCTCCTTCATTTTACCCCAAACATGCTCAATAATGTTCATGTCTGGTGACTGGGCCGGACAATGCTGGAGCACCTTGACCTCCTTCAGGAACTTTGATGTGGAGGCTGAAGTATGAGAAGGAATGCCATCCTGCTGAAGAATTTGCCCTCTCCTGTGATTTGTAATGTAATAGGCAGCACAAATGTCTTGATACCTCAGGCTGTTGATGTTGCCAATACTGAATGTAACCCAAACCATGATTTTTCCTTCACCAAACTTGACTGATTTCTGTGAGCATCTTGGGTCCATACGGGCTCCAATAGGTCTTCTGCAGTATTTGTGTTGATTGGGATGCAGTTCAACAGATGATTCATCGGAAAAATCTACCTTCTGACACTTTTCCAATTGATCAACTAGAAGTCGAGTTATTATTTGCTGCTCTTACAACTGGGATCGACAACATGACTTTTGTCAGGTAATGTAAATGCACATGACAAGCTGTATCTGTAGTTTAAATAATAAGAAATTATCTTAAAGTTAGATATAATGTTAAATTTACATATAAGATATGCTTATAGATTTAGACATGCCTTTAAAGTACGGACAAGAAAAACCTTGCAATAATGTGTTTTTGTGTATCTTATTATATTTGAATGTCATATGGTAACTTTTAAACACAGAAAACCTCACTTATATGATTTCATGTTGAAAATGTTAATTCAGATATTTTGGAGTATTTTTACCTCTCTCCATGTATTCCTCTAATCCTCTTCTGCGAGCATCCAGCTGCTGTTCAGACAGAGAAAAAGGCCACTTTCCTGGCAACTTTGGGAAAGTGTAGTTGGAAAACTCTCTCTTCAGGTTCTGATGAAGTATCGCAAACTCTCGATAGCGCTTCGAGCACAGCTGTCTGCCTGACATGTATACATTATACACCTAAAATAGAAAAAAAATAATAATAATAATAATATTAGCACTAAACAAAAACAGCCAAAAGGTCAACATGTGTGCTTGCAAATGACTAATCATGATTAGTAAAAGTTTGTATTAACATAATATGTGCATACTTTGTATATTTATTATTACAAGTTAGGGCTGCACAATACATTTTAGTTTCACCATTTACATTTTCCTTTCAGCACTGATATCGCAATGTGATCATTCGCAATTGTCCCATCGCAGAATATGCAATTTTGAGTCTAGATTAGAGTTTATCATTTGCATGTGTTTTTGAGGACTGTGACTGTATAATGATTTTAAAAGCATTCAGGCATAAGAAACTGTACCGTTTGTAACTTTAATACATTTTACTGAATTATTTGTATTTTTATTATTCAATTACATGAATACTGTTAGACTCGGAAAATTATAAAACACTGTTTATTTCAACTATATCGCAATCAATCTAAAATCATTCATTATTTCCAAATAGAGCTATTCAAGTCATCTGGAGAAATTGTATTCATATTGAAATATATAAATTGCAGAATAACGTAATATAGCAATGTTAGATTTTTTCAATATCGTGCAGCCTTACTATAAATAATAGAATGTATAAATATACATATAAAACTAAACTATTTGTAAGTATTTAGTATTTATATAACATCTTTATTACATATAATATATTTCAAACATAAATTAGCAATTCCATGGAAAGTCAACCTTGCCATGAAAGAAATAAAATTTCACCAAAATAGCCAAAACCATTTCTAAGTTGTAGACTTGGGCTGTAAAGGCTGGTTGCGCGGTCACATAGCCCTCGCCGTTGCTGACGCTGACGCACACCTCTCAAAAAACGCATAGCGCAAACTTTGTGATTGGTCGGCTTGGTATATGTGACCAGTGTGGGTGGGACAGAGAGCCGTGCAAACCCGTTGGAGCGAGTGTTTTTAAGTGTGGAGTCCCGTGAAGTAGCTCTAGATGGAAACTGTTGTTTTGTGTTTACCTCATGATTAATGTTGTTGCACGTCTGCCTGTTCCCGCCTCTGAATGAGCAAGTTTTAGCTACTTGTACATTAAGGTAGCGTTCAGAAAATACAAAACACCCGCGAAGAAACTCGACACAGAGGAACATAAAAACCTACTGCCAGCTAGCTTTTCGGAAGTGTTATTGCAAAGCAACACTAACAGCAGGCAGAAGTATAAATGTACGACTACGCGCAAGGCAGGTGCCGTGGGTCATGCCGATCACTCGAAACAGAAGTATAAATCAGCCTTAAGGCCTAAAAAAAGTCTGTCAATGTCTTCAAACTATTTTATTTGATTTACCAATGTCACATCTGTAACATCCATAATGGAGAGATGTCCATCCATAATGAAGCTTTCTTTTCTCATAAATGCAAAAAATAATTGACAATAAAATAAAATAAATCATTTTTTAAAATAAAAATAAATCGTTTTATAGAGAGCTAACTCTTATCCTCTTGATTAGTATCATTTCTTTTGGGCTGTGAAGTTTCATTCACAGAATTTCTACAATAAAGTATGTTGTATACTGTAAACATGCATATTTCTCTGGTGACATCCATAACGCATGTTATTTCCCTCACTTAAAATATAAAAACTGTTTACAGATTGATATTTTCTGATCCCTCTGATCTCTATGGTTAGTTGTTTTGCAAAATATTTATGTTTCAGTACACTATTAACATATACATTCTCTGTGAATAAATGTTTTAACTGCAAATGTCACATCCATAACACTGGAATTGCTCAAAATATACTGTAAAGAAACATTTTCTCAGAAATACACATGTACTTGTAGATTTATATATAATAATATTACGTAACGCATATTGTTCTTTTAAATAAATCTGTCTGTGCAACTCACCACAAACTTCTCAGAGTGCTGCTCCACATGTTTGTATGTGGGGACTGAAATGGGGACGGCCTGTTTGTCGCTGTAGTCATAATTGGGCTGAACTGCACCTTCTTCACTGGTGTCGAGTCCGTCTGCTTCTTGCGCCGGGATGGAGAGCACAGTCAGCACCAGCTCCCTCTCTCCGGCCCGGATCAGATCCACCACCTGCTTGTGTGTCGCCCCCTCCACGCTCACCCCATTCCTGCAGGACACACCAGGAGAACAAATGGGTCACGTTATAGCAAGATGAGTTTAGGCTTTTTTAAAAAAGAAATTACTTATGCACATCACAGCTGACCAAAAATGAATTAATATTGAGAAATGTGATTAAAAAAATAAATATAATATATATTTTTTTTTATGTATTGTTTGTCACATGATCCTTTAGAAATCATTCAAACATGATGACTTGATGGTCAAGAAACATTTATTATTATAAAACAAAAACAACTAAAAAATGTTTGGCAGCTTAATATCTTCATATATATATATTTGATTTATTTATCCTTTATTTTACCAGGATATTCTATAACAATATTTAGGATTCATAAATATAAAAACTCAGAAAACTTTATTCAGATGTTTTTTTCTCTTTATTATATTAGTGACAATTAGGCATGGGACGATAACCGGTTTCAAGGTTTACCACAGTTCGGAAAAGTCAAGGTTTTAAAACCACAAACATTTTCTGTTTTCATTTTTCTGACTATTTTATTCATTTTTTAGAGCAACAGTAAATTTTGAAACTAATGAAGATGCCAGAAGTCAATGATTTATTTTAATTATTTAGACTGACATGTTTATTGTTCCAATACATTTTAAATGTTTCTTAAAATATATTGTGTTCAATGTGGAAAAAAGTTGTTGTTTTTTACCCAGACATTTAAAAAAGAACATATTTCACAGCAGTAAGAACTACCATGATACCGTGAAAAAGTTCTATTTTTATCCAAGTTTATCATACCGTCAAAATCTTATACTGGCCCAATGCATACTTGTTGCAGTATTTATTATTTCAATCAATCAATCAATCAATCAATCAATCAATCAATCAATCAATTTACACCAAACAAATTACACCAAACTTCTTATCTGGAGCTCTCCATAATCCTGGACCAGGCCATATCCTGGGCAGATGCTGTGGAGGACATGGCAGCTCTGCACAAGAAGTTTGGCCAGAGGAGAAATGGTCGTGCCCAACTGAGCCTGGATTCTCTTGAGGTTTTTTTCCTTCACTTTAGCCAATTGGTGAAGTTTTGTTCCTCGTCACTGTCGCCACTGGCTTGCTTGGTTTTGGCACTTGTGGAGCTGCGCATCGATAGATTTGCTCTTGAGTGTTTGGACTTTCAGCAGTGAAAATTAAACACTGAAATTAACTAAACTGAAATTCAACTCTGAAAACTGGACTGACTCCAAAAAATTTAAAGGGATACCCAATAATGAAAATTGTCCACTTGTTCCAAACCTGTTTGAGTTTAATTTTTCTGTTGAACACCAAATAAGATTTTCAGAAGAATGTTGGGGGAAAAAGCAGCCTTTGACTTCCATATTTGTTCCTATATGGATGTCAATGGCTGCTTTTTCCCTAGCATTCCTCAGAATATCTTCTTTTGTGTTCAACAGAAGAAAGCAATTCATAGACATTTAGAACCACTTGAGTTTGAGTAAATGGTGAGGATTTCTTTGGGTGAACTTTCCCTTTAATTATGATTTGCATGCAAAATGCAATGCAACACAATGCAGGGTTTCTCACTTTCTCACAAATCATAAAGAGAGAAGGAAGGAGCCATTCTCTTTTTAGGTTTAGTGAACCATAATACAGTTTGCAGAAATGAAACCCAAACTAGTTAACTAAGCAAAGGGTTACATTTCATTTAGGGAACAACTGGTGTCTTCTTTAAAAAAATAAAAGCCTATCAAACAGGGTTTTTCCTGTATAGAGCATTTTGAACCACAAAGGTCAGGCAGGCAGTCACAGCTACCAACTAAATCTGAACAATAAATCAAAAAGAATATTGTTAATAGTATTGATAATAGCATAATATACATAATGTATCTCAGATGTGTGATAAATTATATTTAGTTTATGCCTTGGTTGTTTATCTAAATTTGACCACGGAGATGGCGCCTTTCTAACTTTATCCCCACCTTCCCAGTAGTTGCTATTCTTCTATTGGCTATAAAGCTGAAAATAAACACTAATGGCGGGAATCGATCAGAATCAGAATATTGGCTGAGGCTTTCACCTATTCATAGTGTTTTAAAGACTAAACATTTGCAACTTGACAATGTTTTTTTGTTGTAGTTTAAATTAGAATTATTTAGATCTGAAAAATATCTCGTACCTGTTTATTTTAACATAATTACATGAACATTACGTTAATTTTTACATTATTTTAATATCATTACATTATGAAACATGATAAATGAAACATATTTATTTAGAATTGCATTTGATATTCATTAGTTGTCTTATTGACTATCTTGTTTTGATTATGTTCTTGATCATCTTCTGTGTTTTAGTCTGTAATTTTGTTTTATTGCTGTAAAGCAATTTGGGCAGTTCCTTGGTATTAGAAGAAGAATCGGTTTTTTTTTTGGTTTTTTTTTAGTAAGGTGCTATAGAAATAGAGTGGATTGATTGATAGATTGATTGATTGTTTTCAAAACCTTAGGGTTTTCCTAACCCTAACCCTGATCCTAGCTAACATAAATACCTTTTTTTCCCTAGGGAAATGTTATATCCTAAGAAATATCAGTATCGGAATACTCAACAACAGTCTCGCATATCATATATTTCAGTTTGTTTACAAGAGTTTTCAGTTAAAGAGGATTTGCGTATCAGCTGACCAATGACACAGACAGACAGCAAACTCTACCTGCCCGTCACTTATCACCTCCATCACTAATTCATAAAGCAGCTGACAGACGGACAGACTGTAACGGGGAGGCATATTTCAGGATGAGGTGCAGAAATGAGGTTAAATAGAGGTGACAGACCAGCCTTTTATACACTACAGAATTAATCCATTAATGATTTGATGTTTAAAAAAAAGAGAAGGAACATTAAACATGAAAGACTCTTGCGAAATAATTGACATCCTCAATAGGGAGGAAAATCTAAATAAATCCAGTCTCTCTAGTAATGGTGCATCTGTTTATATATGTAATCATTTGATTCAAAATTGATTGGGGAGTTTGTTAATGCACACTTGCAGACATTCTCATCATGGATAGTAAAGTGCTGATTCTGAAACAATTTGGAAAAATTCATTTTATAGTTACAGTTATAGTGATTATAACAGAAGCTGCAAAACTTGTGATAGACAAGGTTCCCACCATAGATTCATGAACATAGTTCCCACCAAGATTCATGAACACAGGGGACAAAAAGTATTATTGATATATTTCAAAGGCTTTTATCGACAATTACATGACATTTATGCAAAGAGTCAGTATTTGCAGTGTTGGCCCTTCTTTTTCAGGACCTCTGCAATTCGACTGGGCATACTCTCAATCAACTTCTGGGCCAAATCCTGACTGATAGCAACCCATTCTTTCATAATCACTTCTTGGAGTTTGTCAGAATTAGTGGGTTTTTGTTTGTCCACCCGCCTCTTGAGGATTGACCACAAGTTCTCAATGGTATTAAGATCAGGGGAGTTTCCAGGCCATGGACCCAAAATTTCAACGTTTTGGTCCCCGAGCCATTTAGATATCATTTTTGCCTTATGGCACGGTGCTCCATCATGCTGGAAAATGCATTGTTCTTCACCAAACTGTTGTTGTATTGTTGGAAGAAGTTGCTGTTGGAGGGTGTTTTGGTACCATTCTTTATTCATGGCTGTGTTTTTGGGCAAAATTGTGAGTGAGCCCACTCCCTTGGATGACAAGCAACCCCACACATGAATGGTCTCAGGATGCTTTACTGTTGGCATGACACAGGACTGATGGTAGCCCTCACCTTTACTTCTCCGGACAAGCCTTTTTCCAGATGTCCCAAACAATCGGAAAGGGGCTTCATCGGAGAATATGACTTTGCCCCAGTCCTCAGCAGTCCATTCACCATACTTTTTTGCAGAAGATCAATCTGTCCCTGATGTTTTTTTTGGAGAGAAGTGGCTTCTTTGCTGCCCTTCTTGACACCAGGCCATCATCCAAAAGTCTTTGCCTCACTGTGCGTGCAGATGTGCTCACACCTGCCTGCTGCCATTCCTGAGCAAGCACCGGTGGCACTCCGATCCTGCAGCTGAATCCTCTTTAGGAGACGATCCTGGCACTTGCTGGACTTTCTTGGACGCCCTGAAGCCTTCTTAACTCTTCATTTCAATTCTAACCCAATCAGCCTGACATAATGATCTCCAGCCTTGTGCTCGTCAACATTCTCAACTGAGTTAACAAGACGATTACTGAAATGATCTCAGCAGGTCCTTTAATGACAGCAATGAAATGCAGTGGAAAGTTTTTTTCAGGATTAAGTTAATTTTCATGGCAAAGAAGGACTATGCAATTCATCTGATCACTCTTTATGACATTCTGGAGTATATGCAAATTGCTATTATAAAAACTTAAGCAGCAACTTTTCCAATTTCCAATATTTATGTAATTCTCAAAACTTTTGGCCACGACTGTACACTTGTCTCACAGTTCGGTTCAATTACAATTATCATGTCATTGATTCAGTTCAATTTGATATCTCAGTGCATCGACGATACTTTCCATCCACAATTTTAGATTTTATGTCACAGCACAAGAATTATTGTATTAAAATGTATAATTTCTAAATATATTTATATTTAGGCCTTTATATTCTTTGTAGTACATTTTTGTCCTTTGATACAAGCAGTCAGATATATGAGCTGTACCTTTAATTTTACCTGCTCAAAGAAAACACTCTTTTTGAATGTATCAAACAAAACTCAAGTACATGCACAGAACAACATGAGCATTTATAGCAAATAAACTAATGTAAATATTATCCCACTTGCTTTTTTAACGTTGTTAAGTGAGTTCTTAAATGCCTGTGATTGGTCATTGTGTTTAAATGCTCAACAGAAAGGGCTATAATTGGCTCTAGCAGTCAGCGCGGCTCTGGCACTGTTCACTGATGAGTGACGCGGAAATTGATAAATGGCCGCGGCTATAGTATCACAGCTGATCCGTGATAGACGCGGTGGAGAAAACTCACACAGAAATGCTCGTGTCTAAATCCAAAAGTATCACTGTAACAACCGAGAGAGGTGAGGAAACGTTACCTCACAAATACTCCAGCAGGTCAAAGGTCCACATGAGAGAGAGAGAGAAGCAGAGATGGAGTTTACAGCTTTCATTTTCTCCATAGCAGTGAAATAGTGTCTCCTGGGTTCTGCTGTAACTTTAGTGTCAATGGAAAAACTGTACTGCAACCTCACAAGTAGTGAATTGTGCACAGTTGTGTGCTTTTTAAGTAGTTGGAGTAGTTTAATTACTCGCCCTTGCCTCCTTCGCCATAGTAAGCTACCACGACATAGCACAAATGAGATAAATGACGTCAGTACATAATAATCAGTTATGATCTATTACTGAACTGATACTGAATTGTCCACGTCTGCATTGCAGTGCATCGAAGAAACAATATAATAATTTTTACACCCCTAATATATATATATATATACACTGTGCTAAAGCCGAAACAAAGTTGGACTGGGCGTAAGATTGAATAGTCATATTTAATTCAAGGGGCTTGTTAATCTTCTCAATTAAATGATAACATTAATTCAAAATTAAGACATAAAAAAATATATTCTTTTACACCAATCTAAGTATTTAAATATGTGACTAAATACCAGTTGCAGAAGCAAAAACATTGCTAATTAGGTAACCTAAAAAGCTTTTGTATATATATTTTATTTAATTTTTAATTCAGTCAGTGACCATTTATGAATGCACCTAATAAAGTCTACACTAAAAAAAACATGTAATAGAAAAATTACATTTTGCAAAAGCAAAATTAAAAATTCATAACAAAATGAAATTCAATGTCTTTTAAAATTCCATGATCCTCCAGAAATGACCGGTGGGAAGCCTGGATAGACTAACTTGATGAACAGACATGTTTATCTGTACAGCCAGATTAAGAGATGTCATTCATTTCCCCAAATATTAAGATGCATTTATATGTATTCTATTCATTGACATTAAGAATAATAACAATATCAAGTGCAACATTTAACAAAAATAACTATCATTATAGGATTGCTGTTCTACTATGTAAAGCTTTCCCGTTTAAGGTACAGCTTAATTCCCCAATTTAAAAATAGAAATGTTGTTATTTAAAACTTTTTTTGGCTGAAAATAATCCAAGATGTTTATATTGATTATAGACAACACAATACCAGTGTTTAACTTCAGAATTAAAAAAAAAATCCGTAATATGGCAGAATAACCATGATTTCCAATCACAACAATGAAAACATTATGTCCTTTTAGAATTTCCCCCCCAAAAAAACGCTCTAAATTAGAACATTTGAATTTGATATTCGGAAGAAAAATTATCAGACCTTTAAAGAATAAAACAAATATTAACATTTTACTTAAACCCATACCTACAAACTCATAAAAACGTTTCAACTGGTCTCTTAATTTTTTCCATAGATGCATAATTTATTAAACAGAATGTTGATAGCATCTCATTCCTAACAGTTTAAGTATTCTTATTCAATAAAATAAATTGCTTACATAACAGAACACACACACATTTAAAAGGGTGATTATAAAATATGTCCTTATGAAGGTAACAAAACGCCTCAGGAGAGCAGTATTAATAATATCTGACCCCACAATCGTCGAAGCCAAAATTTGACGCTAATATGTTATACTTTAATCCAGTTCCATATAAAATCAGGTGCTGGATGGCCTGAACATGCTGAATAATGAGTTTGGAACGGGAACAAACTGTTGTGTAACATGACATTCACATGACCAGCTAATGCCTGCAATGACTCCCTGATACTGTCCAAACTTCCTCATTCAGACTTTCAAAACAACAGAGAAGTTGAACTGTTTATTAACATGCCATATTGATTCTCTCTTTCTTCCTACATGTATTAATGTTTACACGATTGAACCGAGGATTGGGGAGACGTTCAGCAAAGCCTGTAAAAGGAAAAAACAGCTCAACGCTTGTAAATAAACTGAGCTGAGGTTTGTGAACCCACTCCTTCTTCCTTAAAGGAGTTCCTCAGGAAACTGGCCATGGGCTCACGAATCCTTTTACATATTAGGACCATTTCCAAATTCAAAAAAGAAAATCCTAAATATGAAATCACAAATGACCAGTGGGTTCTTTAAAGTGGATCTGACATTTAGATTATACGATATATATATATATATATATATATA
>CAIGQV010018201.1:7503433-7572406 GCA_903798115.1 Danio jaintianensis | reverse complement strand
CAATATAATAAATTTTAGTGTGGTGATAATTAAAAGCAAAATTATAAGCTTAAAACTTTCAAAATGATTATTTATTATTCTTTAAAATATATATATATATATATTTAACAGTTTTAATAACTAATTTATTTAGTTTTTGCCATTTTTGACAATACAAAATATTTTAAGATATTCAGCTTAGGGTGTACTCACACTAGGCACGGTTGTCTTGAACCATGCCGGGCGTGATTGTCCACCCTCCCCTCTCTCCCTCGGCCCACACTCACACTGCAATTTTACCTTCCGAGCCCAAGCACGCTTATCATCAATGATGCGACTGTTCAGTTTTGAAGAGAAGCACTCTCGCTCAGTAGAATGAAGATTGCTTTAGTTATATTGTTTTGTATTATTTTAAGTCGTTTGATATGCAGTGACACACAGTCAAATATTTTGCTGAACAGATCCACCACTTTCACATTTTCATGAAAGTCATCGTGCTACACGTATTAGGAGGTTTGCTGAAGGTGGCAGCTGACGTGCAGCGAGGGGTTTGCATATTTAATCAACTATGACAGTTTGAGTTCATTGAAAAGTAAGAATGATTAATAAATCCATATGAAACAGTCCCTTAAAATTGACGTCGGGTCTTCAGTTTCACACTCAGGCCCGCTTTGCACTCACACTACAAGCATACCGAACCAAAGCCCAACCGAACCGCGCTCCAGATCACCTCTTCCAACCGGGCAGGGCCGGCCAACTGAACCGCCCAGGCACGGTTCAGATAGCCTAGTGTGAGTACACCCTTAAAGTGCAATATAATAAATTTTAGTGTGGTGATTAAAAAAAACTAACTAAAATTATGTAGGTTTTCAAAATGACCATTCAGTTATTCATGCCAAGTGCAAGGGCGTAAAGGGATAGTTCACCCAAAAATGAATATTTCCTGTGAATGTACTCACTCAAAGATCATCCAAGATGTAGGTGACTTTTTTCTTCAGTAGAACATTAAAGAAGTTTTAAGCTGAATCCATGGTCCCTAGTAATTTATATAATAGCCGTGAATGGTTAGAAGTTTTTTTAGCTAAAAAAGTCCAAATCAATAGCCATGGCTCCTGATGACACACTGAGGTCTTGTGAAGCGAAACGATCAGTTCATGTAAGAAATTAAACTTTATTTACAATATTATTAGCTTTATTCCACAGCCTGGTCAAACAGTTCTTGGTGCAACAAAGCCTAACAGTGTTTGTAGGTCCAGTTGACTTTGATGACCAAAGCACAAGAGCGTGCTTCGATGGGAGGTCGGGTGATGCAGATTGTTGATAGATATTGGTGATTGCGTCATTAGCTCTCGCGCTATCATCATCAAAAGCGACCACAATCTACAATTACAAGATTGTAGATTGTGAACTAAAATCGGACTACAGTCGCACCAAGGACCACAGATTCAGCTCAAAATCCTCTTTTATGTTCTACTAAAGTAAAAAATGTCACCCACATCTTGGATGCCAAACTAAAAGAAATATTATAGGAAATACTGTGAAAGTTTGCTTGCTCTGTTAAACATCACTTGGGAAATTCACAGGAGGGCTAATAATACATGTGTTCAACCGTATATTCATATAATATATATATATTTTGTATTTATTTTCAAAAATGATTTTTTTGAAAAGATTATGTTTGTTGAACTGACTTCAAACATTTACCTAAAGGCTTTTCCAGAAAATACTGACATTATTGCAGATAAAAATCAAGTTTATGTTAGGTGTTGAAATGTTGTTTAAAAATCCTGTTAAAGTAAACCTGACTGGGGCTAAATTAGTAACAACCTTCATGTCCTTAATAACCCTTTGAATTTCCTTCCTTTCAGGGAGGGGTTCGTGCTTTCATGACATTTCCAATGAATGTTACAAATGACAACACTGGATAAATTTAGCTAAAGAATTACTGAATCAGACCATGGTCTTTGTGAAAAAAGGTTGACATTTTGAAGAAAACAATGTGCAATAAACAGACCTACACAGTCATAAATTTATTTGTATTCTCAGCTGACTTTAGCACACAGTATATGAACACTTTCTTTGTTTCCACATATTAGCTTATTAAATGCACACAAATGAGATGACTATCATTTGAGTTCAGTCTGAGAAAAGAGCGAAACCATCAACATCACACCACCAGCATGAGCTATTGACTGAAAGTGACCTTATGAAGAATAACAGCACATCCTGTGGCCCTTGTGAAGCTTTTGTTCGACCTCTGATTTTCCCATTAGATAAAGCAGTGACCCTGATACATCTCATTTTTAACATGCTGATTATGTTACCCGTCACACTTTCAAATGACTCATTATGGCCAGCGGCGTGGCTCTGTACATGCATAATGCAGCTTAGGAATTAACATGCAAAGCAAAGCACCTGCAAAATATTCACTGAGAAGGAAAAACTTTCTAATAACTGTTTTCAGAGCTCACACACAGTTGCAATGTATAGTAAACTGTAAATTACACCAGCAGATATAATATACTATTTATTATATAGTAAAAAATGACTAATTATTCAATATTTTGAAATTGAACATTATTATAAATTCATGGCTGATTAATAAAATGTCTCATTTAAAACTGAATTACAACCTAACAAACACATTTTCAAATATTCTCTGCTGAAGTTTGAGTATATGTTATTTACTAGTAGACTGGATAATAAACCGCTTCTTAGAAAAAGCTAAATCTCAAAAACACTATTTAATGTTATTATAAAGAAATAATACAATGTAACAAAATATAAAAATATATTTAGTCTTCATATTCATTTCCAAATTTGATATCATAATATAATATAATATAGTATAATATAATATAATATAACATAATGCACTGAAAACAATACATTTTATTTTAAATAAATGCAAATCATAATCATAAAACAATAAATAAAACCACATACTCTACAAATATATTATTTTTTATTATCTGTGACTCTGTACCAGAAAACCAGACATATAAGTGTCAATTTTTTGAAATTGAGATTTATACATAATTTGAAAGTTAAATACATACATATATAAATATATATATTTATATACATATATATATTTTTTTGTTTTTCAGCTTCATTATATAGGACAGTAAAAATGGGACAGGAATACATGGGGAGCAGAGAGAGGGGGGAGGGATCGGCAAAGGACCTTGAGCCGGGAATCGAACTTGGGTCGCCTTGCAATTGAACCTGCTATGTCGACGCACTTTACCACTATTGGCACCGACGAGCAATGCATATTTTTTATCAAAAATTAAGTCCTGATATATTTACAGTAGGAAATTTACTAAATATCTTCATGGAACATGACCTTTAGGCTACATAATTTTCTAATGGCTTTTGACATAAAAGAAAAAATATATATTTTTGACCCATACACTCTCAGAAATAAAGGTACGCGAGCTGTCACTGGGGTGGTACCTTTTCAAAAGGTACACATTTGTATTTAAAGGCTCCATATTGGTACCTCAAAAGTATATATTAGTACCAATTGTTTTTAAGAGGAACACTTTTGTGCTTTTTAGGTACTAGTATGTACCCTTGAGGTATTAATATGGACCTTTTAGGTACAAATTTGTACCTTTTGAAAAGGTACCACCCCAGTGACAGCTCGCGTACCTTTATTTCTGAGAGTGTACAATGTATTTGTGGCCAAAAATATACGTGTGCAACAGAAGAAAAACAGAAATATATGATATAATAACAACTGTTTGTTGAGCAGCAGGTCAGAAAATGTTTTTTGAAGGCTCGTGTGACCAGAGTTATAATGCTGAAAAATCAGCTTTGACATCAGAGAGGAAAAAACATTTTCAAAACATGCTAAAATTTAAAATAGTAATTACAAATTGTTATAATATTTCACGGTTTCACTGTATTGTTTTATCAAATCAATGCGGTTTTATCAAGCACAAGGGACTTCCCTTATTTCTAACTACTCAAAACTTATGAACACGAAGAAATGATATTTTTATACAAGGTTTACTAAAAATCAGAAAAGAGTAATGCATTATCTTTCATTAAAGCTGCTGGAAATGATATAATCAATGCTGTGATATTTAACAAATAAATCTAAAACTGTGACCCGACTGTAAAGAAAATATTCCTGCATAAATTTGTTTAATCAAATACAATTTTCTAGTAGTCTCGACTAAAATCAGTCAAACTGACAAAAATATTAAATTAAGCCTGATTAACTTATTGAAATAAGTTAAAGTAACATAAAACATTTGTTGTCATGACTTTGTCATATAATTTCATTACAGTGCAAATACCTGAATATTCATAATATAATGTAGAAAAAGATGTTTCTTTAAATTGACCAATTTAACAGTCTTCTTACTGCTGCAAGCACATTATACTGGTCACTCAGAAGTCTAATATTTATTAAAAAAAACAATAAAAAAACATTGATCACTAACATTTTTAGGCTAAATCTTTCAAAACCAACAAATCATCTGCACATCCCAGGCAATGAAGCATATTCCTAGCACTCAGATCATGCATAATTTAGGACGTTAACATGTCAAGCCCCTCATTTATCAGCAGCATCGAAGATAGGAGATCAATAGGACAACATGTGATCATGCAGCTGTCATGTTTCAACAAGTCACCGAAGCCAGACTCTTTCAGAGAAGACACTCATAAGCTCACCGCTCTCACAACACGAATTATTGAACACCGAATCGATGATCCTGTTGCACAACACGCATTCGGCGTTTGAGAACTCGGCGTTATCTGCTCCGGTCTTACATAATAGCGCTCCGTTTATTGCATTAGCGGGGATGTGTTGACATGCGAAAGCTTAAACAAGTGCTAATGTGTAAAAATAAACGTCCAGTAAACAGAGCGCCTGGATAACTGTAACGTCAGACTGACTGACAGCACAGTAAGCCTAATTCCCAGGGTTAAAAAGAGAGATAAAGTGGAAAATAAATGACTTACACTTCTAGTATTCTGTCTCCTTTCACGATACCGGCCCGGTCCGCCGCTCCGCCGGGTAACACCGCGCTGACATGCTGGAGAGGAGCGTACAGTTCCCCGTTAATGCTCCGCAGTTGGCCGCCTTCGCTCACTTGTCCGCGGACGTTGAATCCGTATCCCGATTCCGACTTTATTATCCGAACCACACGTGGTCCAGAAGCCACCATGGTCGGGGTTTGGCTCCCGGAACCGAGCATCCCCGAGCCGTTAACGCGAGACGCGGCGGGGAGCACCGACGGAGGAGCGGGCCGAACGGTCTCATCTCCTTCGATCTCCGCCATCTTTAACTCGGTTTTTTTACCCTCTCTCCTCCCGTAGGCCTTCAAAACAACAAGCCAGAAATACGCTCGACCCGCCCAACCATCACAAGACTTCTTTCACTTTCTCCGAGAGTGTGTGCGGTGTTGTGTGCGGTGTCTCTGGAGAGCCAATGTGGAGACTGTCACTTTGTTTTGGTGAATTATGTAACAGGATATCCTGTTGCTATACGTTTACAAGACACAATTGAATGACGACTGAATAAAAGCCTCAATCACTGGTGATTTCAGCTAATTATGAGTAAATGACATGAATGGTAGTTTCAAAACCTAGATCTCAGATTTTTTTTGTACATGTTGGTTAAAAAAAGTTCATAATTATTGTTTTTCTTTAGGGGTTTTCTTTTAATATTTATAGCATCCATTTTGACCAGTCAACTTTCACATTCAGATTTAAATTTATGTTCAGAATTTGTCTTTCAGAATATTTTTCATGTTGTATTTTTTTTGTTTTAATAACAATCACAACTACAACAATACTTCTACTACTACTCTTAACAACAATAATTATTATTATATTATTATATACAGTGTATTATATTACAATGTATTTACGACGCATTTTAAGTTTTATTTATAATATATTCTCAAATGATATATTTAATAACGTATCTATTTTATAGACATTTATGAAATATTTAATGTATTTATCTTTTTTTTGCGATAAATTTTCACCCAAGTGAAACAACCAGCCCTATAGTGTTCCTATACTTTATGCCCAGAATAAGTGGTGATTTTGATCGCTTATATAGAAATGTATGTGAGATATGAAAACGATAACCTACCATTAAATAACAAGTTAATTAATTAAAAATGAACACAAGAAAAAAAAGGCTCGTCAACCCTTAAATATAAAGCTATAGCGACATCTAGTGGATTTTATACCGAAGTTCAACAAGTACGAGTTCACTCCTGATTTTAATTTTAATTTGTATTTTAATGTTTATTTTAATTTTAATTCGTGCATAGTGTATGTCAGTGATGCAGTTTGGATCTTATTCAGTGTTTTACGCCCCCTTGTGGCAGAAAGGACACAACTGTTTGAGGAAGGGAATAATTCGTTTGCTGATGGCCTGGTTTGCAGTTTGTTTTTTCAGCAATGAAAACGAGGCAGATACATGTGTTAATTTTAGCAACATTGGCAAAGCTCTGTGTAACCGAAACCTGCGATAATAAGGCAATGTGGTTCACCTGCGAAAACAACCAGTGTGCTTAAGAGCTTATCATACATGCTTTTCTTACCAGTAAAGGCTTAAAGGACCAAATTCACCCAAAATTGGAGATTTGCTGCTACTTTTCTCATCCTCAAGCTCTGTAAGATAGTGATTTTATTTAAAGTAAAACATTAAGGAATATTTTAAATAAAATGAGGGGTCTTTGGTGACTGAAAAAAATGCAAACAACTATGAGTACTTTGAGAACCAAAACAAAACAAAAAGATTAGTGCTGGGTAAAGATTAATCGTGATTATAGTTTGTTTTTTTACATAATATATGTGTGTATTATATATATTTAATATGTATATGTGATACACACACATACATAGAAAACAAAACTATAAAATAATTTTGTTACATAGATATTTGAATTTATATATAATTTTTATCATATACATATATATTTTATATCACAGGGCCAAACATTTTCTCAGATGTATGCATACGTGTGTATTTATATATGCGTAATATATATATATATACACAGCGCACACACATATATTATGTCAAAACAAACTTTTATTTTTGATGCAATTAATCACAATTAATTTTTTCCCAGCACTAATAAATATGTATGCACAGGTTCTCACCCCTGAGCTATGAGGAAGAGAGCTTCTGTTGAATTTTACATTAAAATGGTACTTACCATGGTACTTGCCAATGCTAATTAAGATACACTCTTAAAGGTACAGAAGCTGTCACGTGGTGCTACCTTACCTTTTCAAAAGGTAAAATTTTGTACCTAACAGGTCCACATTGGTAACTTAAGGATCCATCTATGTGGGCCTTTTAATTACAAAAGTTTACCTTTTGAAAAGGTACCACCCCAGTGACAGCTTTTGTACTTTTATTTCTTCTAGCCAACTATTCCGAACTATATATTATATTATATTTTAATCTTAATTTATCTTCTTTAATACTACACTAATAGTAAATAGTATTAGTAGCTTTAATATTACGTATTATGTAATATTATGGATGCTAAAATGTTAATCTTAGTTATATTACACGTGAGGAGAAAATAGCATCACCACCAGGATACCACAAAATTGCAGGTTTCTTTAAACAGAAGCAAGAAACAGTTTCTGGAGCTTTCCTTGCTGTGACTAATGACAACATGTGCTGTAACTACAGAAGAAAACATGTGAAAGTTTTTATTTATCGTGAAATTTATCGTGACCCCAAATTTTCTTTTAGAAATATAGACTGCATATACATAGTGAAGTTTGAAAGACTGTTGCATTAACACTGTTGCCTTGCTCTAATGCTACTTTGAAATGACTTGTAGTAGTAGTTTATATGCATGCTTAAAGTCAACACGAAATCATAACGGGCAATTCTTATTTTAATGAAATAGCATGAAATGTGTTTTTTTTGTCATTAGTAATAACTCCAAAATCACATAAACTTGCCTAATAATAGCTGAAAACAATAAATATATCATTTTATATCATAAAAGAGTACTGTGATGCAAAAATTAATCCTGCTAAATTCTGAAGTGCACTACAATGGATATATTATCCAATGAGGCCACAGAAGAGGATGATTTTAAATAGCTGTGAAGATGTAACTGGCACCCTTAAGTCATTTAACAGCAACAACATGATAAGTATGTTCATATTAAATTAATAATCCATCAAGTATGCGATTTTGAATATTGAGCCATTTCTTTGATGACACATTTACAGGTGGGCAGGGCAATCTGTCACTCACATAAAATCCACAGAATCCTACATTATCGAGTCCTGTTATACATTGTTGTTTTTTCGAGAAGCAATTTTACTCAAATATCCATTATAATAGGGTAATAATAGGGTATAACACTATTGCAACTCCTATTTGATGCTGATTTTAATGTTTAAAGTATTTTTTTTTTTGGATTACAATGTTTAGTGTGTTAGAAACATTTTTATTATCAATAATTACTAACAAGGCAGGCTGGGTTTTGTATTAATCATTAACTATAGTTTCAATAAGGAAAAGAGAGAGAATAACAAGCAGGGTATTAATAATACACTACGTATTTGAATATATACATGACAAAATTATGAAATAATTAGAGAAATCGGTCACACTTTATTTTGATTGTCCGTTTGTTGAATTTAAGTTACATTGCATTTACATGCCAACTAATTCTCATTAGATTATAAGTAGACTGTTAGGTTGGGGTTAGGTTTAGTGTAAGTTGACATGTACTTGCAAAGTTTCTTATAGTCAGTTAAATGTCTGTTGAAGAAGCAGTATCAGCAAATATTAAGCAGACAGTCTATTAATACTCAAATGTACCATCAAAATAAAGTGTTACCGAGAAATCTTCTTGCTCTGTTAAAAATATTTGAAAAATAATAAATAGTTGACAGGAGGGCTAATAATTTTGTCTTTAACCGCATTTCAATAATACAATAGCACACATGAAGACTTCCAAATATTAAAGTTTTATTTAAAATAAAAACATCCTGTTTTTAGCACGGACAAGCTCAAGAAAAAATACTGTTTGTCGGCCAAAGAATGTTAAAACCTGTCGTACACACCCACTGTACTTTAACCTCGCAGAAAAGGAAGTTTTTATGGTGTTCATCTGATACTAACACACACACAAACACACATATATACACAAACTCAAAGGTTCCAGCTTTGTGTCTTCCTTAAATCCATCCTGTAGCAAGCCTCGCAGGCGATGGACAAACCCAGAACCAAAGACACAAACTCCTCAAAGTTCACCTCGCCGTCCCCGTTAGCATCCAGATCTTTCATGATTCTGTCGATGGTGGTCGGATCCTTCTGAGACTGCAGGAAGAGAAGGGTTAAATTATGTTGAAGAAAGGAGAGAGAACATCTGTCTGTTTCTTAAGATATAGTTCACCTAAAAATGAAAATGTACTCACTATATATTTACCCCTGACTGGATACAAACATTTATGAGTTTCTTCTGTCTGTTGAACGTAAAAGAAGATATTTTGAAGAATGCTGAAAACCATTGACTTCCATAGTAGGAAAAACAAAATCTATGGAAGTCAATGGTTACAGCTTTCCAACATTTTTCAAAATATTTTCTATTGTGTTCAACAGATGATTTGAATAAGTAAAGGCTGAGTAAATGATGACAGAATTTTCATTTTTGGGTGTACTATCATTTTAGAAAATGAAGTTTTTAGATAAGAGTCGAGTATCTCCGAGAAGATCTTCACCTTAAGGAACCCAGAGAGCTCGTTCTCCATTAGTATTCGGAGTTCCCGGCGGGTCAGGGTCCCGCTCCTGCCCTCTTTTCCAGCATATCGGTGGAAAACCATGATGAGGGACTCCATGGCGATCTCTAGTTCAGATGGCATGGCTGCGCGATGCTCAGGTCAAGCACTATAGGAGATCAATATGAATCTAATATTAACAAAACAGACTTTACAAATGCTAAAAGATAAATCAGAATGAAGGCTTACCGTTTGGGCGACTGAGTGAAATATTTGAGAAATGCTAGTTATCTCTCTATAGACTTTATAGGCTATAGCCGCACCCATGAGTCTTATCAGGGATATTGAGCAACTCAGTGATTAAAGCACAGCATACCATAGTGTATGAGTTACTCGGACTTTGTCTGTTCAATACAGATTGATGATCTCAAAATGATGCACACTAATGAAGCATCAGAAATTGCACAATATATATGTTCTATGAGCTGACATTGACTAAACCGGATCAATCTAAACTGCATCAATGATTGAATCATTGTAAGTTGGAAAGTAGGTTGACAATACAATCAAAATTCAAATTGTTTTCGGTAAATTTCACATCGAGAAATAATAATTATAATATACACGTATATGCTGTTGCATTAGGTACACCTGCAACTGCTTGTTAATGTAAAAATATAAGCAGCCAATCACAAGGCAGTACTCAATGCATTTAGACATGCATATGTAATCAAGTTGATCAGCTGAAGGTCAAACAGAGCATCAGAAAAGTGATTTAATTGACTTTAAACATGGTATGGTTTTGGCTGGTCTGGGTATTTCTGAAACTGCTGATCTTCTGGGATTTTCACGCACAACCATCTTTGGGGTTTACAGAGAACAGTACAAAAAGAGAGAGATCATGTCCACAGCACAGTGTGGTAGTTGTTGTGGTTTAAAATGATGGCTAGGGTAGAACGTCCAGACTTGTTCAAATGGATAGAAAAGCAACAGTTATTTGATTTTAACAAGTAAGTCAAGAGCATCTCTGAACTGTGCTGGTCCTCACTATATGCAAACTATACAAGTTTTTGCAAATATAAATCATTTCACCCAATTACCTCAATATATTGTCATGAGCCATGGATCTTGTTTTTTTTTAACCCAACCTCAAAGCAGACTTGCAATTCTCTGATTAACCAAGGACCAGTTTAAGTTAAAATCTTGATTTTTATTTTTTGCTGAAGAAAAAAGTCACCTATACTGTATATTGGATGGCTTAAGAGAGTAAATGAGTTTTTTTTGGAATATGGTGCATTTTATCCCTTAGCACTGAACACTACAATCGCATTTTATTCAATCCAGAACAATCATTCTGAGATAAACTACTTTTATTATTTATTATAATAACAACAGCTAAAATGAAAGCCACAAGAACACACATGTGCACATCCATTCTGACGGATGACTACATGGCCATAAACCAGTACACTCGATTAGGGTTTCTCTGACAGATTGTGGTCCATTTAAAAATCTAGAATCTTGTGGTCCATTTAGAAATAAAAACAGTTTGCCCAAAATCTTTTTAGTGCCGTCACTTTAAGGTAGCATTTTGGATTTTTATAGTGTTTTGTTTCATGTCCTTTTACACTGATTTAAAAAGACAGATCAGTTTGATTAAAACACACTGTTAAATACCAATACACGTTAGAGCTGTGCTGTGATATTGTCCACTGGCAGCAGTAATGGTGCGGCGTGCTGCTGATGAAGCGGACGTGCTCGTTGCCACGGAAACGGGATGCGGGCTGGAGACGGAGAGCGTTTAAAAGCATCTCCAGCTGCGTGCGGATGCAGCGACATCCTACTAACCTAAATACCAACCTGAAACACGCAATGGCGGCCAAAGGAACATTTCTCCACTGACATTTGATGATCTACTGCGGCGAAGCGGAAGATAAACGGTAGGTGTTGCGAGATTAGAACAGAATGAATATAAATCCGCGTTGTGCAACGTGGAGTTCGACGGCGTGCGGTGTTTTATTGATGTAATTAATGTAGCTGGCTGCAAACTGCAAGCAGGGTTTACATTTGATGCAATAAAACGCGTGCAACGTGCAGCAATTCCCAGTGTCGTATAGATTAAAGACATGCAGCAGCATCCCGTAATGGCGCCCAGATTTCAGGTGAAGGTAAGCTAGGGCGCTGCCGAACACAGCTCGTTTTGACCGGTCATATAGTCCTGTCTGTAGGTCAAACCTTTAGTCGCGTTTATTTGATGTAAATTAACGTTAAATCTGTCTTTTTTGTTGGATGGGGTAACGTGTAGGGCTGGTTGACATTGCTGAATGACCGCGACGTGAAAAAAAAGCCCAATAATGTTTTACGAGCTAAAGAAGGCCTTGCTAACGCATGCGTTTTATATAGGAGGTAACATGCTTGTTTAATGGAAAGATACAGGACTGCAAAGCCGTTGTATAGGAGGACAGTGGTTATAATAACTAGCGTTTTAATATTTATAACCAGCTTACAGTATTTGCACTGTGCTGTGTTTGTGTGTGTCTGTAAAACAAGCTTAAAAAAACAAAACAGGTGTGAGATTTTTGGGCTGTTGCTTAGTGCATAAAGGAGTCACCAGAAACATGTCATGTGTTTGTGTGATGGATGAACAAGGTCATTCTTTAGCTGATGTGGCCTTCGCAGAGCGTCCAATGTCACCCAGCTGTCTGTTTAAATCATTAACTGGTCACTATCCATTTTTAAAGAGCGTCGCCGTATATGTGCACCAGAGACTGCTATTTATAAAAGGTGTGCGAATCTCTCATAGCAACCGTGCAGACAGCATGAAAGTTTTATTTCTTTACTCATTTTATACCCTCTTTCTCTATGTGCAACAGAGGGTGGATTTACATGACACCATTGTCAATGCATTTTAGGGGTCTGAGAATGCATACTTTTATTTCCAAATTATATTTAGAAACTGTGTAAAATACATGGTGACACAATCCACATATGTGTTATGTTCACTGTACAGGCATGCACAAAATCTTCACCAAAACAACAATGGATGACATGACATGACTGTTGACACAAAGTGCAAATGATCTAATAAGCAAAACCATAATGGTATCAATTACTATTGTTTTGTAAATGAATGGTCACAATACACAACAGATTTGCATTTTGATCAGCTGAATGTAAAAACCTCTTAAGTTTAGGGATTATCTGGCCTTGATTTGCTCAGAATTCTTAGTATATCATCATTAAAAGGACAATGTTTTTTCCCCCACTGTAGTTCAACTACTAGTGTATGCTAATTCAGATATTTATTATAGCAGGCTAATAAGCTGCAAATTTCTGACTAGTAGCTGATCATTATTAAATATATCTTTCTATCTATTTTAAGAATGGATATACTTTTACACTGCCACATAAAACAGCTCTTTTGAACTTTCTATTCATCAGATGATCATGAAAGAAATCTGTCGTATCTTATTAAATATTAAAATATTAAGCTGTTTTCCACATTAATAGCAATAACTGTTTCTCGAGCAGCAAATAGGCATATCAGAACGATTACTGAAGAATCACGTGACACTAAATCCTTAGTAATGATGCTGAAACTTCAACAGGAATAATATGTACATAAAATAGCTATAGGCGGCACGGTGGCTCAGTGGTTAGCACTGTCGCCTCACAGCAAGAAGGTCGCTGGTTCTTGGCTCAGTGGTTAGCACTGTCGCCTCACAGCAAAAAGGTCACTGGTTCGAGTCCCGGCTGGGCCAGTTGACATTTCTGTGTGGAGTTTGCATGTTCTCCCTGTGTTCGTGTGGGTTTCCTCCGGGTGCTCTGGTTTCCCCCACAGTCCAAAGACATGCGCTATAGGAGAATTGGATTAACTAAATCGGCCGTAGTGTATGAGTGTGTGTGTGTGTGAATGTAAGAGTGTATGCATGTTTTCCAGTACTGGGCTGCGGCTGAAAGGGCATCCGCTGCATAAAACATATGCCGAAATAGTTGGCGGTTCATTCTGCTGTGGTGACAACTGATAAATAAGGGACTTAGCTGAAGGAAAATGAATGAATAAATGAAAATAGCTATACTGAATTGTAACTGTGTAAGAACATTCTCAATAACATTTTATGTCTTCCTTTTAAACAGTAGAATATTTGCTTCATTGTTTTATTTGATCTCATCTTAATAGATAATATATTTGCAGCCCAAGCTGTACTTGATTTTTAAAGATAATGTTACAGTTTTACTGTAGTCAGCAACATTTGTAAGATCTTTCCCCCCTGTTGTCTTTCACTCATCCTCTTTTTTGTTTTCAGCTCACTATGAAGAGTATGGAGCAGGAGCTGCAGTGTCCCGTCTGCAAGGACATTGTCAAGCAGCCTATTGTACTTCCGTGTCTGCACAGCGTGTGTCTGATGTGTGCCTCAGAGGTGCTGGTTCAGAGCGGGTATCCTCAACCCGAGCTACCGCCGGAGCCCAACTCACCCGCTTCCACCCCAAACATGCGTTCTCCACGGCAGATGCGCAGACCCATGCCTAAATCTGACCGCGTGGACCGCCTGTTGCGCTCAGGTGCATATAGATATGCATATAAACTAAGATGGAAACAAATTCACCAAATAAATTTCTTAAAAAAGTGATTTTGCCTGGTGATGTGTTTGGATAACTGCATTGTAAAAAAACTTTAATGACAAAAAGTCAAGAAAACAAATATTTTTATGCTGCTTCAACAAACAAATTTATGGTATACAAAGTTTAACTTAATATTTTTAGTCAGTTTGATTGATGTAAGTTCAGATGACTAGAAAAAGTTAATTTGATTCAACAAAAAAATTTAAGGCAGCAAGATTTTTTTGCAGTGTAGACTTGTATATAAATACGCAACTTTGGATGGACACATGGTTAGTTTCATGTAAACAGGTTGATATGTTAATGCAACGTCACTGTGTGTTTGTGTTTAGGCTCTGGGACATACCCGGGTCGCAGGCGAAAGGATGGCCCTCCACCTCTGATGCTGTTCCCTTGCGCCCCCTGTGGGCGAGATGTAGAACTAGGTGAGAGAGGACTGGCTGAGTGCATGAGGAACCTCGCACTGGAGAGAATTGTGGAAAGGTAATAAAACACATCCCTAAACATTCATGCATGCATATATTATATTATATTATATTATATTAATGAAACTTTTTATTTATCTATTGCTTAAATAAAATATTAAAAACACAATTCAATGTTTAATGTTAATAGAATTTTGCATTATATATGTTTGTAAAAATAAAATAATAAAATATATTTAATATTATTAAATTCACATACAGTACTTACAGACAAAAAAACAAAAGAATGCCTCACTAAAGGATCTCTCTGTCTGTTTCTGCTGCGGACTCTAGGTACAGACACACAGTGAGTCTGGGCAGTGTGGCAGTGATGTGTCAGTTTTGTAAACCCCCACAGGCCCTGGAGGCCACTAAAGGCTGCGCAGACTGCAGAGCCAGCTTCTGCAATGAGTGCTTCAAACTCTACCACCCCTGGGGCACTCCTCGCGCCCAGCACGAACATGTCCAGCCCACACTCAACTTTAGGCCAAAGGTGAGCATCCACCATTAATACCCGATTACCTCTCATTCCTTGAGGTCCAGGATCCGATAACAAATAATTTAACATGAAACAGCATTTGCTTAATTACTGAATTTATATTTACTTAATATGATGCGATTCTGCAAGAAACAATCAGTAAGCCCATTAGTTACTGCTAACTCTCTTAAAATGACAGTTGTCTGTAGCGAGGTTTCCATCCTAACGTGAAGTGAATTTTTTCAAAGTTTGTAAAAAAAAAAAAAAAGTTTCCATCTATAGTAGTTTTTAGAGTGGCTGACTGTAGTATTGGTAACCTAGTAACCAACAGTAAACAAGGCAAGCATAATGGAAACAGCTACTTTTGCTATGTCAATTTTTTGGGCAAATAAATTTCCATTATTTGCATTAAGCCAAAATCCAAAACCATCTCATGTGAGCGTAAAAGCTTTTTTTGCGAATTAAGGTATTTTAATTCTAAATTTGGCATTTCCATCACTCATTTCTCATGAGATACTTCAAAATGTATCACATTTATCACAGGATGATGAAAATCCAGTTTGTGTGAAAACCATTACTTATTTTTTTGACATTTTTGACACAGAAGGACCACCATCTTGTTTATTTTGTCCATGAAACAGATGTCTCAGATCTGCTCGCCATGCAACTGACACTCAACTGCCATTGGCTCATCTGCGTTAGAGGGGAGGGGCTTACCAATAGGTCAATTGCATATGCAGATGTGACATGATTATCAACAGATTATCATTATTGTGTTTCCTTCTTTGTAGGTGCTGACATGCCCAGAACACGATCAGGAGAGGCTGCAGTATTACTGCAAGTCATGTCAGATGCTTCTCTGCTCTCTCTGTAAACTGCGTCGAGTCCATGCGGGTCACAAAATTGCACCCGTCACCCAAGCCTACCAGACGCTCAAGGTTTGTTTATAATTTCACCTCTATTTTATGCATCAAAATGAATGTCATTTGTCTTGTATAGGCCAGGCCCGTAGCCGGGGGGGGGGGGGTTCGGGTGGTTCGAAAGACCCACCCCTCACTGACATTTGTTATATTTTGACTGCTATGCCATCATAAATAGTGAAAATAACCAATTGAAAAAGGCTTTAAGACCTAGCGGTATCCTCTGTTGGCTGTCGCTTTGGTGTGACTTTAGCTAATCAGTTTTGGCCAATGCTAACAAATATTTTCATTTAAAATCTGACGTAAGAGAAGTAATTTTTCGCTACTGCATTGTTTTTAAACAGAGAAAACATTTTACAGGTAACTTTTATTCTAAATCTTGGAAAAAATGATCAATAAAAAGGTGTGAAGCACCAAAAGTGGCCCATATTAAGACAGATTTGAACACTAATTTGGCTTTTGTTGTTATCCATGAATTTTCAAATGTACTTTTTTTTTTTTACAAGAGAGGCTAGAAAAGCTCTACATTATTATTATTATTATAAATTTTGTATTTATTTTGTATTTTATTTAATTTAATTATTTTTTATTCAAATGGCCAAATTCTGACTGAGGAAAGTATTTGCCTAATAAATTACAATAGGCTACAGTTTTTAATTTAAAACTTTAACAGATTCCTATTTATTTTCTAATGATATATGATGTAATAAATATGTATTTTAAAAATAAGTATTGTTTCACATTTCTTTATTATAAATCTTTAGGAAATATATTTGGTACATCAAAAAGTGTGGTTATGATGACCATCCGACAAGCTAATACAGCTAAAAATAGTGATTAAAATGTCACTAAAATGCAGTATTTAAATCTCATAAGTAAATAGAAAATGAGGTGTTGTTGTTGTATTATGTAATGTTGTATAACTACAAAAAGATCCACTTTTTGAGAAAAAAGAACCACCCTTTTTAACCAGGCTGGCTATGGGCCTGTAGGCAAATATGGAGAAAATGCGGTGAAAGATATTTGAGATTTTCTGTTAAATGCAACAACAGTGCCACCCATTGGCAGGGACAATGCAATACACAAGCAGTAACTAATTGTATGAAACAGGGTTATATTAGTATTATTGAGTACTACTGAATGTACTGCTGAAAGCTAGGAAATTACAGGCAAATATGCGCCATTGTGGGTTGTCTTTATGTAGTGAGGTATTTCTCTCTAACAAGGATGTTTTTTCTTTAATCTAATGAAAATGAAAATCTAAAAAAATTAACATTCACAGTGAAAATGGGAACAAGTGTGATGCATGTTTTATCTATTTGTAAGCAAGACGTTTTAAGTAATATAAATTATAAGAAATATTTTTATGATCGGGCGACATGGAGGCTCAGTGGTTAGCACTGTCGCCTCACAGCAAGAAGGTCACTGGTTTGAGTCTCGAGCTGGGTCAGTTGGCGTTTCTGTGTGGAGTTTGCATGTTCTCCCCTTGTTGGTGTGGGTTTCCTCCGGGTGCTCCAGTTTCCCCCACAGTCCAAAGACATGCGGTATAGGTGAATTGAATAAACTAAATTGGCCGTAGTGTATGAGTGTGTTTGTGTGAATGAGTGTATATGGGTGTTTCCTAGTACTGGGCTGCAGCTGGAAGGGCATCCACTGCATAAAACATATTCCGCTGTGGCGACCCCTGGCAAATAAAGGGACTAAGCTAAAGGAAAATGAATGAATGAAATAATTTTTGTGATCACTTATTTAATAATATATTTTATTGAGTACAGGTCAGAGTGTGTTTCATTTTACATATATATTGTGCACACCCATTATTTCATCCATAATTTATACATTATGGTAGATAGATTACTTGCATTTAAAGGGACAGTTCACCCAAAAATGTAAATATATTCAACATTTATTCACCCTGAAGTGGTTCCAAGCCTTTATGAGTTTCTTTCTACTTTTGATCACAAAAGAAGATATTTTGAAGAATGTTGTAAACAGGTAACCACTGACTTCTGTAGAAGGGGGAAAAATACAATGAAAATCAATGGCTACTGTTTTCCAACACTCTTCAAAATATGTTCTTTAGTGTTCAACAGAAGATACTCAATTACTTTTGGAACAAGTGAAGGGTGAGTAAATAATGACGGCAATTTTGGGTCAACTCTACTATTAAGATAATTTAATATCTTTTGTAAATTTAATAACAAATGTAGACAGACACACACAAAAATGCAATGTCTAAAACTGTATCTGTTTTGTAAATTCCAGGATAAGATCACCAAGGAGCTGAACTACATCCTGTCCAATCAGGATATGGTGCTGACTCAGATCACACAACTAGAGAGTGCTGTCACTCAAACTGAGGTACATCCACCTTTTCCATCATCTCACACAAAAGCAAAGCAGATGTTTGATGCACTGAGCACTTTTGTGTGCATGAATGCAGGTGAACAGCGTATCAGCCAAAGAGCAGCTCTCTCACTGTGTGAAGGAGATAATGGCGCTGCTAACCGAGAGGCAGACAATGCTGGCACAGGCATTGGAAGGCTCACGGCAGAGAAGGGCAGACGCTTTGTCCAGTCAGGTAGCTGAAAAACGCAGCCTGCTGGAGCATGCCGGACTGATGGCTTTCACTCAAGAGCTGCTCAAAGAAAACGACCCATCAAGCTTTGTTCACGCAGCTAGAATAACACACAACAGGTGCGTCCCCACTGACTGACCCACTGTCTGCTGACAATACTGGTGTCTGTTCTCCAATTCTGAAAACGCTGGACCGCTGTCTCTCTTTTAAACAGATTGGCTCAGTCTATTGAATCTATGCAGCATTTCTCTCTCTCTGCCGATCCCTCGTTTCGTCACTTCCAGCTTGATATTTCCAAAGAGCTCAAACTCCTCACTGACCTGAACTTCATTCAGGGTAGGAAAAGAAACAATTACACAAAAACAGTTTATAAAAAAATTACTCTAAAACTGTGGATCTATAAGGTGCTATAAGGTATATGTTAAAAGAAGCACATGAAATAAGCATCTCCACAATGTATGAGTGCTATGAGAGCAAAGCTCACTGGAAACATGTTAGTAATACACTAAAACATGCTAGCAACATATTAAAACCTGTTAGCAAGAAAATAGCAACTTGTTGAATCTTATTAGAAACATGCTAACAATGTGCTGAAACATACTAACATTAATGGCAAAACAGCATTTTTACCATATGTTGATATATACTAGAAGCATACCAACACTGTTAATATTGTAGCATCATGCTAAATCATTCTAGTTACAGGTTAAGATTGTGCTGAAACATGTTAGAAACATTCTAAAGCAGCAACATGTGGAAACGAGTTAACTACATGTTAATGTTGTGCATGCTGGAATATGTTAAGCATGATAATAATGTGTGAAACATAATATTAACGTGTTGAAATAGCTACCAACATATTACCAATGTGTTGAAATACGCTAGAAACATGCTAACAATGGGAAAACAAGATAGCAACACATTACCAATGTGTTGAAATATGCTAGAAACATGCTTACCATGTGTGAACATGCTAACAACATGCAAAAACACGCTAGCAACACACTATCAATGCGTTTCATTATGCTAGAAACATGCTAACAATGTGCTAATGCTAACAACATGCAAAACTAGGCTAGCAACACATTACCAATGTTTTAAAATATCATGGAAAACCTGATAACAATATGCTAACATACAAACAACATGGAAAAACACGCTGAAATATGCTACAAACATGCTAACAGTGTGTTAACATGCTAACAACATGCAAAAACAATCCAAGATCATTCTGACAATGTGTTGAAGCTTTCTAAAAACACACTGATTGTTTTTAATTCAGCCAGGTTTGTCTTGATTAACTTTATCCTGTTTATTTTATTTTTATCTAGTCTATAGGGACACACAGTGTACATTCATTTAATCCTGCAGGTCTTAAATTTGACTCTGCAGAAGTATGTAGGTATACATTTAGTATAAGGTCTAAAAGTATGAAATTACACAAATCCCACATAAATTTGTGTTTCAGTTGCATTGATCAATAAATAATATAAATTGAAAAGAAATAAAATAATACGTTGAAAATAGGATTTTACTTGCAAAACGTAATCTTATTTATCCCCAACTTTGTTTGCAAACTAACGAATATGACCTATCCTATCAGCCCCTCTCGCACCTGTAATTGACACCCAACGGACCCTTGCCTATGACCAGCTCTTCCTGTGTTGGCGGTTGCCCCAAGACTCCACTCCCGCCTGGCATTTCTCAGTGGAATTCCGGCGGCGAGGGGTAGTGCCAGGGGGCGGGGCAAGAGGGGGTATTCGCGGGGGATTGGCTGCTGCTCGCTGGGGCTGGCAGAGATTGGAGGAGGTGACCGGGACCTGCGCTGTGATTGACAGGCTGGAGATGGACAGTGTGTATGTGCTCAGAGTGAGAGGCTGCAATAAGGCCGGCTTTGGAGAATACAGTGAGGAAGTATATTTACACACACCACCAGCTCCAGGTAAGACGTTCCTCTTCAACACAAGACATAGTAGAAGCAGAACTCATTCCCAAATGATACTCATCTGCTCATCTTTCTTCTATTCTCTTTTTGTTCTATTTTTATCCATCCCCATCTTCTCTTTTGTCTCTACAGCTTTCGGTTTTTCCATGTTTTGTTTCCCAGCTTTAATGACAACAGCGCTATACTGCCAACTTCCCTGTTCCCTTTTTATAGCCCTTAAAACTCTTTCTGTTAAAGTAGCTTTGTTCTTGTTCATACACTAACCGGCCACTTTATTAGGTACACCTGTCCAACTGCTAGTTAACGCAAATTTCTAATCAGCCAATCACATGGCAGCAACTCAATGCATTTAGGCATGTAGACATGGTCAAGACGATCTGCTGCAGTTCAAACCAAGCATCAGAATGGGAAAGAAAGGTGATTTAAGTGACTTTGAATATGGTATGGTTGTTGGTGCCAGACGGGCTGGTCTGAGTATTTCAGGAACTGCTGATCTACTGGGATTTTCACACACAACCATCTCTAGGGTTTACAGAGAATGGTCAGAAAAAGAGAAAATATCCAGTGAGCGGCAGTTCTGTGGGCACAAATGCCTTGTTGATGCCAGAGGTCACAGGAGAATGGCCAGACTGGTTCGAGCTGATAGAAAGGCAACAGTAACTCAAATAACCACTCGTTACAACCGAGGTATGCAGAAGAGCATCTCTGAATGCACAACATGTAGAACCTTGAGGCAGATGGGCTACAGCAGCAGAAGACCACACCGAGTGCCACTCCTGTCAGCTAAAAACAGGAAACTGTGGTTACAGTTCGCACAGGCTCACCAAAATTGGAGAGTAGATTTAGAAAACGTTGCCTGGTTTGATGAGTCTCGATTTCTGCTGCGGCATTCGGATGATAGGGTCAGAATTTGGTGTCACCAGATCTCAGTCCAATAGAGCACCTTTGGGATGTGGTGGAACGGGAGATTTGTATCATGGATGTGCAGCCGACAAATCTGTAGCAACTGCGTGATGCTATCATGTCAATATGGACCAAAATCTCTAAGGAATATTTCCAGTACCGTGTTGAATCTATGCCACAAAGAATTAAGGCAGTTCTGAAGGCAAAAGGGGGTGTCCCTAATAAAGTGGCCGGTAAGTGTATTTCCCTCATATTTACATTCTTTGAGCCATTTATTATTTACACCACTTACTTTGTTTATTTTCCATGCAAAACCCTTGATGCAGTGAAATATTCTGTTCTTTGTAAATGTGGCCAGAAGCATCTTTAAAGCTGCATAATGCTTATTAACACTTTAAATGGAGGCCCATGTTACAAATAATAATCCAAGGTTTGCAACTTCCAAACAGAAGGCAGATGTTCCCAGTGAAACGTCAACATTAGCTTATTCTAAGACATTTTTAAGAGTAGATAACTCTATTCAAGGCGGCACGATGGCTCAGTGGTTAACACTGTCGCCTCACAGCAAGGTCGCTGGTTCAAGTCCCGGCTGGGTCAGTTGGCATTTCTGTGTGGAGTTTGCATGTTGTTCACGGGGGTTTCCTTCGGGTGCTCAAAGACATGCACTATAGGTGAATTGAAGAAGCTAAAATTGGCCATAGTGTATGTGTGTGAATGTGAGAGTGTATGGGTGTGTCCTAGTACTGGATTCCAGCTGGAAGGGCATCCGCTGTGTAAAACATATGCTGGATAAGTTGGCGGTTCATTCCACTGTGGCGACCCCTGATGAATAAAGGGACTAAGCCGAAGGAGAATGAATGAATGAATGAATGAATGAATAACTCTATTGATTTATTTGTTACACAGAATAATAAGTTATTTGATGAAAATGCTTGTCAGTTCAAAAAAATTCACATTACTGAATATATACAGAATTATTCAGACATTTAGGGTTATTAAATGTTTTTGTGAATGAAATGATAAAAGGATTAAAGGATCAAATAAATGCTGTTTTTAACTTTCTATTAAACATACAAATCCTGAAAGTCTTACAAAAATCGTACAAATCCACACATTAATTAATAGTAAATATAGTTTTAAGATGATGTGAAAATTCATTTTTGGCATGAACACATAAAAACATTTTTACTGCCTTTCTGCTGGAATGCAAATCATTTCCCTCTTTTTAGTCTTGATTCTCCCTGCTATTCCCAGACTGCATTTCTTTGTCTTCGTTCTTTACTGTTTTCCTGATTGCTGTTTTATATGCCATGTCCTCCTTCTGCATATACAGTATATCTCCTATTCCAGTGGTTCCCAAAGTGGGGGTTGGGACCCCACGGGGGGGTCGTGGGACATTGGTCACTTGGTGATTTCCAAAAATCTAATTCATTTTATTAAACTATTAGAATTAGCATATTTTATCCATAACCTACAGAAGATAAAAATAGTAATTAATAATCACATTTAAAAAATTGCCTTTCGATTTTTTTTTACATTGGATTGCGACCCCCAGGGGGGTTACATTATATTAAAGACACAGCAATAGCGTCAGATGCAGCAGATTGATTTTATGGCACCAGGTTAAACTTTCTGACAGCTTTACAGCACTCACATACATAAAAAAAATAAACGAAGAATAGACTTGGCCTATTGGTCTGTGTGTACGCCGTTGCATGCAAGATTTGTATATTTATAACCACCTCAAAGGATAATGGGGGTCGCAAGTCACTGGCATTGTTATTTTGGGGGTCTCGGGCTGAAATGTTTGGGAACCCCTGTCCTATTCTATGCTTCTATTCTCCCTTTTCCACCCACTCTTACCTCCTGTCGTTTGGTGGCTTAATTCTGTGTCCCTTCTTCTTCTGTCCTCCTCCAAATTTCTCCCATGTTCCCTTTGCTGTTGTCTCCCTTGGCCTCTCCGACAGTGTTGAATTTTTACCTGGACTCTCGCTGGGGTCTGCACGCGGACAGACTGGTGGTGAGTAAGGAGCAGCGCTGTGCCCGCAGTGTGCCCGGTCTCTCTCTGCTGCAGGCCGCTGATCGGGCACTGACCTCCTGCCACCTGACAGCAGATCTGCTGGTGGGAGATGTGGCCATAACACAGGGACGACACTACTGGGCATGCTCAGTGGAGCCCGGCTCATATCTGGTCAAGGCAAGTTCTCTAAGAGGAAAAATATATACAGTTGAAGTCAAAATTATTATTATTATTTTCTTTTATCAAATATTTCCCAAATGATGTTTAACAGAGCAAGGAATTTTCGATAATATTTTTTTTCTTCTGGAGAAAGTCTTATTTGTTTTATTTTGACTGGAATAAAAGCAGTTTTGAATTTTTTAAAACCATATTAAGGTCAATATTATTAGCCCCCTTAAGCAATATTTGTTTTCGATTGGCTAAAGAACAAACCATCGTTATACAATGACTTGCCTAATTACCCTAACTTGCCTAATTACCCTAATAAGGCCTTTAAATTGCACTTTAAGCTAAATACTAGTATCTTGAAAGATATCTAATAAAATATTATGTACTGTCATCATGGCAAAGATAAAAGAAATCATTAGGAATTAGTTATTAGAACTATTATGTTTAGAAATGTGTCGAAAAAATCTTCTTTCCGTTAAACAAATATTGGGGGAAAAATATACAGGGGGGGTAATAATTCAGGAGGGCTAATAATTCTGACTTCAACTATGTATAAACATCTCCTCTATACTTTTGTCATTTTCTAAATGTTTTATTTGTCTCTGGGTTTTCTCTCAGGTTGGCGTAGGCCTGGAGTCAAAACTTCAAGAGTGGTTTCATCTTCCTCAAGACATGGCTAGTCCAAGGTATAAACTCAATTTCAGAAGTGAATAAAGGGAGAAGACAGAAAAGACCCACTGTTAATAATTAAGGGATAAATTATATGTAAGAAAAATAGAAGTTGCTGCATCCAGAAAAAACACTAGCTCTTTATGTGACATAAGGAGGGAGTTGCAGTTACAAACACTATCATGTCTGTTCAGAGACAGATACAGTGCCTATAGAAAACCATCATACCCCTTTGAAATTATTACTTTATTTGTCATAAAGCCTGAAATCAACTCACATTCCAAATAACTTTTCCAGCCTTTGAAATGTTTTTGTAGCCTTCTCCTAACCTGTGCCTTTCTACTTTATCCCGAAGGTCTTTTGAAAGCAGGGTTTTATGTGAGTAAAGGTATAGATTTTCACAGGGTATGAGGATATTCAATAGGCACTGTACCTGATGTTTGGGAAGTCAATCTTATGGGTCATGGGAGTCATGGGTCATTTACTCAAATCTTTTGATCTTTAGGGGGTCGCACACTGCTAAAAGAAGGGATGTGCAACCGGTGTTTGTCTGGCAACTAAAACCTAATTTGATATGGTGTGTGTAGGGATGCACCAAAATGAAAATTCTTGGCCGAAAACCGAGACCGAAAATGCTTTGTAATAATTAAATAATATAATTTCATAATATTTTAGAACTGAACTAAACAGATTATACTGATATTAGATTATACGGTTAAAAAAAACTCAAGCCAGTAAAAAAACCCACATTTTAATAACTACGAACGAGTCGAGAGGTGTCATTTTACCAGTGTTGCCATGACAGCACAGTAGCACTATTGCAAGCAGCAGGAACAATTTTACAACATAGAAATGTCCTGTCAGTGTGTTATTTTGAGCATGTGCCGTTCAACTTAACCTGATTTCACCAAGTAGGACATGTTCCTGGATTAACATCTATGTTGATCCTGGAACAACATACCAATCAGTCGATCAGATTTAAGGGGTACGTTTACCATTCATGTTAAGTTTAGGCTTACGGTTAGGTTTATGCACTTCTACATGATTGTTATCCAACTATTATTCCCCTCTGATTTGGGGAATAATGTACAGTTATGGTTGGGTTTAGGGGTAGGGAATAGGTATGGATTACATTTTCGAACAAAAATGATCTTCCAGGATCAACATAGATGTTAATTCAGGATCGCATCATACTTGGCAAAATCATGACGTGTGTGCGGTTCGTGCATAAATAAATCTACAGGTTCATGAATGGAATATCCACATTCTTGCACTCTGCTGCTCTTGCTTTTTAAAAATTTTGGTAGCCGAAAGTTCAGTGCATCCCTAGTGTGTTGAGATAAGTCCTCTGGTTAGTCCAATTATCAAGTCTCATGATCTATTAAGGTGAAGGGTTGACTTGAAAACATTGACATTTTTTAAAGTAGATTGTTTTACATAACCAGTTGCATGAAAGCATGGATTTGTCCAAAGTTCAAGTTTGATTTGAAGGTGAAAAAAATTATTATATTTTTAGTTCTGATTCTTACACAAAAGAAAAGAGGAAACTGGTCCAAATTGGACAAAAGCGATTAAAACAACAGGTGTAAATGAGAATGTGTCTTCATCATCTACATCTGATGCATAGAGGAGACTGGCATAAAAAGGGCAACTCAATTTGAAGAGCATAGTATCTCAAAGTGATACAAAATTTTTGAGAAAAATGGATAACCTCATTGAATTCGAATCTACTCCATTTTACAGATATGATCCAGACAGCGGTCATGACAGTGGAGCTGAAGATTCGTCAGATTCTCCTCCCCCTTTTGCTTTCCTCACAATGGGCATGGGAAAGATCTACCTGCCTTCTTCCGTCAACTCCCATCACTGCAATGCAAATTACAGAGAGTCTGGCTTTACTAATGGCAACGGCCCTTCCTCGCCAACCGGCGTCACTTATCCGTTGCCACCGAGACTAGGAGTGTGTCTCGACTTTGAGAAGGGGCGTGTCACATTTTACGACGCCCATTCTCTCCGCCCACTATGGGAGGGGCCTGTGGACTGCTCCGCCCCAGTGTGCCCTGCGTTCTGCTTCATTGGAGGTGGGGCTCTGCAGCTACAGGAGCTCCTAGCCAATCGTAACGCAAATCAAACCCCTGTTAGACGAGTCACCATACAATCACGTGTCACAAAACTGAACTGACCTTCGTTTTTATAATTCAATTTTAAGAGACTGGATTTTAAGTTTTTAATTGCACCCAACGTAAAACCTCTGCTGATGTTTCTTTTGGTTTTGAGAGGCCTTTAATGCGGCACTGCTTGCTGAATTTTAAACCTTTAAAAATAAATACAATTATTTTGCTGCCACCTACACTCACCGCCCACTTTATTAGGTACACCTGTCCAACTGCTCGTTAATGCAAATTTCTAATCAGCCAATTACATGGCAGCAACTCAATGCATTTAGGCATGTAGACATGGTCAAGACGATCTGCTGCAGTTCAAAACGAACATCAGAATGGGGAAGAAAGGTGATTTAAGTGACTTTGAACGTGGAATGGGTGTTGGTGCCAGACGGGCTGGTCTGAATATTTCAGACACTGCTGATCTACTGGGATTTTCACGCACAACCATCTCTAGGGTTTACAGAGAATGGTCAGAAAAAGAGAAAATATCCAGTGAGCGGCAGTTCTGTGGGGGCAAATGGCTTGTTGATGCCAGAGGTCACAGGAGAATGGACAGACTGGTTCGAGCTGATAGAAAGGGAACAGTAACTCAAATAACCACTCGTTACAACCGAGGTATGCAGAAGAGCATCTCTGAACGCACAACACGTCGAACCTTGAGGCGGATGGGCTACAGCAGCAAAAGACCACACCGGGTGCCACTCCTGTCAGCTACGAACAGGAAACTGAGGCTACAATTCGCACAGGCTCACCAAAATTGGACAATAGAAGATTGTAAAAACGTTGCCTGGCCTGATTAGTCTCGATTTCTGCTGCGACATTTGAATGGTAGGGTCAGAATTTGGCATCAACAACGTGGAAGCATGGATCCATCCTGCCTTGTATCAACAGTTCAGGCTGCTGGTGGTGGTGTAATTTTGACTTCCAGCAATATAACGTGCCATGTCATAAAGCGCGAATCATCTCAGACTGGTTTCTAGAACATGACAATGAGTTCCCTGTACTCAAATGGCCTCCACAGTCACCAGATCTCAATCCAATAGAGCACCTTTGGGATGTGGTGGAACAGGAGATTCGCATCATGGATGTGCAGCCGACAAATCTGCAGCAACTGTGTGATGCTATCATGTCAATATGGACCAAAATTTTTGAGGAATAATTCCAGTACCTTGTTGAATCAATGCCACGAAGGATTAAGGCAGTTCTGAAGGCAAAAGGGGGTCCAACTCGGTACTAGTAAGGTGTACCTAATAAAGTGGCCGGTGAGTGTATATACCCATAAAAACTATTTAAACGGCATACTCACTTATATAAACACAAACTATATTTGTCAATACATAAGCAGTGACCTTTGTGTTCCAACGTAGGAAATTGTGCCTCAAAGTTTTTTTTTATACTAGATTCCTCCCACTCTGTGTGTATATTATAGTGATATAATATACCTTGTATTAAAGTGATTTTTGTTTATTAATCTCTAAACAGAGCAAAAATTCCAGACTGTTATACAAGGCCTCGTTTTATAAGCCACAATACTATTGTAAACATCTGCTCTTTTAACCCCTAGCCATGTGCTTTCAGGACAGATCTGTCAAACTCCTTCAGCTGTCAAGTGGAGCATTTACAAAGATATTTACTCAACATGCGTCTCATGCCAGACCAAATGCTTCTCGCTGCTGATTTGCCTTAGATGGTTAGGAAGAATTTTGATTTGTTAAAAAAAAAGTGGCTTCTAGACTGCAGTTGGTACTTTTTTTTGAGTAATTTATTAAGGCACACTCACTGTATAGCTTACACAAATTGTTGTTTTGAATTCCCATATGCTAAGAAAATATCGAAAGCTTAAATTAAGTGAAGAACCAAAATCTTCAATGCAATAGATTGGAAGTGCACTGCTTTGCTCAATATTAATGCGATCGGATGTGTGTATGTGTGTGATGCACTAACCCCACCATTATAAATCACCTTATGCAAATTCATACTAAAGCTTTGTAGAGAATATTTTTTAAGAGTTTGACTCGTGCGCTTCCCTTGGAATGGCTTTAAAAGAGTGCAGTTTGGCTGGAGAGAGTGGTGGCTTTTGCCTGCTGGTGATAACTAATTCTAATAAATAATTCTCTGAAAATGAATCCAATTCTAGTCTTAATGTCACTCAAAATAATATACTAAGGTGTGTTATTGTTTTTTTATCAGTAGGGGGCAGCATCTTATTCAAACAGAGCACCAGTCCTCCTGCAAGGTGGATTATTAGACTATAGCAAATGCCCCCGTTTAGCTAAACATTTGACTATCAAAGGAATTTAGGTCATTTATGAAAAGAAGCTATATATGTGGGATTTCCATTACTTTAGTTAAATTTTCATTAAGCAGAGAGACCATGTCCATCGAACCTCAATGTAAATGATTAAAGCTTAAACCCCCAGAGGAGGTCACAATTCATACAGGCTTACCAGAATTGAACAACAGAAGAGTGGAAAAGGTTTGAGTCTCTATATCTACTGCAGCATTTAGATGGTTGGTTAGATATTGGAGGAAACAACATGAAAGCATGAGCCCATCCTGCCTTGTATCAATGCTTTAGGCTACTAATGGCAGGGTAGTAGAATTTAGAATTTTTGAGCTCCTCATTTAAAAAAATACCAGAGTATTGTAGCTGACCCTTTATGATCAAGGTTTACTCATCTTATGACTGCTACTTCTACCAATGATCAAATAATCTCAATTTTAATAATCTCTTTTATAATATATATATATATATGACAATGAGTTTGTTAAACCGAAATGGCCTCCACAGTCACCAGATTTCAGTCAATAAAGCACTTTTAGGATGTGCTGGAAGGGGAGATTCACATCATGGATGTTCAGCCAAAGAGAAATCTGCAGCAACTGTGTGACGCTATCAGTTAAATATGAACAAACATCTCATTTTGATGGTAAAGGGTGTCCAAATTGATAATAGCAAGATGAAACTAATAAAAGTGCATGTATACTGTACATTTCAACAGCAACAGTCTTTGCAGTGTACTGGATGACACATAAACAAAATGTAAGTACTGTCATTATCATTTATGTAAGGGGTAATCAACAGATTGCCCTGCATTAAAGGGGTTTAAATGCATGACGCAAAGGCAAAGAACCACATGACTCGAAGTGGCCATTTCTAATAACTCATAGTAACTTGCATTAGCCACCTCTTTGCAATTATGCTCAAACAGTTGGTTTAATTACCATTTAAATTCCCTTTTAGAATGGGTCCTTGGTGAAGGAAGCACACCTTGTCGTTGTCTTCGAGATCACAGAGGAATGGAGGCTCTAGCAACTATCATGGGGTTACTATGGGTACTACGAATGTTAAAGGGAATCGCAGTTATTTTGAACTGTGATCAAAAATGACCGGTGCATTAAATACTCTATTGCACACCTTCCAACCAATCAGAATGAAGAATTTCAACAGACCATGGAATAGATTTATACATCACAAAAACATTGGGTTGGACTTTATTGTGATGCTACCTATCAAAAATTCAGCTGACTGTAAGTAACACTGCAACTAGATGTCAACTAATTTTAATTAAATTATTAGTGTATTATTACACTATAAAAAGTTATGGGTTGAATTAACCCAACGTTGGGTCAATTATGGACAAATCCAACCATTGGGTTAATATTTTTTAAATGTAATTAAAAATATTTCTTTAACCCAGCTGTTGAGTTTGTCCATATTTGACCCAATGTTGGGTTAATACAATCCAACATTTTTTAGAGTGTAGTAGACTGTAGGTTCACTCACACTTAAGTAGTTCCAAACCTAAAAACATGCTGGGTTGTTTTAGCACAAATTTGGGTAAAATATAGACAAACCCAGTGGTTGGCTTACATTTTTGTAGTCAGTTTTTAACCCAATCGTATTTATCCAAATTTGGGTTGCAACAGTTCAGCACTTTTAGACTGCACAGAACACTAATGAGGCTTCTAAATCACTGCTTTTCATTTAACATGCATGCTATCTGACCCAACTTTGCTTTCAATATCATATTAGTTAGAATTCAAATGAGCCAAACAGACCCAATAAGTTTTGATGCTATGCAGATATGCACATTGGTAAATGCTGCTTGAGAGAGCTTCATATATGAAAATCCACATATGTCTTTAATTGCTGCCATATTGGTTAGAAACCAGAAAGTGGAGTGGTTAGGTATGTTTCAGCTTAGACCCTCTGAGAGACTATGAGCCAAAGGAGGGGTTAGCCAATGTGTTCCTCTGGTGGAATGTAACATCTCAGTAATATTTCAGTTTTAAAAGCACAGATTTCTCTTTTGGCTTATAGTTTTGGATTTCTGTCACCAGAAATGTGTCACATTTCTCTCTCTCTCTCTCTCTCTCTCTCTCTCTCTCTCTCTCTCTCTCTCTCACTCTTACACACACACTAGTACATCTATCTTTATATGGGACCATACCCCTAAATCCATCCCTCACAGAAGACAATGTGCATTTTAACATTTTAAAAACACTTAAATCTATATGTGATTTATGAGCCGTTTTCCTCATGGAGATCAAAAAATGTCCTCAGAAGATCCAAAATGTTGTCCCCACAATGTAAGAAATACAAGGTACAGACACACACACCTTTTTGGCCTACAGTAAAATCACTGCCGTAGTGTGTGCGATGCTCAATAAGAGCTCAGGGTGATACGTCTTAAAGATTGTCCGTCTTCTAACTTGATTTTCTCCTTCTTTCATCTCTGCTTTCATCTAAACGGCTAATCTGTCCCATCAGTCTCTCCCGTTTTTCCAAAGGTTTTGCTCTCTTTGCTATCTTCATATTGATCTCTTTCTTTCTCTTTCCTCCCTCTCTCCATCATCCACTTTTCTTCAGCCTGGGAAGAGAGGGAAAACTCAGCACCAGATTGGGTTTTGACTGACTGAAGGTATGTAGCCACAACACCACATGTAGCTGCAGCCTCTAATCCGCACCAGGAAGTCTTATGCACAGTCAGGGGGAAATAGTCGGGGGAAATTTTTAAATACCTCAGAAGCTTTGCAGCTGCTTAACCTTCTGTGATTTTCATTTAATAAGACCAAGCATTTCCCCAAAGCACCACAGACTAGAATATCTGTAAAGTGTCCGTAGTCGCTGTGGCTGGTCATACCCGTTGATCCGTTTCGTTATGAGCTTAGACCTGTACCAGCTGTTGAAGGTCTATATCCTGGTTGTTGCCATCTGCGCCAAACCTCTAGCTGACTAGACTAGAAGGGAGGGCTAGACGGTGGTAATACTCCGTTATTGTAGGGTAAAGACCTTCGACAGACCACTGCGCGCTCATATTTTGATTTCACTCGCCGCAGTGTGAATTGACTAATTGTAGGATTGAGTTTCATGGAGTGTGCGGATGGATCTAAAAATGCTGTGTGCAATTATCAAAGAGCTGTTGAACTGTTTGTTTCTAAAAAAAAAAAAAAAAAGGAAAAATGGTTAAAATGATAGCTATGTACAGATGTGTATACATTGGCAAAAACCCTATTACACAAATAGGTTTTTAATCCAGAGATATTGTATGTTGTTTTTTAGACACTCACATCAAAACTGTATTAAATGCTGTTAAATGCACTTCTTTTGAGTGCCTCAAAATTTGGAATTGCTGTTTACCATAATTATAATTCTTTTCTAAAATGAATCCTTTTGAATGGCCTAAATTTGCTTGAAACATTGCACACACATGCCAGCAGTACATGGCAAAAATGAGCAGAATTCAGTGTAGAAAAATAGTGCCAACCGACAAAAAGTGCTCCACAAATTTCTTGTACCTGTGCAAAATTTGCTAAACAGATGAAACAACACTCACAAAATTCCAACACTCACAAGCAAAACAAGAAACAGGAAGTCAGCCATTTTTAATTCTATCTGCAAAAAGTTAGAATAGGCGCTAAGCTACATTGTGCTAAGCTAAGTGCTAAACCATAGCAATATGTCAAACATATACATATATAACATATAATTAAACAAATAATGTCTATTCTGCCTCTAACTTTCTGGCTTGAAGGCATATTCGTGCTATATTCGTGTTTAGTAATATATTCATAGCACCACTTGGGTCAACAGAAAATCACATGTTAGATTGTAATACTCCCAGGAACATTAAAATAAAGCAGCAAGCACCAAACATGTTAGAAACACATGCTAGTAACACTTACTGTAGCTAAGTTTTGCTATTAATGCCATCAAAAATGAAATTGTTGTCCCCCATATTGCAAATGTTTGATAAGATTCTTGTTTAGAACAAATATAAAGATCAAAATGTCAATAGAAAATCACTTTAGACTATAATGCACTCCCAGGAACATATATAAAGCAGCAAGCACCAAACATGTTAGAAACACATGCTAGCAACACTTAGTGCAGCTAAGTGCTTGCTTGCTAGTAATGTAATCAAAAATGTAATTGTTGTTTCCCAAACTGCAAATGTTTGATAGGATTCCTAAAATATAAATTCCAGTTTCAGTCATAGCACCACCTGCTGATAGCAGTAAGTATGGCACTTATACAGTACATTTTATCCTGCCCATCAGATTATGCTACCAACACTGTATTTGAATGGTTCTGAGGTTGGGGTCAGGGATTGGGGTGGGTTAGGGTGATATTACAGCCTCATATCTTACCACTCCAGATCACAATTTACACTGGTAGGACAATCTTATACGTCATCAAAATGTGCTACCTACTTTTTGAATCGGAGGAAAATATAACAGGGTAGGACAAATTGACAGAACACCAGTCCTCCCATATTTACCAACTTAAGTGCATATTGCCAACCAATCAATGTTTTCCTAAGGTCACGAGGCATTTGTTTAATTAGTTTCTTCAAATTTTTTCCACAGAAATAATTCCATTTTTGTCCATACATAAAGTTTTTCTGTACAAAGTAAAACATTATTTTATGTAAATAAAGGTTATTGTATTGTATAAAGGTTACTGAGTATTTCTCACTAGAAAATACCATTTCAGTGTTTTATTCACCCTGTGGATTACTGTTTCTTTGTATTTTATATTATTTGTTATATTATACTAGCAATTAATTATTTGTGTATTATACTAGCAATTAGATTTTTTTCCAGTGTATTGAAAGTGTCAAGGTGGTTCATTCTGCTGTGGCGACCCCTGATAAATAAGGGACTAAGCCGAAGGAAAAATGAATGAATAAATTAAAGTGTGTTAAACTAGCACCTACTGTATCTATTATGTACCCATAACTGCTTTGTATAAAAGGAGTAATGCCAAAGACATTTTACTAATCAAAAAAGCAGTCTGATATAATAAATAGCAGGATCTAATACTGTATATTTGCTAAATATATTTCTTCAAGCAAACAGGAGAGATTGCAGTTATTTGTTATGCTATTTAATTTCTAAATCACAGTAACTATAAAGGCGTAAATATAGCAATATGCAATCTAGGTTATAAAAGCCAACTGTTTTCGTTGAATTTCAATGACCAGTTGTCTGCAGTTCACTTAAAGCGACAGTTCACCAAAAAATGAAAATTCTGTCATTAATTAAAAAAGTGAAAAGAATACTTTTGTGCACACACACAAAAAACAATGATTTTATTGAACAGTTTCTTGTCTTCAGGGTTAGTTCAGGGCATGCATTTAGGAGAGCACTGTGTGTTGCACTATAACCCGGATGCCCACATGCAACTTACTCTGAACAAGGCATGCATTTTATGTCAGCAGCTTGACGTATACAGTGCATAGTACTCTTGCAAATGCACATTCTGAGCTGACACTGACGAGAAGAAACTGTTAAATGAAGTCAATATTATTTTTTGTTTTTTTACACAAGTATTCTCATAGATTCATAAACTTATGATTGAAAAATTCAATTGGTTCCTTTCTGGGCTTTGAACGTGTTGTGATCCTTGCTGTCTATGAGCTCTCTGATTTCCTCTAAAAATATCTTAATTTGTGTTCCAAAGATGAACAAAGGTTTCAAACAACATGAAGGTGAGAAATTTTTATGTTTGCATAAACTATCAGTGTAATGGCCACCAGTGTCGGTATTTATAAGGTTTTCTGAATTAAAATCGGCGCTTGAAGTAAAACGTCAGGTTAAGCAAATGTGTTTTATATGTTGTTATCTAACTTCTAACCTAGTTAAACTATTAAAATGAAAATGTGTTAAATTAACCATAACCTATTTCCTGTTAATTGATTGATCGATTCAATCTGTTTATTTTATTTTGGTTAGCTTAATATTGTTCCCTATACAGAAATGGACCAAAAATAAACCTATAAAAATTATGACAACTTAAACATATCTCTCATATAACAGCCAACCAAAAACCCTTCCTGAAATACTCTTTAAGCAGTAAATCTCAAAGTTTTTTTTTTTTTTTTTTCATTTTTTAAACCGTCCAGCAATCATCAAACTGGAAGCAATGCATTACAAAATTGCATTGCTATTAACTTCAGACAGATCCTCGTCCCGCACGAAACGGGAAGCAGGGTGATCAAAATCAACCCGTTTCATTACTTGCTAAGAAGATTTGAGAGGTAAAGCCGTCACCCGACTCCCTTCCCCCCCCTCTGTATACACGAATGATACACTAATACTCTCCTGTCTCCATATGGATCCTCTCGTGTGCCGGACAGCCATGTTTAACTGTTTCAACTCTTCACCCTCCCTCACAGCCGTCCCATCTGTCCTGCTATTAGTAAATCCTCACAGATAAATACAAGCTTTTGAGGATCATTGCCCAGGCAGGTTTTCAGTGGTCTGAGCAAAAGCTAAGTGTGGCTGACCTTGATTGAAATGTTCCATTTGCCAGATTTGCGCTACATTTGGCATTTAGCCAAGCAGTTTTGGAGAGTAATGAAATATGTTCATTTAATAACATATTTAAAATAAAACATATGAGTAAGTGTGTCTCATTACAAGCTGTGTCTCATTTCAGATGCTTCAAAGGTGAGTCCTTTAAAGTCCAGACAAGCCAAACCGGGCATTTTTAAATGAGACGATCTAGCCTCCAGACGACAGATCTCATCACCTAGCAACCGTAACAGCTGCCGTTAATAGAGTGGAGGAACTATGGCGTCAATTTGTATGCAAAAACCTGGAAGTGAGTTAGCATTTTAGCAGTTCTGGTTCCCTCGTCCCAAAGTCAATGGGTTTTTTTTAATGGGATTTTGGTTAAATCGCTTAAATAAGGTTTGTGGCTACCACAAACTCAAGATACTTTCACGTTTTATTCCACGACATAAAACACATCAGTTACATCACACTCTTGATTTTTTTTAAACGGTTACGCTTCTTTAAAAAGACGGTTGCTATCAAGTTGCTAAATGGGACTACAGGCAATGTCGGAGACATTATACTCATCGAGCTGCACTGGTCTGGAACGCAGCCCACTTGCATTGGGCATTTGGATTTGTCTGTTATTTTAGTATTTTCTTAAATAGTGTTTTATAGTTTGTAGTATTTTTCTAATTAGGAATTCATATTGTGTGTAGATAATGCCTTCATTTGTAGAGACTGTCATGACAGATTAATTTGTTGATCATTTATTTTAATTAAAAGATATTATGAAGATACTGCTTACCAGCGCAGCCTGTCTCTTTCCTGCTCTCAGTAATGCAAATGTGTGAATAAATTTGTAAAAATACATAAATATTAACTTTCATTTTTAATGTGATCAATTGATTTTTCGTCGTTTTTTTCTTCATCTGAACACAAAATTTACACTCCTCCTTAAAATTGATAGCATATGTGACTTTATGGGCTGCTTTCTGCCGTACTCATTCATTCATTCATTTTCTTTTCGGCTTAGTCCCTTTATTAATCTGGGGTCGCCACAGCGGAATGAACCGCCAACTTATCCAGCATATGTTCTACGCAGCGGATGCCCTTCCAGCTGCAACCCATCTCTGGGAAACATCCATACACACTCATTCACACGCATACACTACGGACAATTTTTAGCTTACCCAATTCACCTATAGCGCATGTCTTTGGACTTGTGGGGGAAACCGGAGCACCCGGAGGAAACCCACGCGAACACAGGGAGAACATGCAAACTCCACACAGAAATGCCAACTGACCCAGCCGAGGCTTGAACCAGCGACCTTCTTGCTGTGAGTGCTACAAACTTCGCCACCGCGTCGCCACCCCCGTACTTCATGACTAAAAAGGAATATTGAACGTTGTTCTCTATCCATGATGGAACTTGCAGGTATTTGATAGACCTGTCCCTCATACCTCATCACTAAGGTAAGCGGGCTGTACGAAATCGAGAGAGTAAATCTTTGTCATGGACCATATTTCTAAAAATAAGCTTGAAAAGTTGTCGGAAGCAGGGTGGTGTTGACGTAACAAGCGAGCACCTCGAACTCAGTGTAGTCCGTTTGTAGCCTAATGTTAGCTTTTCAGTTCTTGCGTTTGCATTTAAGATCCAAAAGTGATAAAAGTTATATTTTTATGTGAGGATTATCCGGTTGGACAAAACGTGTAAGCTTATTATTTGCAATCTTCGAAAAGCCTATGGGAAAAGCCTATAGGGATTTTATCGATGGAACCAGTTTTATGCTGGCAGCCGATTGGCCTACAAGGTGGCGTCATAGTTCCTCCACTCTATAAGCGGTGATAAAATTTGTAATGACTTTTTTTCAAAGTGATTTTAAAACTTATTTTAAGCAATCTGAAGGCAAAACAAGGTTTACAAAAGCTGGAAATATATTTCCTTTGACCCATACACATGTACACATAAAAATGTAAACTGTCTATAAAATCACTTTTTAGTAAGACATGTCATACTCCTTTAGTTTTTTAACATGTGTTTTGATATCCAAGAAAAATAAAACCTAATTCATACGTTTAATCCAGAGTTTTCTTTTAAAAATGAATGGATCTTGCGCAATGAATCTTGCAATGTTCGAGGCCACAAAGGATCCACCGGTTGTATCCTTCGTTACCTGGGAAACGAAGGATGCATTTGGAGGCTGCATTTGAAGGAGCCTTCGATTTTTTTTTTTTCAAAAGAGACAGCCTTTGTCATGCTGCGATGATGCATACTTCGGAGGATGCAGCCTCTGAAATGAGACACAGCCACAGTTACATTTGAAATGAGTAGGAATCAAATTATACAGTTGCATCCGTAAAGTATTTTAGATGACCAACGTGATGATGTTTGAACAGTGGTGGGTGGACAGTAACTAAGTATTTTTACTTCACTACTATTATTGTTATAAGTATTTGTACTTTATTGGAGTATTCATTCATTAATTTTCCCTCGGCTTAGTCCCTTTATTCATCAGGGGTCACCACAGCGAAATGAACCGCCAACTTATCCAGCATATGTTTTACACAGCAGATGCCCTTCCAGCTGCAACCCAGTACTGGGAAACATCCATACACACCCATTCACTATGGAAAATTTTGTTTATTCAATTCACCTATACCACATGTCTTTGGACTGTGGGGGAAACCGGAGCACCCGGAGGAAACCCACACGAACATGGTGAGAACATGCAAACTCCACACAGAAATGCCAACTGACCCAGCCGGCACTCAAACCAGCGACCCTCTTGCTGTGAGGCGACAGTGCTAACTACATCCGCTGCGAAAAAAAATTGCCAGAATAGTCGGCGGTTCATTCCACTGTGGCGACCCCTGATAAATAAGGGACTAAGCCGAAGAAAAATGAATGAATTAATAATTGCCAATTAATGATTTACTTCTTCAAGGACACATCCACACTAATGCATTTTCTTTTAAAAACACAGTTTAAAAACACCTCTTTGTTTTGTCCTTCCATCCACACAGAGACAGTTTTTTGAAAACGCATAACAAAGTGGATGAATTCGACAATGCTTTTTTTTTTTATTGTCGCCTTGTGGACTCTGAAAGCAGAGGCTTTTTTAAAAAATAATGCATTTTTAGTCATGTGATCTAAATCTTCAAAGAACCTGAAAATGAAATAAACATCAAGCGAAAGTGACAAGGTCAAAGTATCTTATGTCTTAACCCTTAACCCATGTACAGCACAGGGATATAATTGTTTTCAGTCAGTTCAGTGTGAATGAACAAATTTTTGTTTGTGAAAAACAAACTTGTCTTTTTTAAAGGTTTTTTAAATTCATTCATAATTAATGTAGAATAGATGTAGTCGGACTCTTACAATCTGCAAAGAATCCTGAGGTACATACAGTTCTGCTTATAATTTTACATACTAAAATTGTAATAAAATAAGAATGATTATATCTCCATGTTATTTTTTTTGTTTAGTACATTTCACATAACAAATGTTTATATATACCCCTAATGACAAAGTAATAATTGAATTTCTAAAAATGACCCCATTTAAAAGTTTACATGCTCTTGAATATTTATTGTCTTTTATTATCTGAATGATCCACATAGTTGTTAATGACTGCCTTGTTTGTTAAACTGCCTGCTGTTCTCCAGAAAGTCCCCCAGCTCTTGCAAATTCGTAAGTTAACAGCCTATATTTTACCATTTTCCAACAAGGATGGTTATTTTGACATCCATTTTTTCACGCAAAGGATAATTGAGGGACTCAAACGTAACATTTACTAAAAGTAAAAACATTCACAGATACTCCGCGAAGAAACACGATGCACTAAGAGCAGGGGGTGTAAACCTCTGAACAGGATGATGTATACATTTTCCTTATTTTGTATAAAGATGTCCTTTTATTATTTAGTACTGCCCTTCAGCAGCTAATACATGTTTCTAGGAAGAAAATAAATAAGTAATGTAATCATAAAAAATCATTTGTTTCAAAAAGCTAATTTCAATGCCTTTTTGAGTATTAGAAATTGTCTGGATTTTTCCCCTTATACAAGAGAACCCTACTTGCCTTATTTCAACGTATTAAAACCTACTACACTTGAGTAATGCAAAAACAAAAAGACTTTATTAACTTTATAAAGAATGCATAAAAAAAAAAAAACATTTTAAAAGGAACCTTCCCAACCCTATAGGCCTGAGTATGTGCAAATGCAAGCCGCCTCGCTCCATCCTGTGCAAAAATGTCTTGCACGCTAATATTAGAAGAACATCTGAGCAACTAATTGCTGGTGAATTAGCCAGACAGCACATCATATGAAACTCATTTTCAAAGAGCACCTGTTTGGTTCTGCATTGCAAGCGACCCATGGTTAATCATCAATTTTAGATCATATACTACGAGAGAAGTCCAGGTATACCGGCGTGTGTGGAGCCTTCCAGGTGTTCTCTCCCCTGAATAAACCATTTCAAACATTTGAAAACGAGCTACGCATGGTCTGGATACAGCATGAATGTTAAAACACGCTGCAAGCTCTGGCGTAACCTTGGTTTTATGATCACATATGAAGCATCAATCATTGATTTCAAGTCTGCTTCTCTGTGTGGGATTTTTTTTTTTGTCTTTTTGTCCTAAAATAAGTCACCCTAAACAAGGACATTTATCAATTTCATATTCATCAGTTGATATTTTTTATAGTGTAATTATGAAATGTTCTATATTTTATGTGCCCCTGTGATTTTTTTTTACTGTTGATGTAGTGTGTAAAAGTCACTTGGGAACATAACAGGTCTACAAAATGTCACAATAAATGAGTTAATTTTGTTTCCTAAAAGAAGTCCATTTTGGATACTGAATAACTTTCCTGGGGTAAATGTAATAGCTAGATTTTTTCACTGTGGCATGCGTAAAAATCGTTTTATACATGGCAAGCCATTGATTATGCCTTAAATATACACACACAAAAATATGTTAATTAACAGTTTCTGTATTTTGTAATTCACAAGTGTTTTCTGTTTATTTACGCTTGTGAATTGCATTATGGGATCCTGATCTCTGCTCTGTCGACTTTTGATGTTGAAAATTCAACTCTGCACTTGAACAAAAAGACTTTTATTAACATTGTACTAGTTTGAAATAATATAATGTATAAGAAATTATAGAGAGAAATGTCTGTAAAATAACAGAAAATGTACTGGCAGTTTATTACAAGGTTTTTGTACTTTAATATACAACAGCAACCCAGACAATATATCACTTTAAACTATTAAAAATGATAATAAATTTCACTTTTTTTTTGAAAATTGGGGAGAAATAAAAAGTAAAAACATGAATCACAAAATATGGAAAACTGCTGATTTACAGATATTTTTACAGTGTAGTATGCAAAGAACAGTATGTAAGGCTAGAAGTATGTCCAAATACACAGTGTTAAAAAAAAGTTGTACTGCTTCTGCCTGAATTCTTGCATAACAATTTACTAATTGGTGGTCTGAAATAAACATGGTTGATGGAGGTTTCAAGTGTCAATGCTGGCGTCAGCCAGTCAGATCACTTTATGCAAATATTCTAGTGCAAACACTAGCCAATCACATTTGTGCCCCTGTTCACTCTGTTCTTTATGATCAATCTGTGGGGTTTTTAAGCCGGGGTCACACTAGAGCAGGGGTCACCAAACTCGGTCCTGGAGGGCCGGTGTCCTGCAGATTTTAGCTCCAACCCTAATCAAACACACCTGAAGCCGCTAATCAAGCTCTTACTAGGTATACTAGAAACTTCCAGGCAGGTGTGTTGAGGCAAGTTGGAGCTAAACCCTGCAGGGACACCGGCCCTCCAGGACTGAGTTTGGTGACCCCTGCACTAGAGTTTGAGCATGTAAAGTTCTGTCGTAAGGTGCTGCAAAAAGGGGCGGGATAAAACAAAATGATTAGACGTTGATAAAAGTGAGCGATTGCTCCATATTTAAAATCCATATTTGTTGTATCCATCCAGTATTGTGTCCTGTTGATTTTAGCTCCAACTCTAATCACACACACCTGTCTATCTTTCTAGTGAGCTTGAAGACACTGATTAGCTTGTTCAAGTGTGTTTGATTAGTGTTAAAGCTAAAATCTACAGGAAAGTGGCCCTCCAGGACCTAAGTTGGCTATCCCTGATTTACTTGGTTTATCAATAATTGACAGCTAGCATAAAAGCATGAAGCTGCAAAGAATAGCACAACAACAACAACTACTCCTACTTCTTATGTGCCTGTGCCTCCTCCATTCAGCCTCTTTATTTTCTCTACTTTACTTTTACTCTTTACTTTACTCCTTTACTTTCATGGAAAGTAAAGGAAACGGTGGAAACTGACTCCACTGAAGACATCCATTAGCCTACATATTTAATTTTGATTGTTAAACACAAAGATTTGTTTCAAAACTATTTTTTAATTTAGTTCTAATTTCTAGCCAACTAATAAATGAACAATAATAACGAAGTGTGGTAAAAAAAATTGAGTTCAAACAAGTTGAGTGTGTTGAGTGTGTCCAAACATACGTCCTATTCTTATTCTCCATATGGTGATGCATACGTCTCCAAATCCCGACAAGTGGACAAATCTAAACTTGTTTTTATTAAAATAAATATAAATAGGGTAGCACTGTGGCGCAGTGGGTAGCACAATCACCTCACAGCAAGAAGGTTGCTGGTTCGAGCCCCGGCTGGGTCAGTTGGCATTTCTGTGTGGAGTTTGCATGTTCTCCCCGTGTTCGTGTGGGTTTCCTCCAGGTGCTCCAGTTTCCCCCACAAGTCCAAAAACATGCGCTATAGGTGAATTGGGTAAGCTAAATTCATTGTGAAAATGAATGAATGAATAAATATAAATATGCATATAATAAATAATACTACTACTAATAATAATATCATACAAATGCAAATTGTCATGATTAAACTGAAAAAAGCCCGCCGAGGTGAAGAAGACATGGAGGTAGTGGTTTTTATATTTATGTAAAAAAATAATATTTTTTGTAACATTTTAATCCTTAATTTTTTTTTTCATATGTAAAGATATTTGTGTATTGCTGTACATCCTGTGTGTATTAAACGACGTGTAAGCGTTTGGACCTGCATAGGCGCATAACTAAGGCGCTCTGCGCTGGACTTTATACCAGCTTTTAGTTGGTCAATGGTGTGGTCTATTTTAGTTCCTCAAAATAGCAATGTGCCAACAATGCGCCTTAACACACCTCCTTTTCAGACCTGCACACCCATGAGTCCACAAAGTGCGCCTTATTGTGCCGTGTGTATGATAGGTCCCTTTGTTTTTTGCAGATTCAAACGTTTAGAAATGTTTAAACTAAAGATACAGTTGTTGTTTAATTTTATTGGTGATTTCTAATATGAAATTTTATCGTAAGCTGGGCAAGCAATTTAGGACAATTTGATGTTTCTCCATTCAAACAGAATTCTCGAGCATACTGCCCAAAAGGCGTTTCAAAGATGGCCACCGAGTGAAATGACCTGCCTTAAAGGAACTTTGTCAGAGCAGAGTAGACATGATGAGAAAAATTAAAGTTTTTTTTTTTTTAATCTTCACTCAAAAAAAATAACATTTGCTGTTTGTTCAAACTGCTTATATAAAATGAGCTGTAACAACACAATTCTTGAGGTTGTTTTTGGGACAACTTATTTGTTTTATGTTCAATCCACTTACATTTGTAAAAACGAATGAGTTAACTTAATATCTTCATGTTGTCCGAACACAAATCTATTGTGTGGAACCCAGCATTTTTTACAGTGTTGGACGGATGTAAACCTATTGTTAGGACTCCTCTAAAACAACACAAAACAGCATGATTGGTGCTTTAATCTGAATATCAAATAGATGAATCAGAGATTATAATTAGCTGTGTTTTGCTGGCTTTCCCTCGAGGAGTGTTTAATAGACCAGAAGCTCAATCCAGCACTGGAACGCTCATCAGACACACTAGTAAACATTCTGAGCAAACATAACCAGATTTAATGGGAATATCCTGTTCGTCATCCTGTCAGTTGTGTCAACCACCCCCTTGATTGACTGTCTAGCAAAAAGTAAGTTTTACATCATCTCAAATATACAGTATAATGCTTCCCCATGGAACTTGACCAGCATCTGGTCGCTGTTTCCAGTCTGTTCCTAATGTCTTGGATCACATCTGGAAGCATCGAGTCTGAAGTTATGTTTCAGCTGTGCATCTGTTTTATTTTTAGCTGGGTTCGCTAATAAACCTTCATCAGATGTACAGTGCTGGAGTAAAGAGCTGAATTCACAATTAGTAAAGAGACCCACTGAGACTAAATGCATTTCATTATTTATAGGCTCGTCTGACTGTATTGCTGTTTGTGTTTGGTTACACAGTCAGCTCAGAGTGTTAAATGTGGATTTTAGTTGTCGATGGAGTAAAGGTGTAACCTCAGACAGACGTCTGATGTGAGCCCATAACTCACTATTAGGAGGTTAACACTGTTCCCATGGTGTAAAATAACCACAATTGCTCAGTCGAGTTCACCTGCTCGCAACTGCAGAAATGAGGACTGGTTGTAAAGTAAAATAAAATAAAATAAAATACTTGATCTGGCTTTCTATAATATTTTATAATATCAAAAATCTTCAACTGATATTTATTCTTTATTTATGTTATGTCATAAATATACAATGTAATATATAATAAATTATATATATTTATATTTAATGTAATATTCATTATTTTATTTATTTAGTTTATTTGAATAATTGTGTCATAATATAAAATAAAATAAAGTGTTATATATAATAAATTATTATTGTTATTATAATAATTATTAGGATAAATTATTATTAATAATATATATTTAATATAATATTCATTCTTTTTTTTTGATAATTTATTTTAATTCTATTAAATCATTTGGTAAATGCTTTTATTTGTATAATTTTGCCATAAAATAAAATTTTATATATAAATATAAAATTATTTATAATATTATTTATTATATTTAATATTAAATAATATCAGTTTCCCAGCACTGAGTTGCAGCTGGAAGGGCATCCGCTGTGTAGAACCCATAGACTGTAAAAGATATGGATGTAGTATCCGTGACGTCACCCATAGGTTTCTGAAGAAGGCAAAAGAAGCTACAAGTAATGTTCCTAAGGGCAAATTTTACTGGGTATCCTTCATTGACCTAATAGACTGGAAAAAAGCCTGGCTAATACCTCATAAGTACTGCATTCCCAATAAAACAAAAGAGGTTCATTTTAAAATTCTTTATAAAATATATCCAGTGAATAGTACTTTGGCAAAGTATATGGAGGTTGATAGTTCATGCTCATTTAGTAAAACTGAAGACGAAACCCTGATTCACATATTTTTTCAGTGTGAAAACACAAAAAGCTTTTGGAATAGCTTATATCTCCATATAGGTAATTACATTGCTTCTTCCAGCCCCTTTCAACTACAAGATATTATTTGTTACTACAAAGGTAAAACTGATATACCAGAGAACTACATTATTAACTTTTTTATTTTGTATGGAAAATATTTTATTCACAAACAAAAATCGCAGCCTTCTTTTTCACATTTTTAAATTAAAATTGATGTTTTTATTAAATCTCTTAGACTGGTTAAAAACAAGAAAAGTGAGCGATTTTTGGATTGTTATGATAATTATTTTGGAAATATCACGGATACATAAGTCCTTCTTTCCTCTTGCTGTATTTGTGTTATTTATGTATCTCTGTTTAATTTTTTATTTACTTATTTATTTTTTCTCTTTTGTTCTTTTATTTATTTATTTTTATTCTTTTTACTGTTTTTTTTGTTTATAATATTATTTAACCTGATCTGTTAAGTTGTTATCATTGTTACTTTTATTGTCTTTTTTGTGTAAGATCGGATTTTGTATGTTTGTTATTGAAGTCAATAAAAAAAGAAAAAAGAAGCTACAAGTAGGCGTGACCAACCGTCGCCATTTTGTTCGCGCGTCATCGCACCGACCGGGGGATACCAAACAAGGGCAAAGAGGCGGAGCTACAGACACCTGCTAGCATTTTGCTTAGACAGACTTTTCTATGGGGGAAACGCTTAATTCTTCATTACCTGCGACTCGTTTGTGTTCTGGCCACATGTGCTTGGTTGTATACTATATCAATAAAGTGTGTAGACTTTTAAAAACACTGTTGTAATACTTTGAGCCACTAAGCATTGTTCTTATGACGTTTTTCTACAGGAGGAATTACTTCCAAATACTTCAAATATCGTCTGTGTTAGTAAATGCAAGGCTATTTATGAAATCCAGGCATAACACTGTACGACAACATTTCAGACGACTGTTCTATAGCATACAGTTAATCAATATGTCAGATTCTGGAGTGCATTCAAGTTCTAAAAAACATTATAAATTATCTTAAATAAAACAAATACATTTATAGATATGATATATAAGTATATAATTTCACTCACCTGGGAAATAGAGGCCACGTGAATGGTTTGTGAGGCTGTGAGCACAATTAAGTGAACACAGCATGCATATCATCTGATAATTGTAGGAAATAATTCCAAAAAGCAATTGACTGTGTAAAGCCACATAAAACAAAACAAAAATACGATGTATATGCCGAGTTCAGCTGCTAATCAGCCGGAATCAGCTGAGGTGAAGTGACGGCGACCAGCAAGACCCAGCTGTCACTCAAGTGGCCACGCCCTTAATTATGCAGACTTAATATAACTCAATATAAACGAAACGATGAGTTATAAAAAAATTCACCCCCTCTCACAGTTGTCATGAAGTGTAATATTAGCTATATACATCAAAATCGTTCTTTGTACCAGGCTGTAAACACCTTTTGTTCTGCTGTAAAGTTGGCCATTTTAACAGGGGGCTCAATAGAAATTTGCTCTATTATGGAGCCAGGACTAGCGGAATTTTGATGAATTGCAGTTTCAGTTACTTCCGTATTAGCTTCACGAGGGAGAGCGGGAGGTTGCCGCTTGGTAGAACTTTTTTTCGTTTTTTTTTTTGTTTTTTTTTTGGCTTTACACAGTCAATTGCCTTTTGGAATTATTTCCTACAATTATCATATAATATGGCATGCTGTGTGCACTTAATTGTGCTCACAAACTGTTCAAGTTGTCTCCATTTCCCAGGTGAGTGAAATTATATACTTATATACCATATCCAGGGGTGTAGCGGACATTTTAAAAGTGGGGGGGGGACAGCTGTATGAGATCCAAAAGTTTACGTTCATATAATTATTAATCACCCGTTCCTAAATGGTCTCTCTCTAAAAGTGAGGGGGACGTATTCCCCCCGTCCCCCCCGGTTGCTACGCCCCTGACCATATCTATAAATGTATTTGTTTTATTTAAGATAATTTATCATTTATAATTTTCTTTAGACCTGTAAAGCACTCCAGAATCTGACAGATTGACAGCAGGGGTAAAATCTTTGCGTGGCAGGGGCAGCTGCCATAAATACCTGCCACAGTTAAATGCGTATAGCAGTGGCGAGTTCTGTGGCAGGCGCGTATAACCGTGGCCAGTGCTGTGGCAGGTGCGTATAACCGTGGCAGGTTAAGTGGCAGATGCCCCTGCCACGCAAAGATTTTACTCCCTCTCCAGATTGATTCTAGAACAGTCATCTGAAACGTTGTCGTACAGTGTTATGCCTGGATTTCATAATGATGAAGTATTAAGCGTTTCTCCTAAAGAAAAGCCTGTCTAAGCAAAATGCTAGCAGGCGTTTGTAGCTCCGCTCATGCTCCGCCTCTTTGCCCTTGTTTGTTATCCCCCATAGATATACTAGATGTCGCCTGGCTTATTGTTGTCTATTGAAAGGAATGCGTCAATAGAGCCGCCATTTTAGTACAGGGTACCGCTCCTTTGAAATGAATGCGGGACCAAGGTGCAGTGGAGGACTGTGGCCATCCAGAGCCAGAGATATATACACATATACACATATATCTATGATCGGGAGTTTTCCCCCATGGTCAGTACGCAAAAAAATGTAAAACAAAATGTAATTACGAAAATTATAATTTTACATCACTTTTCTACGTCGATGGATAAGTGACCGCAGGGGCATTGGCGATAAAGAGTGTGTGTTTGTGTGCATGAAAATGTATTATCCTCCCTCCCTGTTAAATTTGATCTAATCCGTGTCCTGAAACCCACCCCCTCTCCTGCTTTCACTTCTCATTCTAACGGAGGGAGCGATTCGTTTGTGAATGAATCCCCGTTATGAACGACTCGTTCACTTAGCCGACAATAATACAAGTTTCTAGCACCGCAGCGTCTCGTTGTCATATTTCTTTTTCATTGTTTGCTGATTTTATTCAACAAAACTAGCATAAGCCTAGAATTCTGTGCAAGTTGATGCTACTTTGCCTTATGATCAGTGCAGTAAGAGACTGTATTATCATTAATGTTACTTGTTGAGCACAAAAGTTTGTAACATGTAAAAAACGAAATCTTATCTATAAAATGTTCTGCCTTTGTGCTTTGTTTTCTTTGTTTGCTCGTTACTACACCCGTAAGCAGTGCTAAAGTCCAGCATCTTCACATTGGCACACTGTCTCGACTAGTGCGGTTGAATGATGTTTGTCTTGGGAGCCCTGTACAAATATGGCGGCGCTATTGACGCATGCTGAGGGTACGTATGCGATATCTAGTGTATATATCTATGGGTATCCCCCAGTCGGTGCGATGACGCGCGAACAAAATGGCGACGGTTGGCCACGCCTACCTGTAGCTTCTTTTACGTTCTTCAGAAACCTATGGGTGACGTCACGGATACTACGTTTATATCTTTTACAGTCTATTCAGAACATGTGGTGAATGTTGGCGGTTCATTCCGCTGTGGTGACCCCTGATGAATTAAGGGACTAAGCCGAAGGAAAATGAATGAATTAAATAATATCATTATTATTAATATGTAATTAATATAGGGCGTCACGGTGGCGCAGTGGGTAGCACGTTCGCCTCACAGCAAGAAGGTCGCTGGTTCGAGCCTCGGCTGGGTCAGTTGGTGTTTCTGTGTGGAGTTTGCATGTTCTCCCCGTGTTCGCGTGGGTTTCCTCCGGGTGCTCTGGTTTCCCCCACAAGTCCAAAAACATGTGGTATAGGTAAATTGGGTAGGCTAAATTGTCTGTAGTGTATGTGTGTGAATGAGTGTGTGTGGATGTTTCCCAGTGATGGGTTGCAGCTGGAAGGGCATCCACTGCGTAAAACATATGCTGGATAAGTTGGCGGTTCATTCCGCTGTGGCGACCCCGGATTAATAAAGGGACTAAGCCGAAAAGAAAATGAATGAATGTAATTAATATAATATATATTTTTTTAATTTTATTCAAATGTATTTTATTTTTACATAAATCGTTTGGTAAATTTCATATGTTTAAAAATTAAATTACATTAATATAAAATTAAATAAACTTGATCTGACTTTATAACACTAACACTCTTATGAATTCTCCATGATTACTTTACAGAATAAAAAAAAATCTTTACCTGACCTTTGTTATTGTTATTAGGTTATAAATACAATTTAATACAACACATTTACTGTATGTTTAATGTAATATTTATTCTTTTTATTTCAATCACATTTATTTCATTTGGAGTTAATCATTTGGCAGATGCTTTTATGTGAACAATTAAAAACATACATAATTAAAAACTCAGAAATGTAATTAGATCTAGCAATACTGTTTAAAAGACACAGACTAGATACATGTTTTCAGCAACAAGTACAGAATTATTTATTTTTGATGTATCTGACCACACATTTCAGCATTATTCTGAACACTTGTCAAACACACCTTGGCTGTAAAAATTCCAGATCCCATAAAAAGTGAAAAGGCGAGACGAGACACCGTCAACAGGGGGTTTGTAAAGAAAACACATAAGCTCGCTCCGTCAAGAACAGCTGTGCATACATCACTATACTGAATGGACACGAGGACACAGAATGAATCAAGGACAAAAAGAGATGTGACAAACAAGCAAACACTGAGGACACGCGGTCATGTGGACATATGGGGGGGGGAACGAAATGACGGAGAGCGAGAGAGATAAACATCAGCGCAGAGATAGAAAGCAGATGGAGAAGGTGATAAGATGAAGCTGGAGAGGTCAGAACAGTTGACCTTTATATAGGAGGAGAAAATAAGAGAGAAAAAATAGTGATGGTATCGGTTTCACGCTCAACACATGCTTCTTTTCACTCCTGTAGGGTCAAAGGTCAAAGGTTGACAGATGCAAGGAGCAGGACTGGGAGAAAATGAATTGGGAGTGAGTAGATTTACAGGGTGAACTGAAGAAAGAAATGCAAGAAAATGACATAAGGGATTCATTTTTTTTTTGGCGGACGACTCCTTTAACATCTTTGGGACAGCTTGAACAATAAACCATCAATCATTTATTTATTTCCATAAAAACATTTTAGCGTGACGAAGAGCGTCTAGTTTGACTCAGATGACCTTTTTTTTCATTCTTCAGACCATATAGACACACAGACGATTTTGTCCTGAAGGGATGAAGATCTAGTTCAAACTCACTCAGCTCTGTCACGAATGTTATTTAAAAAGCACTCAAAAAAACGTTTGCTGTCGTTCAAACTACTTATTTAAAATGAGCTAAAACAACACAATTCTTAAGGATTTTTTGGGGACAACGTAATTGTTTTTTATGTTCAATCCACATAAATTTGTAAAAACTAATAAGTTCACTTAATTACTTCATGTTGTCCAAACACAAATCGATTGTGTGGAATCCAGCATATTCTTTTTTTTACAGTGAGGGATAGTTCATCCAAAAATAAAAATTCTGTCATCATTAGCTATGTTTCCATTCAAAGATGTGAATCTGATTTATGCGCAAAACTGGAATATCACATAAACATTTGCAAATAAAGTAGCGTTTCCATCCAATGCGTAAAAAAACATTTTAAAAAGTCACTTCCTGATAAACTGACGTCAAAAATCAAAAAGAGAAATGTAAACTGCAGTATGAGAAGCCTCTGTGGGCCTTTTTTCTTATTAAATAAACTACTTGCAACTCAGAAGACGAAATGCAATGAACGCAGTCATAAGTTTCAAGTTCAAGTTTACTGTATTTATAAAGTTTAAAACAGCCACAAGACTGACCAAAGTGCTTTACAACATCATAAAAACTAAAGACACAAAAAGAGAAATAGAGAAGACGCAAAATAGAAACATTCATTCATTCATTCATTTTCTTTTCGGCTTAGTCCCTTTATTAATCTGGGGTCGCCACAGCGGAATGAACCGCCAACTTATCCAGCATATGTTTTACGCAGCGGATGCCCTTCCAGCTGCAACCCATCACTGGGAAACACCCATACACACTCATTCACACACATACATACACTATGGACAATTTAGCTTACTCAATTCACCTGTACCGCATGTCTTTGGACTTGTGGGGGAAACCGGAGCACCCCGAGGAAACCCACACGAACACGGGGAGAACATGCAAACTCCACACAGAAATGCCAACTGACCCAGCCAAGGCTCAAACCAGCGACCTTCTTGCTGTGAGGCGACAGCACTACCCACTGCGCCACCGCGTCGCCCAAAATAGAAACAGCAACATAAAATTCCTGATAGTCCAATGAAAACAGGTGGGTTTCTAAAAGTGAAATAGTCAGCCTAGGAGCCGTTCTGATCTCCACTGGCAGGTCATTCTAAAGGATAACTGGCTTTTGAAGGCACAAAACCCCTGTTTGAGATCACAGACACTCGAGACTTTGATGACAGACTTTGGCTGAGGAATTTTCAAATGACCAAAACAATATTCCAGATGCTTTACAATGTGTTCAGTCTGCTGGTTTGTTTATTAATGTTGTCCCATTGCACCTCTTTTAAAACAAAATCACACCTTTTTTTTGTGATGCGCATGCTGGAATTTATTCAGTAAATGTGTTTCCATCGTAGATTATGTGCATTGTTTCTTATTGGATAAAAAGTTTCTCCTATTAAGTTGTGCGCGTATGATTTTCAAAATGTGTGTACATCTTGGCATTTCCATTAAGCATTATATATATTCCAAATTACACATAAAAATAGATGGATGGAAACAAAGCTATTTACTCAACCTTCACTTGTTGCAAATCCAGTGTTGGACAAGAAAAAAGCAGCCATTGACTTCCAGAGTATGTTTTGTTCCTACTATGGATGTCAACGGCTGCTTTTTTCTAAAATTCTTCAGAATATCTTGTTTCGTGTTCAACAGATAAAAAATAATCCACTTTTCCAAATTCCAAGTTTAGAACCGCTTGAGCGCGAGTAATGGTGAATAAATTTTTTATTTTTGGGTGAACTATCCCTGATCTTTTGTCCGTATCCAGTTTTTTTTTCATTTGGCCCATCTGTTTACACTTTAACTCCAATCTGATATCCATGTTTACATTAATCTACAGCCCAAAAAGACCTTTGTTACTTCATCTTTTCAAAAGCCAACAATTAAGACAACAAAAAATTTTGTGTTTTAAAGACTGCAATCTTAAAGACAGCTTTGATATTTTCCACATCGGAGAAACAACAGCTGTGGACCAGACCTGGAACCCAAAATTCCAGAAGGAATGGGTACAAAATTTCCGTCTAAACAAGACAAGCCTTGATTTCATATACGAGTACTTACATGCACATCTGTGTCATAAAGACAGGTTGGATGTCTGGATATCTGATATATACTGTATCTCTGATTAAAATTCACATTTGGAAGTGGCTCTGAATGGGAATGAAAAATGTTTTATCTTTTTGCAGAATTTTGTCTTTACATGTCTGCAACTAATTCAGATGCGACCTAAAATTTGGATTTTTTTGTGCCAGTGTAAACACAAACTAAAGGATGTCATTCACAGTGTGAATTCTAATGGTTGGAAGATTATATGTTCAAGCACCGAGTGAGTTTATGTGAAAATTGATTTGATCAAAAACGATTTTCTGACCTGGCAAATTTTGAAGCAATCACATAAATTTCCGCACCAAAAACATGGACAGAGGAAGACATTACTATCAGAGCTACTCTCTTTCATTCTCTTGTGCTCTCACTTTTTTTATTGCTTAATGATTGAGCTGTGACTGTTTGCTACACATACAGGTTCTTTTTCAGCATCAGGAAACCAGGATGCCTCATCATTACCCTATTCTCTCTTTTTAAAAATGTACTCATAATAGGCTATCCAAACCATACCCAAGTGAATTTGACTCGCAAATCCTGGTTTGTTCGACTTGCGCTTATTTCCGCACCTGAGTTCAGTTGGCCCGACTTGGCATATTGGCAAGTGGGCCAGAGCGGGGTTCGGTTGAGCTTGAGTGCAGTATGCATGTGTGAGTGCAAACCGTTCCTGAGCGTTAATCTGATGATGTGATGTCACTTTTAAGGGACTGTGCACACCATATGAATTCAAGCTGACAGCACATTATATATTTTTAACATGTTTAACCCTTGTGTGCTGTTGAGCATGTTTTCATCCACTCTGGGGTGATTTTGAAGCTTAAATTGGCCACAACTCTCTCTGTTTCAGCAAATGGAATGATCTTTGGTGACAAATGTGTGACACACATTTTGGGAAAACGCTTTGGAATTTTAAAAAAAACTCAACAATACAACAATACACTCTGGGCAAATTTACTACCCTTTTGTTATGTTCAGGGCTGTTTTTGCCCCATTGACTTCCATTATAAGGACATTTTTTGATTGCAAAGCCATGACAGCATATAATCATGCATTCTTAATTGTTGGTGGTTTTCTGTGTTCCCTGTCAGTTACAGTGCAAAAAAAGCTGTATAAGTGTGTGTGAAAGTGTAAGAGAGACCTTTGGACACTGACCTTTATATGTTTAAGAAAATAAAAAATAAGCCCCTCAGCTCTCAGAACATAGTAAGTGTATTTTTGCACACACACTATAATCTTCTATCTAAAGGGTTAATGGTGCCAAATAACAAATTTGATGTCTTCCTAACAGGGAGAACCACAAACAATCACGAATGCATGATTATTTGTTGTCATGGCTTTGCAATTAAAAAATGTCATTATAATGGAATCAACGGTGCAAAACAGCCACAAACATAATGAAAGGGTAGACAATTTGAACAGTACACAAGGGTTAAAAATGATCATGAGCTCATGAGCCACTCGGCTCATAAGCTCCTCTGACATGACACGAGCCATGACCATATGAGCATCAAGGATTTCTACATGACTTCTCCCGATGGGAAAAAATCAAGGGCAAGCTCATAAAACAGCAAAAAATGCACCATGTATGCCAAGATTTACATGGAAACACAACTAGACAGATCTTAAAATGGTTCGGCACGATAGCTAAAAAGTGGCTATAGGAATTTGACATCCACACATTGATGCCCTTTTGACCACCAAAATAATGACGCAAAAAGTATTATAATATAAGAAACGTTTTATTCATCTGAAAGCTTCAGTTACAAATAACAAATTTACACTGGATTTTGTATCCCTACAATGCATGTAAACTGCCTTGACGTTAAAACTACACTAAATTGACATCTAACATTCGCGTAAAAAACCCCATCAAAAATTGATTACAGGACTGTCCTGTAATTGATTTTTGACATGTTTTTTGATTAAAATGACATCAAATTCACATCTAACATTGGCGTAAGGAAACATGTCAAAAATCGATCAAAGGACTGTCCTGTAATTGATTTTTGACACGTTTTTTGATGACAATGTTAGATGTCAATTTGATGTCGTTTTGACATCAGGGTAGTCAATTGACATCAAATCTATTAGCATTTTTGACATGACATGTTTTTTTTATGTTGTTTTGACATCAAGGAGCCAAATGGGATCAATGGCTACTGGCACTTTGAGAACAAAAATAACATATCCACGCAAAACAAAACTAATTCCCATGGCTCCTAATGACACATTGAGGTCTTATGAAATTAACTTTATTTTGCTTTATAAGACCTCAGTGTGTCGACAGTTTTTAAGTCTGTGTTGCCTCTATATGTTTTTTTTTACTCTCAAAAAGAGCCATTTGACATTGACTTGCATTTTATGAATCATTAAGGATGACAGTTTCATCTAAAAATATTCTTTAATGCTCTACTGAAGAAACAAAATCCCCCATATATCAGTTGGCCTGAGGGTGAGTGAAATATGAGTCACATTTGAGTGAACATTTCCTTTAAATCACCTCAACCAAAATAATACTTATGGTGTGATGTTTGTTTTCAGTCAGTTCTTCTTTAGTATCTGGTTGACCAAGTGACCACAAAGATTTAACACTGGATTACAATCACCGAAGAAAAAACACAAACTGAAGTCAACTGTTGACCGAACAGATTAGGGCTGCATAATATTTTGTTTCAACATCGCAACGTGCGCATCTGGAATATAGTCGCGTTGCAGGATGCCAAGCAGAGATCATAGTTGAGTGAAAGTTTATCATTTACACATGTTTTCAAGGCCCGTACTGTGTAAACCTTTCAAGTTAAAAGCATTCACGCACTAGAAACGATAATGTTTGAAGCTTTACAAAAGATTGTGTTTTTAATTTACATAGTGAGGGCTATGGAGTGTTCATTTACATTTGATTATTCTGTGTGTTTGTTTTTTTAACCTGAATACTTAAAGGGATAGTTCACACAAAAAGTTAAATTGCCTCATCATTTACTCTCCCTCATGGGGTTTTAAACTATTATGAGTTTCCTTCTTCAGTTTCTTCTCTTTCAAAAAGATATTTTGAAGAATGCTGATTATTGTACCCATTGACTTCCATAAAACAAACAAAAAAAAACCTGTCATAATGTAAATCGATTTAATGTAATTTGACTATGCTACAACTCTCTTAAGTATACCGTAAACTGAACAACATTTCTACTGTATTTTTAACGATAGATTTCTAGAAACCATAGCTGCCAGTTTTTTACTGTAAATTCTACAGTTTTCTTAAGTATAACTGAAAAACAAACTGAAAAGCATTTCTACTGTATTTTTAACGGTAGATTTCCGTCAACCACAGCTTACAGTTTTTTTCCATAAATTTTACAGTTATTGCTACTGTAAACTGAAAAACATTCTACTGTATTTTTTTTTATGGTAAATTTCTGGCAACCACAGATGCCAGTTTTTTTTTACTGTAAAATTTACGGGATTTTTTTTAACAGTGTACCCTACCGTCAAAACAACATCAAAGTTACGTTAAAACAACATGCCAATTTTTTATGTTAATTTGATGTGGTTTTGACATCAAGGTAGTTTACATGCATTGTAATGATCCAACATACAGTGAAAATCTGTCATTTGTAATTGAAGCTTTCAGATGAATAAAACTTTATATTATAAAACTTTTGTGTCATTATTTGGTTGCCAAAAGGGCATCAATGTGCCAAAAGGGCATCAATGTTGACGTCAAATCGATTAGTGCTTTTGATGTATTCGAAGTCACCCACAGGTCCCAGCAACCATTCATTCATTAATTTTCCTTCGGCTTAGTCTCTGATTTATCGCCACAGCAGAATGAATCGCCAACTATTCCAGCATAGGTTTTGCGCAGTGGATGCCCTTCCAGTCCCAACCCAGTACTGGGAAACACCCATACACTCTCGCATTCTCACACAAACTCATACACTATGGCCAATTTAGTTCATCCAATTCACCTATAGCGCATGTCTTTGGACTGTGGGGGAAACCGGAGCACTCAGAGGAAACCCAAGCGAACATGGGGAGAACATGCAAGCTCCACACAGAAATGCCATCTGGCCCAGCCGGGACTCGAACCAGCGACCTTGCTGTGAGGCGAACGTGTTAACCACTGAGCCACAGAAGAAAAAAACTTAAATAGGTTTTGAAAAAGTGAAGGGTGAGTAAATGACGACCGAATTAGTTTTTTGGGTGAACTATCCCTTTAAGACACCTCAGAAAAACTTAAAGCACAATTACTGTATTGTGAATATACTTGTATTGAATTCTCTATGCTTGTGATTTATTTTATAGAGCTGTTCAGTTCATCTGGTGAAATATCATGAAACAAAAACTGAAATATATACAGTGCTCAGAATAAATGAGTACACTCCTCACCGATCTCTCTTTTAAATGAATATAGGATGCTTTACAATAATATATTTTTGAATGTACATTAGATTAATCAGTACCAAAGCCAAAACTGGAACTAATCTAAAAAAATTAATAAAAATAAGATCACAGTCCAAAAATCAGTACACTTAAATTAATATGTTGGAGAAAAAAATAAATACTGTTTTAATAGCAGGAAAAAATCAAGAGAAACATAAAAAAAATATGTATTAAATTTTGTTGAAATTTTGTATTTTGTAATATTTTTTGTTTTGCAATAACTCATTTGTATTTAAATGTATTATCTTTCTATTTCTAAAAACGTTAGGTGACCAAACTCTTATTTTAATGGGTATAACCAGTTAAAAAAAAACAAAATTGTCTATATTCATTTTCAACAGGGGTGTGCTCATTTATGCTGAGCACTTTATATAATGGCAAAACAAAATGCATTTAATATTTATTTTAATTTGGTAAGATCTTAATACATATTTCATTAATTACATTTAAAACACAGACGGTTCTAAATGTAAAACTACAGTAGATTACCTTGAACAAAACTGAAATAAGTCTAGCATACTTTCATGAGAGTACATCTGTCTGGAGATCTTCTTTGTTTCAGGTTTCTTGGGGTCACAACGGTCCGTCCTACATTAGCTCATTAAAAGCGATGTCTGTTACGGTCTCGTGCGCTAACTGACGCTAGAAATAACTGTCTGCCCAGCATGTGCCAATTAACCATGATGTCAATAGCTGTAATTAAAAGTGCATAAAAGGCTGGTCAGGCTAAATGGGTTTTGCGGTGTACTGTATATTTATGCATGCTGTCACTTTGAGTTTGCTTAAGGGAACAAGCTAACTGTACATGAGGTTCATTAGGGGCCTGTGCTAATGTGTTTAAGCATTGGCTATTAAAATGCTTTTAGCTAACATTTATAAGCTTTTAATTGGCTTTAATTACACACACACACACATTTTTCACTGTATTTCGTATAATATTTTGTCTTATTTTTCATTTAATTTGGCTGAAATAAAAGCTTTTCTAATTCTTTAATTTTTATTTTAAGGTCAATATTAAACAGAAAGAAGAAAAAGAATAAATGGCTACAGACCTCTGGCTCAAGAAAAACACTGTCGTCCAATGACTTGTTTAACTAAGTAAATTTAACCTAAGTTAAGCCTTTAAATTGCACTTTAAGCTGAATACTATCTTGAAAAATAACTAGTAAAATGTTATTATATTTTTATATATTACATATTATTAAATTTCTCATAGCAAAGACAAAGTAAATGAGTTATTAAAATATTATGTTTAAAAAATGTCAGTTAAAAAGCATTAAAAATTCACTTTTGAAAAAGAAAATTTTATAATTTCACAAGATTGCTAAAAATTTAATATTATTAAAAATAATAATTTAGCCTCAAACTATATATGAATTATACATTGTTATTGTTTTGTCTAAAAGTTTATAAAACATATTGATTTTTATTCTATTTACATTTTAATTTGAGAATATTTCAGTCATTTGTATATACTACTGCAAGCATTAATACTACTTGTAATATATTTTCATTATTAATATTTTATCCTATTTTAATATTCAGATTCAAATAGTAACTGTGGGTATGTTTGTATTGGTTTTATTGTGTATTTTAATTTGATAAAAGTTTAATATATTCTACTATATCTGAGAAATATCGCTAAGTTACAAAGTATGCTATCCATCTCAGATGCAGAAAAACTAGTTCATGCTTTCATGACTTCTAGGCTAGATTACTGTAATGCTCTGTTCGCTGGTTGCCCAGCATCCTCTATTAATAAACTTCAGCTAGTACAAAATGCAGCTGCCAGAGTTCTTACCAGGTCTAGAAAATATGATCATATCACCCCAATTTTATCCTCCTAAGTTCCGTATTGATTATAAAATATTGCTTCTTAGCTATAAAGCTTTAAATAATCTAGCTCTTGTTTATCTAACCAACCTTCTGTCTTGCTACAATCCAACCCGCTCTTTAAGATCTCAAAACTTAGGGCTTCTGGTAGTACCTAGAATAGCAAAGTCGAGTAAAGGTGGTCGAGCCTTCTCATTTATGGCTCCTAAACTCTGAAATAGCCTTCCTGATAATGTCCGAGGCTCAGACACACTCTCTCAGTTCAAAACTAGATTAAAGACCTATCTTTTTAGTAAAGCATACACTCGCATAATGGTATGATGCATGAATGTGCTCCACGCAGGTGAGCTGGCTCGACATCACCTGTAGGACACACTCCTCAATACACCAGACATTGTGTTAGAAACTCTCATATGCTTTACATGTTTGTTTCTATGTTTGTTTATTTAACTGCTATTTTCATCTATAACACCCCATTTTTACATCTCATTTAAATACACTATGAACAGCAGCTACGCTAATTATTTTCTTTATTCTCTATTTCCACCTGGGGATACTCATTCCGAGGTCCCTAGAGACTATGCAGCGCCATTGATGCGATCCAAGACCTGTGAAGAGATGATCCCAAGGTATCCATAATCCTGGACCAGGTCGTATCCCGAGCTGATGCTGTGGTCGTCATGGAGAAATGGAGTGCATGAGACTGATTCCTGAATGACCACTGTGATAAACGAGTCCCCACATTGATCCTGGGGGCCAACCTGACCGCCTGCCGGTGCACTACTCACACCTGCAGCTTCTCCATGATGGACGTCCAGCTTCTTCAGCCTCCAGCGCCTAGACTGCAGCTCTGAACAGGAAGTTTGGCCAGATGAAAAATGGTCGTGCCTAACAGAGCCTAGTTTCTCTCGAGGTTTTTGTTTTCCCTTCACTTCGTCAATTAGTGAAGTTTTTTTTCCTCGCCACTGTCGCCACTGGCTTGCTCGGATCGGGACTTGTGGAGCTGTGCTTCGGTGGATTTGCTCTTTTGTTTGAACTTTCAGCAGTGAAATTTAGACCACACTGAACTAAACTAAACTGAACTTCAACTCTGAAATCTGGACTTTACTAGAACTATGTTAAGCTGCTTTGACACAATCTACATTGTAAAAAGCGCTATATAAATAAACTTGACTTGACTATGTGTTTTTTTAAACATATTATATCTCTAAATGTACTAAAGTATTAATAAAACTTTAAAATTGCAGTGAATTTGTTGTTTACCAATGGTTGATAACCCTGAAACGCTGGATAGATTTTGTTCAGGGATTTTGTTTTCATCATTCCATTGTACTTCTTTCGCACATATTTCCCCATCCCTCTTTTTCCATTTTAATGTCACTTTCTGGCATGGAGAGGGCTCAAAACAGGAGGATGGCCAGAATTGTCCTTTCTAAAATAAACATGACAGTGTCTGGTTTATTGTTTTAGAAAAGCAGGCTTCATAACCCTGGACCACACAGACATGGCATGAGATTTGAGAGGGAACCGAGACCTGGCATGACTATAGGCTTAAACAGAGCCACTAAGTAATGGAATCAGATGATTAGCCTACCATCTAAGAATGAGATTTTCCTTTTAAAAGGATTTGTACAAGCCTCGAGCGTTTCCTTTCCCAATGTATGTCACATATGAAGACTAGTTTTGTTCATTCAGCGTGAAATGGCCAGGAGAAAAGATTTCTCAACAGACATGCTGTCATATCGAGTTATATTCAATAGCAAAATAAAACTGCTCTCGAGGGCATTTATCATGCTCAAGTGACACTCGGAGACTCCTACAGAGATCAAGTATGCAAACATAGATTTTTACAGAATGGCACAGATTTGAAACACTTGCAACTTCAAAGTGCTTTAAAGGGATGGTTCAGCCATTGTTCACACATCCAGTGCCATGTGCCCTTTTTCCCCTGTTTGAATCATAAAAGCAGAATTTTTAAAAATCATACTGCACTGGTTGCGCTCTCCCATATACTGCCAGCACTTAAAAAATACTTCTGCTGCTTGTTCAAACTACTTAAAATGAGCTCAAACAATACAACTCTTAAGGTTTTGTTTGGGACAACTTAATTGTTTTTATGTTCAATCCACTTAAATTTGTAAAAACAATTAAGTTAACTTAATCAATTTGTGTTGGGACAACATGAAGAAATTGTGTGGAACCCTGCATGTTTTTTTTTTACAGAGAGCCAATATCCATCAGCATTAATAATGCTTTAAATAAGATGCAAAAACAAGGCAGAATGATCCTATGGCACATGTGTACTACATTCAGCATAGGCTCATTCTGAAAACATAGCCCTATATACGTTTCTGGAGATTGTGAATTATGTAAGTACGTATGGCTGCATTTCATTTTTAAAATGAATGCTACGGGGCGGTATGACACCGTTCCTTTTCTCGCTTACCAGCTGACCGCTTACCTCCGTATGGACGGCTTTAACTTTGTTACCAGTTTGTTCAGTGGCTCGCCATGTACGTCGATGGACTTGAGACACAGAGAGGAGTTGACCATGACGACGGGTTCGAGTCCGGTGAGGAACGGTTCCAGAAAGTGGGTAAGACAAAAACAGAATCCAAAAAATAAAATAAACAAGTAAATAACAGGGTGAGAATGTGGTGAAAACTTGGTAAAAATCAGGCGATTGTCAGTTGGATTTAGGGAAGTGGGCAAGTCAATCTGTGCTTTTGAAAATACTATTGGTTGGGTTTAGGGAAGGAGGAGGGTGGGTCAGTCGATTGGTCAGTCAGTAGGTCGACACCGGCCCCTGGTCAGAACAGAAGGCGCGAACGGCACTCGCGAGAGAAATTTGAGATCTCAAAAAGCGTACACAGTGGCCTCTGGTGGATTTGCGAAAACAAAAACTGCAAAAAAACATAGCTCCTGGGATGTATTTGGCGCTCTCCAGAAATGTATATAGAGGTACATTTTCAGAATGAGCCTGGGTTGACTTCATTACATGTGTAAAGTAAACAGCAAGAACTATAGTAATCACTGGTGTTTATACAAATACAATAAAAATAGCTTTATTATGGCCTCCCTTTGACTCATTCAGAAAAAGCACACAAATTAGTTTTTATACAACAGAAAAAAAAATTCTACATACTGTGTAAAAACGCCTCAGCATATGGGGAAGTTTAAAGTTATGTCCTAAATAACACACAACACACTTATACACTATGCTCCAGTGTCAGTCCAATTGAAACACAAACTTTTTTTTTTACTAACAATATTTAACGGTTGCAAGATTAGTTAAATTAGTGAAACCACATTCACGGTTTCTGCGGTCAGGAGTTAATGAGAATGATTTATTATTTATCTGATCAATTAGTCATGACAGCATATGTCTTTAGTTCATTGTAACTTATTTAACCAAGTTAATCCTGTTCTAACTTAATTTTATAAGTTACGCAAGCTGTTTTAAGTAAGTTAAAAATATAAGTTCAATGGACTCATAAGGTTAATTTGATTCAGCTTAAAAAAATAAGCAACCAGGATTTTTTGTACAGTGCATTAATTGTATTTTTATTAACTCATATTAACTTGATTAACAAATTTTTTTAATCTAAAGAAGGTCACATTTGTCCAACAACTGCACATGCTTAAGAAACAATAAAAATGTATGCCAATATATGATTTGTATGAAATATGATGTCATTACTTTGAAACAGTTTGTGTTTTGATACATTTAAAATGCAAGTGTTTTCAAAACCAAAACCAAAAAGACCTGTTTGACTCAAATTTGAAGAATTAAGAGTTTAATTTCTATACACATAGAAATTTATTTGTATAGTTTCACAGAAGGGGGATGAGACCAGAGCTGTGAGTATGAATGACAGTTTATTAGAGTTTATGAACAGGAATGTTGAGAACAGGTAAAGTCTTTATCTTGTGTAGATGAGCAGTGGACCAGATGATGGGATGGACCTGGAGACTATGATGGGATTTGAACATGGAGGAATTCTGGAAACACACAACCAGGAGCGAGCCAGGAGGGAATCACACTAGGCAGGAGGAGAGACGTAGACACTGTAGATAAACTAGAACAGACAGGTTAGTATAACTAGTCGTACAAGGTTTCACTCACCGTGATGGTTTGTCATATGTATATCTCATATGCGACGAGGCCGGACACAGAGTGAGGGATGGTGAGGGGTTCTATGGAGTAGGAGTGATGAGCGAGGATGACGTGCCGGTGCGTGAGTGATAAGTATCTTGATGATTGCAGTGACTGTGAGTGGGGTGCTTCGGGTGAATGTGAATTGGGAGAACCTGGCCTGGCTGTAACATATAGATTGTATTTTTAGTATTTAGATAAGTAATTCAATTGATTATTAAGTAACTAAGTTACTTTTCAGATTAATTAACTAGGAAAGTAACTTAAATACAACTGTAATGATATAATTATTAATTAGGGTAACACTTTAGTTTAAGTAACAATTTACACCCTTTACTACTGGCTTATTACCTGCATAGTATTAAAATATTATCTGTTTATTAGCACTTATGAAAGTATGATCATATTTTACATATCTAATCCTACATAAAACCTAAACCCAACTACTTTACTGACTATTAATAAGCAGCTAATTACTAGTTTATTGAGATAGTTAATGGTTTGTTAATAACATGAATTGCTAATTAATTAGTAATGAATTACGTTTTTGAGGTAACTTACCAAACACTGGTTGTGAACCGTGTTCATCTCTGCTTAGTAGATAAGCCAATGAGATAATGTTTTACTAAAGAAAAAACAAGTCACCTGCATCTTGGATGGTCTGAAGAAGTATTAACATCAATTTTCTATTTTACTTTGGTTGAACTAGGGGAGAGCGGGGCACAAAGTAACACTTTTTGGTTTTGGCCAAATAATGAACAAAGTAATTGGGTTAGACAAACCAGACTTTTTCACCAAATGAGCACTGAAAGTATGATCGCCAGAGCTATGGTTTCTGTGCAGTATTGCCAAAAGTGCCAAGAGTAAAAATTTTATTATTTACCCCACCTGTGGGGCAAGTTGTAACAGACAGAGGGTTAGTTGTAACACATGCTTAAAAAGGCAGATTTCACACAATTAATTGTCACAATTAATGTCAGCTATATTTCCTCAGTGGCTATTTTTTTTTATTCTACACAGTATGTTTTATGTATTTATTTATCTATTGGATAAACACATTTGGATTTATTTGCATTATTATCCATTATTATACAATGCATTTATTTGCATTATTAGCAATATATATATTTTTTCTATTAAAAAACATTTTCTATTAAAAAACATCTTCTATTAAAAAAACATTTTTTATATAAAAAGTTCTCAACATTACACTCAAAATTAAAAAATTATTGTGTTAGTTTAGTTGGTGTCCAACAGTGTGTGGCTTATTTGTAACACCCTGTTACAACTAACCCCGCTGTGTCATGTTTTCCTAAAAACTGGCTAGCAGTCACTGTGTTTATTACATCTTTCAAAATGGTTCCATCTTTTAGCCTAGAAGACGGTGATCACAACAATATAAGATTTTACGTACATAATTTCACAGATTTTTTTTCAATAAAAAAATATCGACTGTAATAAAAAATACTGTTATGCTGCAAAAATGGTTTCTCCTGTGTCTCATCCAAATTTCGCCAAACTTTTTCAATAATTGGCAGGAGGACGTATGACGACACAGTGGTGAAAACCTCGAAAGCATGCCATGGTTAACCCTGAGCAAATACCTTTAAACTCTGTTACATTTTACCCTGCGTTACTTTGTACCCTGCGCTCCCCTACCCTCTAATAGAGTTCTTACTGTGATCTGACTGATTTAAAGGTCCCATGAAATTAAAAGAAAGTTTTTTTTTAGATAAGTATCAGTATTGTTCATTTTTAGGATATCTATAAGCTACTGCACACCAAAACAGTGACAAAATTCGCGTTTAGGAGATATAAAATAGATATAAACATGTAAAGCTTGTAGTTTGTCACTTCCGCTTAAATGGATCAACGGTTTTATTCACATCACCTCATACTACAGTTTCTCATCAAATCTTGACCAATCAAATGCTCTCTAGTATCTGACATGCCCACAACATTTATTTCACTTTATTTCTAACAGGTAAGTAGCCTACTGCAGTTTTTAGATTCACTTACTGTATGCAATAAAGTGCACAATACACCAAATGACTGATTTTTAGCAGGCTACAAAACCGTCCTGTAGGGTACTACAAGACTTAAAGCAAACTTTACTGTCATATTCCTGGACGTGAGCCAGGTTTTAAACTGAACCTTCAATGCCAGTGTAATTTCAAACAGGGGTTTGGAGATGTTGGCCATTCGGAGCACTGTTGCTAGTAAAAACTGTCAAACTTAATATGTCATTTGAGAGTTTATTTACAGATGTACTCTATCAACCGCATGCATACTTAATACACAATGTCAGCAGTATGACATTATACTGTCAGAAAAAAAGCGACGATTGACCTCAGTTTCACCTAAAACAAACAATAAGAACAATACGAGTCTCCAAAAAGTCCCTGTAAGCAGTATTTATCTGAATATGAAACAATGCGCCGTGAAGATACACAATGCTTGAAACACCAAACATTTACATATGTTTATATTTTATCAGTTGACTACGTGTAGTGAAGCATTACAAGAATGAAGATATATATTTTTTAAGTAAAACAACATCTCCAGGACCAGGTGTTCTTATGGTTTGAAAAGCTGTTGGTGCACCAAAACATGATCTTCAAACTTTATTATATATGTAAGTAAAATAAAACCTCCATGAAAGGATGTTTTATGTAGTTCAATGAGCAGGACACAAATAATATTGCGACGACAGGGGTTTTATTTCTGAGCAGATGTTGAAGGTGAGAAAATCATAAAGTAGAAAGTGAGTCTGCCAAGAATTAGTAGTATTTCAGTTTTTTATAAAATCCAACATTTTCTGGGAAGCATCTTATGATTCACTGCGGCAGTGTGTTTAATTTACATTTATTAAACATACTTTTGTGTTTAATATCTTAATATCAATGTTTTTTCTGATTCATGCCGCACTTACTGTTTATTTCTTCACTGGGGTTTTTTTGGTTAAAAAAAGCTAAACCATGTTAGACTTTTTTTAACGCCTGCCAAATGACTAAATAGAAATGTAAATGTTTTAGAAAGTATGGTGGCACGGTGACTCAGTGGTTAGCTGCTTCGAGCCTCGGCTGGGCATTTCTGTGTGGAGTTTGCATGTTCTCCCCGTGTTCGCATGGGTTTCCTCCGGGTGCTCCGGTTTCCCCCACAGTCCAAAGACATGCGCTATAGGAGAATTGGGTAAACTATTGGCCATAGTGTATGAATTTGTGCGAATGTGAGAGTGTATGGGTGTTTCCCAGTACTGGGTTGTGGCTGAAAGCATCCGCTGCGTAAAACATATGCCGGAATAGTTGGCGGTTCATTCCGCTGTGGCGACGCCTGATAAATAAGGGACTAAGCTTTAGAAAATATCTCGCTGCTTATCAAGGTAGCAAAATTAATACTATAAAATCTATATTTTTACTATTCTTTTTACTATTTTTAATATATAATGTTACTATAAAAAGGGTGACGCGGTGGCGCAGTGGGTAGCATGTTCACCTTACAGCAAGAAGGTCGCTGGTTCGAGCCTCGGCTGGGTCAGTTGGCGTTTCTGTGTGGAGTTTGGATGTTCTCCCCGTGTTCGCGTGGGTTTGCTCCGGGTGCTCCGGTTTCCCCCACAAGTCCAAAGACATGCGCTATAGGTGAATTGGGTGGGCTAAATTGTCCGTAGTGTATGTGTGTGAATGGGTGTGTATGGATGTTTCCCAGTGATGGGTTGCAGCTGGAAGGGCATCCGCTGCGTAAAACATATGCTGGATAAGTTCATTCCGCTGTGGCGACCCCAGATTAATAAAGGGACTAAGCCGAAAAGAAAATGAATGAATGAATAATAAAATGAAATGACTCAGGGAAAACAGATTTAACACATGAAGAAAAGAAGCTGTACAAAGGCAGTGAAAGCCCAGACAGCAGCTGAAATCTCTCAGTAGTTCTTCAGCAACCCTCTGCCCTTCCTCATTGTAAATGAACATTAGCTGCTTCAGTCCAACATCTACATTACTAGATGATGAAGATGAAACCAGGGTGGACATTTCAGTAAGACAATGATCCAAATCACAGCCAAGGAAACTCTCAAATGCTTTCAGAGAAAGAAAATCAAGCTGTAGAATGGCCCAGCCAGTCACCTGACTTGAATCCAATATAAAATACAAATTAAAGATCAAATTTGATAGACGAGACCCACAGAACCATCAAGATTTTTACACTCAGTTGAAAAAAAAAATAAAATCACACCTGAGCAATTCATGTGACTTCATTCTCCATATGAGAGGCGTCTTTAAGCTGCCGTCACCAAAAAAACGTTTATATAAAGTATTAAATACGTTTCAGTAGTTCAGTACTTTCTCCTTGTGTCATTTTATTGTTATTCCACATAACTATTTTTTCTGTTTTTTTTTGTTTTGTTCTATTTTCGTGTTTGTATTCTTTGGATTTTTACCAAAATCTGGTTCAATTCCATGTCAATAGCTCCTTTAGAAATATTATTCCCAGGAAAAAACATGACATGTTCAATACGTATTTTACCCGCTGTATTTTTATTTAAACTGTTTTCAGTGAGAATATATTATGTTACATTTGGTTTATTCCTGTGATTCAAAGCTGAATTTTCAGAAAATCATTAAAAAATGCTTATATGAGGCTCCATTATGACCAATTACTTTTGTCGTTGCTTTTATTTGAAATCAAACATTATCCAACTGTCAATTCCAATCAGTTTATTGTGTCCTTGATGAATAAAAGTTCTAACAACCAAAAAACCTGACTGGTAGAATAAAGAAAAAACAAAAAGCCACAATATTGGCCTTTGCTTACGATGTAGAAATATTGTAATTGTGCAGAAACAGATGCACGGTGGAACTCTAAAATAGCCCAGAGAACTGCTGACAGCGGGGACTGAGAAAAGTGCATTCCTGTTTCCATGTGTCTTTCTTTCCATCCTTTGTGTCTCTCTGGTCTTTTTTCACGGCACAAGCAGAAACAGGTGGACTCTGACAGGAAGGCCGCAGATTTCTTGCTTGAACCTTCTGACTTTGTATGTGGGCACAGAATGTCAGGGTTACAATTTATGCTGTTTATATTTCCCTCATACTGTGGATACTTATGAGTCCAGCTGTCCCTCGCTCGACTGTCTCCATTAATGAAGCGTTTGACTGGTATGAAGAACTATCAACAAAATGGCTAAAAACCGCTGCATAGGAGATCAAAGTACTGACCGAAAGCTCAGCAGGACATCCGTGGCAGGATTTGGCCATGGATCGAGTCTGACGGAGGAATGACTTTCATACTGAAGACAAGAATGATGGGACACTTTCTCCAACATACACACATGCTGGAAAGCCATAGTGGGTCCATGGAACAGGAGAGATACGTTCCATCAAAATCGCATCACATGTCTGTGTGCGCTAGATCAGCTCGAATATATTTTACAGTCTAATAGCGACCAAACAAAATAAATGATTTCCTTTATACAAAAAACAAAACAAAAAAACAGCGAAGCGGTATGGTGGCTCAGTGGTTAGCACTATCGCCTCACAGCAAGAAGGTCGCTGGTTCGATTTCCGGCTGGGCCAGTTGGCATTTCTGTGTGGAGTTTGCATGTTCTCTCCATGTTCGCATGGGTTTCCTCCGGGTGCTCTGGTTTCCCCCACAGCCCAAAGACATGCGCTATAGGTGAATTGAATAAACTCAATTGGCCATAGTGTATGAGTGTGGTGTGTGTAAATGTGAGAGTGTGTGGGTGTTTCCCAGTACTGGGTTGCGGCTGGAAGGGCATATAATACATAAAACATATGCTGGAATAGTTGGCGGTTCATTCCGCTGTGGCGACCTCTGATAATTCAGAGACTAAGCCGAAGGAAAATTTTTGAAAAAATTCACCGCTGCGATCCTAGGGCATTGAGGGTGGTTGCTATGTTGGTTGCTAAGGGACTTAAGAGTGTTTTTATGTTTCTATGCAGTTGCCATGGTGGTTGTTAGGGTTAGTTGCCAGGTGTGTTGCTAAGGAGTTCTGAGTGTTTTCAGCATGTTGCTATACAATTGCTAAGGTGTCATAAGTGGTTGTCAAATGTATTGCTATGTGGTTGTTAAGGAGTTCTGAGTGTTTATTAGCATGCTGCTAGGCAGGTTCTAAGGTGTCATGGGGTTGTTGGCAGATGTGTTGCTATGTGTTACTAAGGAGCTCTGAGTGTTTTTTGCTTTGCAGTTGTTGGTTGCCAGATCTGATACTATTTGGTCGCTGTTGGTGTTTTTCAGCATGTTGTGTTGCTAGAGTTATTATGATGTTTGCCAGATGTGTTGCTATACATTTGGAATAGTGATCCAAGTCAGGTTTGACACATTTTAGTATGTGATTTACTAAGGTAATAATGTTTTAGTAGTTTTATTGTTGCTATGTGGTTGCTAA
>CAIGQV010018201.1:7483230-7499608 GCA_903798115.1 Danio jaintianensis | reverse complement strand
AGATAGATAGATAGATAGATAGATAGATAGATAGATAGATAGATAGATAGATAGATAGATAGATAGAATAATAGAACAATAAATAGATAGAATAATTGAACGATAGATAGAACAACAGAATGATAGATGGACTAATAGAACAATAGACAGATAGAATGATAGATAGAATGATAGATATAGATAGAATGAACGATCGATTGATAGATAGATAGATAGATAGATAGATAGATAGATAGATAGATAGATAGATAGATAGAACAATTGAACAAAATATAGAATGATAGACAGAATGATAAATAGAACAATAGATATATAGAACGATAGATGGAACAATAGAACGATAGAACAAACGAAAAAATTAAGATAGAACAATTGATAGAATAATAAATAGAATGACTGAACGATAGAATAAACGATGGAACGGACGATAGATAGAACGACTGAACGATAGATAGAATGATACAATGATAGAATGATAGACAGAACAATAGATAGATAGAATGATAATTAGAATGATAGAATGGTAAAACGGACAATAGAACGGATGATAGAATGAACAACAGACAGACAGACAGACAGATAGATAGATAGACAGACAGACAGACAGACAGACAGACAGACAGACAGATAGTCCCGCACAAATGCCACACTTGCTACACTTCTCTATTACAGCCGCTCTCTGTACTGAAAGAGCCAGTCGCTGACAAGTGTAAACACCACTAAGAATAACCTCGCGGTGATCTCAGCGCTGTCTGAGTGATGTTTATACCCTCTCGGCGGGTAAGGAGGTGTGATGGGTCACGGACGCGCTCAATGGGCGGATGTTCGCCCGCGGCATCCAAAACACTACACTGTCCACCACCGCCAGCAGGACAGAGACAGAGAAAACAGCTTCAGACTGATGCAGCGCAGGCGTTTCATTTCCTGCCAGCATTACAGATAAAAAAGCGAGTGAATCTGACTTGAGAAAAACGTGGCTCAGTGGATCTTCTACTGTATATTAAATGTTTATATATTTTAACTAAAATAGTTGAGTCAGACAAATGAATAAAAAACAGACAAACACTTCCAGTTTATAATAAAAAAAATATATATTGTTTTGGTCTTTAGATATTATTCCTTTTATGAAAGACAATCAAGAATATGCCAATAGTATCTACATGGGTATATTTATAATTATTTGAAAAATATTTGGTTAGGCTAAATAATAATAATAATAATAATAATAATAATAATAATAATAATAATAATCAAATAAAATAATTACATTTTTCTTTTCCCCAAAATTTTAAATTAAACAAAATTAAACATTTGAGAGTATTTACAGACCGTTTTAAAAACAACCGTGAAGACGTGCACTACATTTCCCATAATGACTTTCGGCATTTACGTCATCAACTTGCGTCAAAAATCCGAAAACAGTGAGCTGGCATTGAATGTAGGTGAGAGATGAGAGAAAGAGAGAGAGCTTATTAATAACGTTACGTTTTAAATCCAATTTCATTACTTACGTTTAATATTTAGTCGCTAATCATTGACGCCAAGTTAACAGATTTCCTCCGCTTAGCGCTGACTGTCAGATTTCATTGTAACCACCTGTAAGCATTAGCAGTCGTGCTAGCTTTAATACGAGTGAGGATTAAAGCGAAGTTTAAAAAGCAATATTTTTACTTATAGCTATTTTTAATCATATTTGAGGTTTCTTTATCTTGCGATTTCGTCTGTACGAAACACTGGCCACAGGTACGAAGCTTCGAGGCTTTTAATCTAATGTTCTGCATAGTTTATTAGAAATAAGTAACCAGTATTCTTATAAGTGTACTATGCTCATGTGTTTAACTAAATAGCCAACATAAAACGAATAAAAGCCATTCAGTGTCATTTAAATAAAAATTAATAAAGTAAAATATTACAGCCCAACCTTATTGGGATAAAGTTGGTTATATATTTGCACATTCAGACTTTCTATTTAATACTATACTTTCAGAAAAGTATTCTTTGCCAATTCTAAATAGGGAAATCATTAGCAGCCAATGACTATCAAAGTACAACATTGTTTGCAGTCAAATAAATAGTGCTAATGTTGTTTTGAAGTCATACACGCCATTTCAGACAGAATATTCAAAGTAGCGTGGTAAACAGTATAGTTATCGTGTCACTGTTAAAAAAAGATCTACAAAAATGCGAATATAAAACCAACTTTGCCTCAATTCTAACCTTATGTACTCTTATTTATCCTCATAGGTGGATTCTCTGTGTCCTCCATCATCTCCCAATCCTCCAAACCATGACCAAGCTTCTGCAGTGGCTTCTTGTGGTGTCTGTGATTGGCATTGCATGGGGACTCGTTACCTTTGACCTCCTCGATTTGCATTTGCCGCCCCAGTATAAAGAGCTGGCATGGCCGATGCCTGTGTACCTGCTGGTGGTGTTTGGGTGTTATTCTCTGGCCACTGTCGGCTACCGTGTGGCTACATTTAATGACTGCGTGGACGCGGCCAAAGAGCTGCAAGCGCAAATAAAAGAAGCCAAAGAGGACTTGAAGAAGAAAGGACTGAAGATGTGAAAACTGTTTTGTGATTGTCAATATTCATTATTTCTCTGTGCACAACATTTCCTCTACAGTGACTTTATTTTGGTTCTATGGATGTTTGCACTGTAATATGGTGTAAAAAAGAAAACAGGTCAGCTTAGTTCATGTGTTTATTTCAACATGGTGTAAACTTCTGCACACCTGTGAATCTATTTCCAGCTCCAGGACAGTTTTATTTAAAACAATACAGACACATCGTGCACATATTGTCAGTGCAGAGAAGTGCTATTTTTGTACGACCTCAAGTCCAGAGTGTGTGTATTTGCATTGGCCGAGGAATGAATATGGCTTTTTCTGTTTTTAGTGGAGTCAGAATTCTGTTTCAGATTTACACACAAACCCTGCTTGTGAAAGAAATGTTTCGGTCAATTAAAAAACAGATTTAAAATGTAAAACATTTGTGTTGAATTCCGTTAAGGTACTTATTAAATGACATTTTATGGGTCAGAATGTTTAATTTGAACATTATGTGGTATTTGATTGCCTAAATAGATGAAAACTATTTTTAAAAGGTAATATTTGTGTTATTATTTAACATTTCCTCCAGGACATTCCACATTATAATACTTTATTTGATGCAAAATGTGTAAATCACTTTCAACTGCACTGTAAAATATTACTTTTTGAAGCTGTAAATAAAACAAAGATGTATGTTTTACAAAAAAATGGCTTTAGTCCTACTGGTTCAGCACTTTATCCTTCAACATGTTTAAATCACACCAAGAATAACTCATTCATTCATTTATTTTCTTTCGGAATTATGAGAATTATTTATTCATTTCTTATAGCTGATGAAAAATATATATTTGACAGCTAGCACTGGAAAAACATTCTGTAAATAAACACTATAAAAAAGTAATTTTTACATAAATACAAAAGTTAATTTTATAGAAGTACTTAATTCAAACTTGTAGAAATTATACATTGACCTTCTAAGTATATTTTGCCTAGAGATGTTTATATTTACAATATATTTTATGGAGGAAATCAAATAAATAAAATTAAAACCTACTGAATTTTCTGGGTGTTCCCATCATGTATATTTTTCTCACTTTTTTTCCAGTTGTATTTACACAATTTTAATACAGGTTTTATATTTATTGGTGTGAACAAGCCTTCACTTGCCTATTTTTTGTCATTGTGCAAATGTACAAGCAATTTATGAGGGAAAAGTTCTATTGCCCCCCCCCCCCCCCATCACAATTCATTAACACTCTGCTATTCTCAGGGTTGCCAAGTCCACCGTTTTCCCACAGAATTGGGTTACTTTTAACCGCAGGTTGTTGTTTTTCCATTTCATGGCTTTAAGGTTTGACATATTGAATCAATTATATTTTAACGGTTGCAGGGAAATATTTCACTCTACCAAATTTATATTCTACCAATCATAAAAACTGCTATGACGATGAAATGGAGTAAGCACAATTTTGTGAGGTGCAGGGAGATTAATAGAGGAGAGACTGTGTGTGGCTGTTTCTATGGTAACAGATTATCAGGACTTACCTAAATAACAACCACAAAGTATATGTAACCAACATAATAAGTCAATTGATTTACAATTGTATTAATATCTTGAACATAGAACACCATGCTAACTATGCTGGGAATTTAACGTCAATTTAAAGCAACTTTTTATGATAAAATAATCTTTAGAATTACTAATATACGGTAATTTGAAAGAAGAAACCATTTATAATCTATACAGTGATGTAAAATATGTATTATACAAACTGATTCATTTTCAACTGCACTGTGAAATACTTTTTTTTTGAAGCTGTATGTTTTTTGAAGCTGTATGTTTTTTGAAGATGTATGTTTATGTCGGCGTGTTTATTTCACACCACCAATAACTATAAAGAGATAATAAAGATAATGGAAGTATCCATAGCTATAATAATTGGCAATGATGGCATATTTTAAGATATTATTAGGTTATTTTGGACTAGTTTTGTTGCGAAAACCTGGCAACCCTTCATATTAAGTTAATGTGCACATAAATTCTGAAATGTGACCCACGTCCATGTGGTGACTCTTTAAACACTAATCCCAAAGCCACTAAGTGCACATGGGCGCTGTATATAGTGCTGAATTAATCTGGTGTTTTTGGCAAGCAAAGCTCATTCATTCTCTTCAGGCTTAATGTAGACTGCTGTAACCTTCATTTTTTTAGGCCCCTTATAGACCCCTTGAACAGGCCTATACCTGTCTGTGGAACTAGGGCTTTTGTTTTTGTTATCAGTTTTCTCATTGGACGAGGCTCCGCCCGACTGCTGATTGGCTCGTGTTCAAAGCGGTCACCCCCTGCAGACTCTTACAAGCTGTTGTTAGTTAAAGTCTGTTTTCCACAAGCCATAGTAGCATATCAGAGAACGGCATCAGCGTTTTTCTCCACTGAAACCACAGTATGATTAACACCATGTTTATGCTTTGAGATGCAGTTTAAACAGCTGAGAAACCAAGCAAAATAACAGTGTTAAAAGCAGTTTTGAAGAGGGACATAGGTTTCAAGCTCAATCCCAAATAAAATTCGGTCATTACCCTCACGTCATTCCAAACCCAAATTTTTCATAAAATCTAAATTTCTGTTTGATTTAAAGCTTATTGACTTAAAATTGTGACTCTGCAAAACATTCTCGGAGAGACCAAAATAAATCCAGATGAATCAAGCATTTTAATTTTCTATCTTCTGATAAAACACAATAACCTTGAATCATTCATTCATTCATTTTCTTTTCGGCTTAGTCCCTTTATTAATCTGGGGTCGCCACAGCGGAATGAACCGCCAACTTATCCAGCATATGTTTTACGCAGCGGATGCCCTTCCAGCTGCAACCCATCACTGGGAAACATCCATACACACTCATTCACACACATACACTATGGACAATTTAGCCTACCCAATTCACCTATACCTGATGTTTTTGGATGTGTGGGGGAAACCGGAGCACCCGGAGGAAACCCACGCAAACACGGGGAGAACATGCAAACTCCACACGGAAAGACAACTGACCCAGCTGAGGCTCCAACCAGCGACCTTCTTGCTGTGAGGCGAACGTGCTACCCACTGCGCCAACGTGCAGCCAACTTTGAATCAGAAACAGGTTTAATTGAGGCTTTTATTCAAATATAAAGAACTAATCAATCAGTGAATAATATTTTAAGCATTCACAATTGGTCATAGAAGCTCAAGCATGCTTGATAGATCCTGGAGAACCAATGAGTGTTGTTCTTGTGCCTCAAGCATGTATGGTTGCGCTTTTGTTCATATTCACCAAAACATAGATCTGAATTAAAGATAATTTTTGCTGGCACATATTGCCAATGTATAATGTCTTGTGACTAAACAGAGGGCGTCAATGTGAGTGAGAGTCGTAAATAGCGGCATTTTTAAAAATAAAAAAATGTATTTTTTTGGTTTGATGCACCAATGAGACTGCTGAAGTTACATTAATTTTCCTTCGCCTTAGTCCCTTATTTATCAGGGGTCACCACAGCAGAATGAACCACCAACTATTCTGGCATATGTTTAATTTGTTGTGTTTGAAAATCAGTGCCAATTTTTGTCTTCGCCTTTCTTAATTAAGTTGAGTATTGTGAATCTCCACCTTACTCTAACAGCTCAATGTTATTTGAATTCACCTGATGTTGTAAATGCAACTTCTAAACTAGTAAATACAAGCTTCCCAGGCTTGAACTCACCAAAAAAAAAAAAATGAAATAAATCAATGTGATTAAAAAGGTCCATTACTGAGAAACAAGAAAGAAAATTGCAGGCTTCGTTTTTGACTCCATGACAATTTTCGGGTCCTGATCAATAAATCTTTCTGAAATTTAGACATCTTCAGCCCCGGCTTGTTTAAAAGCAAACAAGAGAAAAACAAACATTACCTAAAGATCCCTTTTGTGTTTTCCAATGAACAATGAAGACACAGATTCACAAGGACAAAAGGTAAATCTTCTAATTTCATTTAATAAAATGCATAAAGTCCAAACCCCCCCTTAATATTCGATATACTAGCAATCAGAAGTAGTGGTAGTTGTTTTGATTCTTGATTTTCTGAGACTGATTGAAAGCAACATTTTGTTCAACATGCCTAAAAAACAAGCCCATTTGTCTCAGCTGACCTGTTTCAGTTGCCTTTAGGGGTTAGAGACGCCACATTTTGTGAAACGCAAGACAGGTCAAGTTCTGTTGTACGTCAAGAGACCTTTATGCCCCATACTTCACATTTGTCTGTTATGCAACATGATACTTCTTCTGTTCTGTTATTGTTGGAAGAATGAACCATATGTGCTTCATTTAGACTGAATACATGGTTACAATTCAATGCAAAAATGAAAAATCTGTAAAAATGAAATATTTTTATTATGTTAGATCATAAAATGGTGATTAATTTAAAGAAAGACAACACATGGATGCCTATGCATGCAAGAATTGTAATTGAAAAGGGAAAAATATGCTAAAACAACCTAAAAATATTATGTACTTAATAATATAAGCATATTTATTCATATTACTTTATCATTTTATTAGGTACACCTGTCTAACTGCTCGTTAACTCAATTTCTAATCAGCCAATCACATGGCAGCAGCTCAATGCATTTAGGCATGTAGACATGGTTAACATGATCTGCTGCAGTACAAACCGAGCATCAGAATGGGGAAGAAAGCTGATTGAAGTGACTTTGAACGTGGCATGGCTGTTGGTGCCAGACGGGCTGATCTACTGGGAAGACCACACCAGGTGCCACTCCTGTCATCTAAGAACAGGAAACTGAGGCTACAGATTCGCACAGGCTCACCAAAATTGGACAATAGAAGATTGAAAAAAACGTTGCCTGGTCTGATGAGTCTCGATTTCTGCTGCGACATTCGGATGAAAGGGTCAGAATTTGGCATCAACAACATGAAAGTATGGATCCATCCTGCCTTGTATCAACGGTTCAGGCTGGTGGTGGTGGTGTAATAGTGTAAGGAATATTTTCTTGGCACACTTAGTACCAATTGAGCATCGTGTCAACAACACAACCTACCTGACTATTGTTGCTGACCATGTCCATCCCTTTAAGTATTTAACATCATACTTTCAGCAGGATAACATTCAGCCATGTCATAAAGCGCAAATCATCTCAGACTGGATTCTTGAACATGACAGTGAGTTCACTGTACTGGCCTCCACAGTCACCAGAACTCAATTAAATAGAGCACCTTTGGGATGTGGTGGAACGTGGGATTCACATCATGGATGTGCAGCCGTCAAATCTGCAGCAACTGCGTGATGCTATCATGTCAATATGGACCAAAATCTCTGAGGAATATTTCCAGTACCTTGTTGAATCTATGCCACAAAGGATTAAGGCAGTTCTAAAGGCAAAAGGGGGTCCAACCCGGTACTAGTAAAGTGTACCTAATAAAGTGTACAGTCGTGGCCAAAAGTTTTGAGAATGACACAAATATTAGTTTTCACAAACTTTGCTGCTAAACTGCTTTTAGATCTTTCTTTCAGTTGTTTCTGTGATGTACTGAAATATAATTACAAGCACTTCATACGTTTCAAAGGCTTTTATCGACAATTACATGACATTTATGCAAAGAGTCAGTATTTCTATTATTTTCTAAGTCCCTTCTTTTTCAGAACCTCTGCAATTTGACTGGGCATACTCTCAATCAACTTCTGGGCCAAATCCTGACTGATAGCAACCCATTCTTTCATAAACACTTCTTGGAGTTTGTCAGAATTAGTGGGTTTTTGTTTGTCCACCCGCCTCTTGAGGATTGACCACCACAAGTTCTCAATGGGATTAAGATCTGGGGAGTTTCCAGGCCATGGACCCAAAATTTCAACGTTTTGGTCCCCGAGCCACTTAGATATCAATTTTGCCTTATGGCACGGTGCTCCATCGTTGTTGGATTGTTGGAAGAAGTTGCTGTTGGAGGGTGTTTTGGTACCATTCTTTATTCATGGCTGTGTTTTTGGGCAAAATTGTGAGTGAGCCCACTCTCTTGGATGAGAAGCAACCCCACACATGAATGGTCTCAGTATGCTTTACTGTTGGCATGACACAGGACTGATGGTAGCGCTCACCTTTTCTTCTCCGGACAAGCCTTTTTCCAGATGCCCCAAACAATCGGAAAGGGGCTTCATCTGAGAATATAACTTTGCCCCAGTCCTCAGAAGTCCATTCACCATACTTTTTGCAGAAGATCAATCTGTCCCTGATGTTTGTTTTGGAGAGAAGTGGCTTCTTTGCTGCCCTTCTTGACATCAGGACATCTTCCAAAAGTCTTCGCCTCACTGTGCTCACACCTGCCTGCTGCCATTCTTGAGCAAGCTCTGCACTGGTGGCACTCCGATCCCGCAGTTGAATCCTCTTTAGGAGATGATGGACAACCTGGCGCTTGCTGGACTTTCTTGGACGCCCTGAAGCCTTCTTAACAAGAATTGAACCTCTTTCCTTGAAGTTCTTGATGATCCTATAAATTGTTGATTTAGGTGCAATCTTAGTAGCCACAATATCCTTGCCTGTGAAGCCATTTTTCATGCATTGCAATGATGGCTGCACGCGTTTCTTTGCAGGTCACCATGGTTAACAATGGAAGAACAATGATTTCAAGCATCACCCTCCTTTTAACATGTCAAGTCTGCCATTCTAACCCAGTCAGCCTGACAATGATCTCCAGCCTTGGGCTCGTCAACATTCTCACCTGAGTTAACAAGACGATTACTGAAATGATCTCAGCAGGTCCTTTAATGACAGCAATGAAATGTAGTGGAAAGTTTTTTTCAGGATTAAGTTAATTTTCATGGCAAAGAAGGACTATGCAATTCATCTGATCACTCTTCATAACATTCTGGAGTATATGCAAATTGCTATTATAAAAACTTAAGCAGCAACTTTTCCAATATTTATGTATTTCTCAAAACTTTTGGCCACGACTGTATACTATAATACAGATATTTCTCTCAGATACACTGTGCATATTTGCATATTTTCTGAATGGCTATTAAAAACAGATTTTTGGCAATAGGTTGACACTCTTGAGCCAAAAAGACATTAGGCGAAAAGGACATTTTTAAGTTATTACATTCGGATGAAAGATTACAAAGACAAACATTATTTTTCCTCAGGAATAACATGCACTGACGGATCATACACAATAAAACCAGGACTGTTTATCAATAAAGTAAATAGCGGCGTTTTGATTTAGTTTTCACGTCAATTGACATTCAGTAAAGTCCACCAAATGACTGAATGGCCTAAAATGTCTAAAAATGTCTGAGTGCTACTGCCAACATGTGAACAAAGAGTAATACTATCTGGTGTGCCAGCTGCCAAACTTTCTCCAGAGCCTTGTTAAAATAAATATGAATGTAAAAAGACGGATAATTGAGTGGAAGTGTAGCGTAATGCCTGAAAACCTTACCTCCTCTGATGGCGTGCACGTCAGTAAATGTAAACCTTATTGTTTAAGCTAATTAGCTCACTGTTTTAGCAACATGTGCTAGCAAGGTGTGTTTGTCAAAGAATCCGAGAGCATGGAACGATTCCAGCTTTCTTTCTCTGTGACCCAGAAGTCACTATCCAAATATGCCTTTATTAGGACAGAGAGCATGTGGAAGATTTTGGCTACACTCAAACTGTCAGGGTTTGGGATTTACTACCACATTTGCTTTGGTATGTGTCTCAAAATGTCCAGTTCACACAACACTTACAACAGGCGGTTGAATCATATGTACACTACCTGACAAAAGTTTTGTTGCCTATCCAAGTTTTAGGAACAACAAATAATAACTTTTGGCATCAGAAGTGGCTTAAATTAAATACAAAGGCCTCTAGATTACACTTATTTTACCAAAATAAAGTATGATCATGCCTTGATATTTAATTATTTAATTAGGACAGTAAGGTCTGACTTTGCTCAGACAAAAGTCTTGTCACTTAAGAGAAATAATGTACAGTATAGAATATAAAGTCATGGTGCAGTGGAAAAATAATTAATATTGTGTATGACTCCCATGAGCTTGGAGGGCTGCATCCATACATCTCTGCAATGACTCAAATAACTTATTAATAAAGTCATCCGGAATGACAAAGAAAGCGTTCTTGCAGGACTCCCAGAGTTCATAAAGATTCTTTGGATTCATCTTCAATGCCTCCTCCATCTTACCCCAGACATGCTCAGTAATGTGGAGGCTGAAGTATGAGAAGGAGCGCTATCCTGCTGAAGAATTTGCCCTCTCCTGTGGTTTGTAATGTAATGGGCAGCACAAATGTCTTGATACCTCAGGCTGTTGATGTTGTCATCCACTCTGCAGATCTCTCGCATGCCCCCTTAACGAATGTAACCCCAAATCATGATTTTTCCTTCACCAAACTTGACTGATTTCTGTGAGAATCTTGGGTCCATGCAGGTTCCAATAGGTCTTCTGCAGTATTTGTGATGATTGGGATGCAGTTCAACAGACAATTCATAGGAAAAATCGACCGTCTGCCACTTTTACAAATGATCAACTAGAAGTCAAGTTATTATTTGTTGCTCTTACAACTGGGATCCACGACAAGACTTTTGTCATGTAGCGTACATAGACACCTCAGTATCAGCTATTACATTTATCATATATGTATATTAAATATACTCAATATAGCTATTTGTTGATAAAGATATGTAGACCATTACAAATTCACAGAGATCCTGAAGAATTTATTCAACCACTTTGATTGATTGACCACCTAAAATGTTTCCAATTTAGTTTGACATATGCATCAGACATTCAGCCAACAGTGCTTGAGCATAAGTCTGAACCTAATAATATGGAATCTCCATATACATTCCTATGTATTAAATAGGTAGAATTAGCGACTGATTTGTTTTGTCATCACAAGTTGATGACCCAAAATTCAGGTGTAGCAGGGTCCTATGATTTGAGCTTGCCCACTCTTTTACTACTAGAAAAAGTTGAAACACATTTGACCATATTGCTTTTGTAGTGTAAATGCTAATGTGAACAAATGTGTTCAAACACTAAAAAAAGACCATCGACTCCTTGCCTATTGATCTTACACGTGATCACTATGGAACCAAAAACCTGCTTCACTGTTCACCAGAAACACAGCCATCCACATCTTTTTCATTCGCCTGCTTTCCCACTAGCTCATAATCCAAACGACATGGGTTCATGTAGTGTACTCAATTGTTGCTGTCCTGGGAATGTGATGTAGAGTGTGACAAATAGGAATCTCTATAAAATACAAATGTAAGTGGTCACAAAAGACACATTTGAACATGACTGGACGGAAACAGGGTCTGTTACATCAAATAGAACTGTTTGTACAGTATGGTTCGTTCACACAGCACGGCTGTGTGTTCAGACAATGTATGGGTTCGAGTTAAACTACGGAATGTCACTCTTGTAAATAACCAAAATGTGTGAGAATGCAGCTATATTAATGACTCAAAACAGGACTGACAACTCCTATAAAATTTGTTCACCACAAAGGTTTGTGTTGCATGTTTGTTCAATGACTTATTACAATCAAACTCTTAGTGATTAGGTTTTGGCTTGAGTGACATTGTGAGTCATATTTTCACCACTTCATCAAAGCTTTTGCTTAATTTTCTTTAGCCAGCAGAGTTGCTGATTGAACGGCTGAACAGATGTCTGAGATGTGTAAGAAAATTGACTGTTTCAAACTCAGCAGTGTGGTCTATGCTCTCAAAAGTAGTTTCCTGGTTGATTTCTTTTGAAATTTATGACAACCATTGCTTGAAATTCAATCACATTTTCATTGTCTGAACAAGAATTTATGCCCAATCCTTCACGCTGCGCTAAAATCTAAATTCAACAGCCCACGACCCTATTCTGCGAAGCTGCTTGACTGTCTTTGTTTTTTAAATGGCTTGATAGTAATTATGGGGTTTATGCATTCATTTTTCTGATATTGTTGGACTGGTGTAGTATTTCTCAGGGTTTGGCTCTGTGTCTTTGAAATAGGATAACCTATTCAACAGTTAAAAAGAATTCATTATATCAGTATATTTGCTTACTCTTAGTCCCATGGAAATTCAAACAAAAGCGAAGAAAATGTAGATGATACTCAATGCTCACAAAAGACATCATACTTTATTTTTTGTTTTGTTTTGAGAACCTTATCTTGCTGGAACTGTACTGTGTTCACTTGGGGTTCACTGAGATGTCTGCTTTTAATGCCAGATGCAGTCAGTCCTGATTTCCCAGCATCTCCAGCCATCTTAAAGATTGAGATTAGATGATTTTTAGTTGTAACCCAGTGCTTACTGTTGACTGACACTGAAGCTAAAATAACAGCAATCTTATTGCATGTGTTATTGATCTTGTTTTTCAGGATAGGTAATTGTTATATATTTTCCAATGTTTGCTCAAATGCAAGTAGATAACATTCAGTCAGAAATTATTGAGAAAAAAAAGAAAAAAGGTGAATTGATTATTATGTTGGCTTGACAAAGCATGCAGCATACTGAAATCCTATATGTGAGAAACTAATGTTTAAATTACAACCAATAAACCCAGGTCAGGTCGTTGAGATGTTATGACTAGATTCTATGCTACAAAATGATCCGCGTTTAGGTTTTCTTAAAAAAAAATACTTAAATTTATGCAAAATCTTATATACATTCATTCAGGGTTTGAAACTTTTGGATGTTAAATTGTAAAGTGAATCTATCCTATATTCCAGACCTAGCTGGCTAGCTATCGCTGGTAAAGCCTTGCAACTAGCCTAATTCAAGCCAGAAACATGCCAGTTCATGCTAATAACATCCACCTGGCTATAAACATGGTGATTTATGCTCAAAACATGCTAATTCATTTTAACATTAGGTAACCATACTAGAAACATGCTAGCAACATAGTAACTTGTGCAAGAAACAACTAGCCTTGAACATAACAACTTCCTAATTCAAGCTAGCAACATGCTTCCAATGAAATGAGGGAAACATGGTGATTAAAGCTAAAAACATGCTAATACATTTTAACAACATAACCATACTAGAAACATGCTAGCAACATGGTAACTTTTCCTAGAAACAATTAGCCTTAATTCCAGCTAGCAACATGCTAAACAAATTATGCTAATTACTTGTTTACCTTGCTAGAAACATGCTGATTCATGCTACAATCATGCTAATTCATGCCAACAATTCAGTAACCATGCTTAAGACATGCTAGAAACATGCTAGGCATGTGGCAAAATATGGTAATTCGGGTTAACCAAAACGTTAAAGATGCTTGAAACATGAACACAACATGTTAGTGTTAAGAACAGAAATTCACATTATGTGACAGCACTCTCATACTAGCCACATGCTAGTTTGTGCTATAGTTATTTAAACTCTTAAATCTTACGGTCAATGTTGTTTCAATTCATCAGTGAATCTGTATTGCGCAATATGAAGGAACAACATTGAAAAATAAATACATTTTACAATACTTTAAAAAAAAATAATAATTACATGACACTGTAGCTGAAAATTAAGTGTTGATATCTCAGTATTAGTATCAGTAAATAATTTAAAATATATTTAAAATGGGAAAACAGTTCTTATAAATTGTAATGATATTCACCTTTTTTTTAATTTAGAAATTTGAGCAAATAAATGCAACCTTAGCAAGCAACTTTTGAACAGTTGTGCATATCATACTTATATACATTTCTAACATTTAACATCATCACACACACTCTATTTCATGCTAGAAAATGCATACGTTTTATGACAAATGCATGAGCTCATTCTATCAGCCCGTACATTAATGTCATCCTTCATGTTGGATAACATTATGAAACATATGCTGTCTGAGGAAGACTGTGTCATATTTCTCTCCCCATGATGCCATGCTGCGTCCAGACAAGAAGCCACTGTTCTCCAACCTGCTTCTGCCATCAGTGACTAAATAGGAGCAAATATATTACACATAACACCTACATAAGCAGCCTGTCTGGATTTCAACATATACTTCCTGTTACATGTTATGGCTTCCATCCAAGCTTCCTGTTGCAGTTTTATCCATTTATATAAGAATAAATGAAGTGTGTTATCTTATATGGTCTTTGTCTTATGAGATAAATAACAGAAATGGAATAAAAAGCCACAGTATTTGCTGCAACTTGCACAAGGTAAGATGTACTAATCATATTTTTTTGATCTAAGTGTGTGTGTGGGGGTTTGTGTGTGTTTGTGTAAATGCGAATCTGCTCTCAAGTAGCTCAAGGACAAAAGCTTCTAATATTTATCATAAAGAAACAGAAACAGATGTGCAGCACCGACTTCATGCATCATCTTGCAAATAGAGAAATACCATAGGAATCAATCTTCAGGAGACATTAAAAGCTGATAAGAAAGAGCCAACATTTTTCCCAGATGTGAGATGAATAATATGCAGGAAGGAGGGAGAAAGAGTCACCCTAATGGTTTTTTTTCTTGTTTCTTTGACTTGAGTTGATGTTCATTGCATTTAAGTGGAGTTCATTTTTTTAATGTGTGGAATTGCATGTCGTCCATTGGCACAGAATACTATTGATTTGACTGTTAAGTTCGTAGAATGAAAAATGCAGTTACAGTAATTAGACTTACAATAGAAGCAGTGTTATTTCATTATAACTGAAACACTATTGGAATTATGCTTACAGTTTTTTTTTATTAGATTTTTAGTAGAACTTAAATTTTATAAATTGTTATTTTAGTGCATAATTCATAAAAAGATACTTAAATCTATGAAAAAATCCTACATGCTTTCAATCAGGGTTTGAAAACTTTCAAACGTTAAATTGTACAGAGAATCTAACCTATATCGAACCTACCCAATTCCAGACCTAGCTGTCTAGCCATCACTGGTAAAACCTTGAAACTAGCCTAATTCAAGCCAGAAACATGCTAGAAACATACCAGCTCATGCTAATAACACCCACTGGGCAAGAAGCATGGCAATTCATGCTCAAAACGTGCTAATTTATTAATTCAATATCATTATTCGTTATCACTAACAACATGATAACCATGCTAGAAACATGCTAGCAACATGGTAACTCATGCTAGAATCAACTAGCCTAGGACGTAACAACTTCCTAATTCAAGCTAGCAGCATGCTAGAAACGTACCAATTCTAATACCATGAGGGAAACATGGTGATTAAAGCTAGAAACATGTTAATACATTCTAACAAAATAGTAATCATACTAGAAACATGCTAGCAACATAGTGATAAATGCTAGAAACAACTAACCTAGGACGTAACATCTTCCTAATTCAAGCTAGCAACATGATAGAAACCAATTTTATTAAAATGCGAGAAACATTGTTATTCAAGCTAGAAACATGCTAATACATTCTAACAGCATGATAACCATACTAGAAACATGCTAGCCACATGGTAACTTGTGTTAGAAACAACTAGCCTTAATCCCAGCTAGCAACATGCAAGAAACATTATGCTAATAACATGTTCAGCTTGCTAGATAGAGATTCATGCAACAAACATGCTAATTCATGCCAACAATTTAGTAGCCATGCTTGAGACATGCTACAAAACATGCTAGGCATGCGGCAAAACATCTGAATTTAGGTTAAGAAAATGTTAAAGATGCTTGAAACATGAACACAACATGTTTTAAATTGTTATTTTAGTGCATCATGTAAAAAAAGCTTTATTGAACTATTGTTTATTTAAGGTAAGAATGGATTTGTATTGTTTTAATAATAATAATAATAATAATAATAATAATAATAATAATAATAATAATAATAATAAT